>CANNZV010000792.1:298777-445662 GCA_947561585.1 Caprella mutica
TTTAAAAGTTATTCAGCATGTCCCATTGTTCCAGTGTCCCATTGATGACCATCCTCCCCTACAGAGCCTCACTGAGAGGCGAAAATGGACCAAAACTTCGCCATCTCTGAAGAAGGAGATAACTATCTAATATATATAGGATTTCCAATATTTGTAAGATGTATGTACGGAGTTCTTTGGTGGTGACTGTTACTAAATTCTGTACCAACTTATGTATAAAGGCCCTGTTACACAATGCGAGTGTAAGTTCAGTAACTGTCTATTTACAAGCCAGTAGCTCGCACTTGTGTGACCGGGTGAGGCGAGTCGAGCTACTTGCATGCGGGTACAGTATGACAGCTGCTGTCCACTCTTATGACAGTAACTCGCACCGTGTAACAAGGCCTTAAGGCTCGTCACTGCTCTGGAACACTACATAAAATAACTTTACTTTGAGTATCGACAGATATATGTTTGCCCTGAAGCGGTGATGTACCCTGTGTCCTCGCATCTGGAGACTTGTCTTCTACTTTGGGTCCACTTGTACGTAGTCAGGCAGAATCCTCTACACACTGATGTGGCTAGTCAGCTGTAAAGCGTTCTCATCATGTCTATTTATATTAGCCTTGGATTAGCTATGGCAGGCTAAACTTTACCACTATATGAGACGTCTGGAATTCGCCACCGGAAGACATTTTCTCCTGGCTTACCGCTGTATCAAGGATATGTGACATAGCCTACTTGTTTCTAAGTCTGGTACAGTGAGGTTATTAATTTAACGTGGTGTAAATCGTTCCTTCCCTACCATTCTTTGAATTTTATACCATATATTAAATTGATAGTATTCAATATTTAATTAGCAGACAGTTGCCAAATTACTCCATTACTCTTATTACTTATTGGATATTCTTATTCCAGTCTATATGATAATATATATTATCATATTATAAATTACTTATTTACTCTTTTATGTTCTATCGAACTAAATTAACTTTAATTACAAGTAACCATAATGTTACAATTACTAAAACTGAAGTATTCAAATTAAAATTACCTTTATCAAATCCTTTCTATTTTCATTCTCCTATAGTTTCATTCTACAACTAAAATTATTCTATTTTTTTATCTACAGGTGACTGTCAGCGAAACACAGCTGCGCTCATTCATCTGCCGTACTTCATGTTTTGGAATTAAACTTTAACTGTTAATAATATTATTAAAGTTTGTACTTAGTCAAAATAAAACTTTAGTATTGGATCTATTTTTGCTATATACCTTTTATAAATTATAACTATTAAATAACTAAAATTAAATAACTAACTACTAGATAAATAACTTGAATTACTAAATTCAAGATAATAACACATCCAGAATTTGTGTTGGTATATTCATCCTAAATCTTCTGTGATCTGAGCTATAATTTAGAATTCCATAATTTTGGTGAGTATCACATATTATTTAGCGTGGCCGGTAAATTCCACCGCAGAAAGTTCCACCAGGGAGATTCCACCGGGGTTAAATGCCAGATGTGGAAAATTCCACCATGAAAGATTCCACCATTTTCAAAAAATAAACAAACTAACCGCATAAATAAACAGGTTATTTTAAAATCTATTTCTAAGTCTAGGTAATTTATAATTATAAATGAACAAATCTCTCTTTTAAATATAATACTAATAATTAATCCATTATATAGGTAATAAAAATATAACTGGTTAATCGTGACAGAATATGACGCTGGTGTGGCAACACTGCTAAATTTACCTGTTATAGTTGTACCCAATCATTGCCAGTTGAAAACAAAGATGGCCGCTAACTCTTAATTCCACCGTGTGAGGGCGCCACTTTCTATTTTCATTTAACTAATATCCTATTATGTATTTGCTATTGGATGGCAAAATTACTTTCATATTTTAGGGTTGATAATAATACAAAGGAAAAAACATCTAATACTTGTTAATCAACTAATATCACAATAATACCGGGTCATATAGAATTAAAAGAAAAAATGTCAATATTTCACTAAAACATGAAATTACAGATGATTCTCAAAAATTACTTAAAATGCACATATAAACCTAACTAACTAAAATATTGGAATTACAATTAATTATGAACCTAACTAACTGAAATATTGGAATTATAATTGATTATGAACATAACTAACTAAAATATTGGAATTACAATTGATTATGAATAGGGTTGTGACAATATTCTCTTTGAAATATGCTTTATATTCTCCCGAAATATTTTCTCATATGCTCTAAATATATTCTTTTATGCTCTGAAATATGCTTTATATTCCTTTAAAATATGCTTTATATTCTTTTTATGCTCAATTATGTTTTTTGTGCTTTTTATTTTTTTTATGCTTAATTCATTATTAGTGTTGCAATTAGATATATAAATATGATAAGGGTTATTAGCAAGTTCCTTAAATCACATTTGGATGCCAATCTCTTGTTTCGGTGCAATGGAAATCTTTGAAGAGTTTATATAAGTTTTTTAACTTGAATCATATGGCACATGGATTCAATCTGTATGTCGTCTGACCAAGTTCTGTCACAGTAATATCGGGTTTATAAAACGGTTAAATTTTAAATTTAAACTAAGAAACGTTGAAAATTTGTTAGGATAAAATAAAAATGCATTTTCTAATATTGATTTAAGAAACTTTTCAATATCGAACCCTGAACAGGTTTTTCATGTATTAACCTCAATTCGACTTGTATGTTCCAATAATTTTGGCATGTATTGTTTGGCGACGGTCTTCTAAAATTCCTATATACTTACTTTCTATTGTTTTTTTCTTGTAAATATATATTCTTTAGTTATGTAGTATATCTCTGACCTGAGAAATATATAAGTTTCATGATTTTTTTATATATTGTTGAAAAGAATATGTTTTATTACTTTTTAATAAAAAGAATAAATTTTCAATAAAAAGAATATGTTTTTAATAAAAGAATATGTTTTTAATAAAAGAATATGCTTTATTTAAAATATGCCCGAGATTATATTTTTATGCTAAAAGAATATTGTCACAACCCTAATTATAGGTATGAACCTACCTAACTAAAATATTGGAATTACAATTGATTATGAACCTAATAATTTTGGCATGTATTGTTTGGCGATGGTCTACTAAAATTCCTATATACTTACTTTCTATTGTTTTTTTCTTGTAAATATATATTCTTTAGTTATATAGCATATCTCTGAACTGAGAAATATACAAGTTTCATGATTTTTTTATATATTGTTGAAAAGAATATGTTTTATTACTTTTTAATAAAAAGAATGTTTTTAATAAAAGAATATGCTTTATTTAAAATATGCTCGAGATTTTATTTTTATGCTAAAAGAATATTGTCACAACCCTAATTATGAACCTAACTAACTAAAATATTGGAATTACAATTGATTATGACCTAACTAACTAAAATATTGGAATTACAATTTTTTATGAACCAAACTAACTAAAATATTGGAATTACAATTGATTTTGAGCCTACCTAACTAAAATATTGGAATTACAATTGATTATGACCTAACTAACTAAAATATTGGAATTACAATTTTTTATGAACCAATCTAACTAAAATATTGGAATTACAATTGATTTTGAGCCTACCTAACTAAAATATTGGAATTACAATTGACTAAGAATCTAACTAACTAAAAAAATGGAATTACAATTGATTTTGAACCTAACTAACAAAAATATTGGAATTACAATTGATTATGAACCTAACTAACTAAACAATTGGAATTACAATTGATTTTGAACCTAACTAACTAAAATATTGGAATTACAATTGATTATGAACCTAACTAACTAAAAAATTGGAATTACAATTGATTTTGAACCTAACCCAGCTAACATGCAAATCAAACACGCCGTGGGATTGAGAGGGATATCCCTCGCTAACGGGGGGACGAGGGATTAACGACGTCGAACCGACGTCATATCTTCAGACCTCAATCAATAAGACGGATAACTCCATCTTTTAAACGTAAGTCTGCCCTCCGTGGTAAATTCAACGTCGTCCTACGTCAAAATTCATTACGTCATTACAAGGTAGATCCCCATGACGTTGTCCTCCGTCTAAAATCCTCCGTCAATCCACCGTACGATATCAGACACCGTCCAACGTCTGAAATCCCTAGTCATTTCCTCCGTCAGATATCAGACGTCACCTAACGTCTGAAATCCCTCGTCATATCCCCCGTCAAATATCAGACGTGACCCAACGTCTGAAATCCCTCGTCATATCCCCCGTCAGATATTAAACGTCGCCCAACGTCTGAAATCCCTCGTCATATCCCCCGTCGGATATGAGACGTCGCCCAACGTCTGAAATCTCTTGTCATATCCCCCATCAGATATCAGACGTCGCCCAACGTCTGAAATCCCTCGTCATATCCCCCATCAGATAACAGACGTCGCCCAACGTCTTAAATCCCTCGTCATATCCCCCGTCAGATATTAGACGTCGCCCAACGTCTGAAATCCCTCGTCATACCCCCCGTCAAATATGAGACGTTGCCCAACGTCTGAAATCCCTCGTCATATCCCCCGTCAAATATCAGACGTCACCCAACGTCTGAAATCCCTCGTAGTATCCACCGTCAGATATGAGACGTCGCCCAACGTCTGAAATCCCTCGTCATATCCTCCGTCATATAAAAGACGTCACCCAACGTCTGAAATATCTCGTCATATCCCACGTCAGTTATGAGACGTCGCCCAACGTCTGAAATCCCTCGTCATATCCCCCGTCAGATATGAGACGTCGCCCAACGTCTGCCATCCCTCGTCATATCCCCCGTTATATATTAGACGTCGCCCAGCGTCTGAAATCCCTCGTCATATCCCACCGTGCTATATCTCCCGGCTAAATGACTGAGGAAATCCCCCGTCGTACGCCGTGGTATATCCCACGGCTAAATGGTGGAATTCCTCCGCTGTGTGACGTGGTGTACCCCACGGCGGCACACCGTAGTTTATCCGTGATTTAGCCGTATGGTCGATGTGCAGATTACGAGGGATAGCCGTCGTGCCACCGTGGGATTTTAGATCATCCCACGTCGTACCCCACGGCGAAAATCCCTCTCAGATGTACCCCACGACAAAATTACGACGGCGTACGCCGAGGAATTTTTTGATGAAATGTTAGCTGGGAGCGAAAGCTTTATAGTTAGAGGTGTTTGTTATTTTGGTAAATTTGTGCTTTAGTTTAGCCTCTGATTTTAACATTTCGACACTTTATATAGGTAAAAGGAACCGTTTTAAGACGTTTTTCATGAATACCATTTGTTGTGGAAATGCTAGTTTTCGAGATATAGCGCAATTAAATTTCCGGTAGGAATAACATATAAGTCTTCAAAATAACTAGGCAATTGTCGCACTGCACAATTCGATCATGATTGATGATATACGTAATTGTGATGTCATAATTATTTGAAATAAACAGAAAATGTATTTACCTTTCCAGACCTCAAACTTAACCTAATTTACCGGAAATTTAATGGCGCTACATCTCGAAAACGAAGAGTTTCCACAACAAACGGATTCTTGAAAAAACGTTTAAAATGGCTCCTTTTACTTATATAAATATTGTCAAAATATAGAAATCAGAGGCGGACATGAAGCACAAATTACCATTATTGTTTATACTATACCTATATTAGGCTATTATAACCACGGTACAGGAACATAATCGGGTATAGTACCTAGCAGACGACACAAAAATATGACGTCACCACAACAACACATTCCTTGTTTGTGACCGAGCGGCCCATAATTCCTCGTATTTGCATGTTAATATCGAGAAGTTTGAAGTAATTTTATGAGGGTTTCGTACAAAAGAAAAGCGAAAATCGCGATTGAACCTCAAAGTTGAATATATAGATATAATTCAGGTGTGTTTTTATTGT
Source organism: Caprella mutica (assembly GCA_947561585.1). Taxonomy (NCBI): domain Eukaryota; kingdom Metazoa; phylum Arthropoda; class Malacostraca; order Amphipoda; family Caprellidae; genus Caprella; species Caprella mutica. Next base: position 304,697 of record CANNZV010000792.1, read on the forward strand.
TAATTTCTTTAACTTATCTATAAAAAATAGGGTCTTGAAAATATGCTACCTAGGAGCGTAAAGTAGTGCTAGTTAACTGCTAAATTGTAGTTCCTATGAATAACAAATAAGGGAAAAAATAATGGAATGCAATTTAACCAATGCATAGTTAGTAATTGATCAGAAAAAAATTAAATATAGAAGTGCTAAGTTTAAGTAGGTTTTCCCATGTTTCAAAGTGTGGTCAGAGTCGCCATTTCCAGTCACTCGGTGGTCACGTCAAACTATAGATTCTATCAGCTGATTACCATACCCTATGTTACTGTATCCTGATTATAACAGTCTCTAAAGAGAGGAAATAGTTTGAAACAAGCATAATAGACCACCAAAGTGAAGTGAGTTGGGTTCCATTTCAACTGACTATTTATTTACTTTTGGAAAAATGTAAGTCGATATTTCGGTACCTACCTAATACCTAACCGCATTCATTGCTATAATAAACGCATTGCTAGTTAGTTACCCCTGGTAAGGTATTAGCACTGCCCCAGTGTGTAAAAACCCAATTATGGTGTCTTTCCTAATAGGTAAGTTGCCTTACATATTCCCTGTTTACATGCTAATTTCAGAGGTATGTGTAAATAACTAACTACCAACCTAGGCGAACTACATAACTAATTACCTACTTGCCTACCTAGGCTATAAGTAAGCTACATAGCTACCTTCTTACCGAGGTACGGTCAAGAGCCCCCCGGTCAAGAGCCCCCCCAGTCATGAGCCCCCCTAGGTCTTAAGCCCCCCGGTCACGAGCCCCCCCCCCCCCATCCCTGTTTTTTTAATCCTTATTTACCTAGTTAAACAAATGAAGAACTACTTAGATAGAAATAACTGAGAGTTGCTAATGTAGTTTGTTGTATCCGCTAGTTTGTCGTACTGCACACTTCATGATTGTTTAATGACCTGGCAGGGGGGTTTTATGTCTAATCAGTAATGAACTACAAAAGTGTCAATAAGGATTAAATAATATAGGTAAATAAGGATTTAAAAACAGGGGGGCTCGTGACCGGGGGGGGGGGGGCTCTTGATCGGGGGGCTTATGACCTACACCCCTTCTTACCTACCTAGGAAAACTAAATAGGCGGACTACATACCCACCTACGCAGACTACATACATAACTATCCACCTATACCTTATTATAGTATATAAGCCTTGCTACCTACCTAAGCAAACTATTTAGCTACCTATTTATTTAATGTAAATAGGTAATAGGGAAAGTTCCGAGTTATCGGACGGTTTCATATTTTCGATCATTAGGAAAAAGTATACGTACTTATAATAATTAGTTTTTTAACTATAATTATAAACTAAACTCTATGATCGAAAATGCGGAACAGTTCAGTAACTTGGAACTCACAGTTTGAGCGAAACCTACTCTATTCACTGCTAATTATGTTTTAACGAATTTTATAATGGTATTAAAAAAGTATTTCACTTTTACTCAAACCTAATTATAAATAAGGGGGTTAATAATGAGACAGACTCGAATTTTTATAGTCTAGTAGAAGCTGTACTTTTACGGAAGTTTTTAAAAATTGACACCATTTTCCAGTTTGTTAGTTGTCATGTTTTTCATGTAATTTTAAAGCATTTCTCATTTCTTTAATATTTATTTGAATTCATCAGGCACGTGTAAGGAATTATGGAGTAAGTCAAAAAAAGTCACAACAGACATGCACTTTCGTGATTTAAATGAATTAAATCACGAACATTTTCGAAAAAAGTGAATTTCTCCGTTATTTTGAATGCAACAATATCGAAAACTTGATAGGTTATGTAAATGAAGCCGGTGAGCAAGAATATTATATCAGATATATCTGAAATTTGGTATTTAAAAAGATATTCAACTTTTCATATTTGTACAAATAGGATTATTCAGTTAATCACGTGCATTTACTTTCATACCGTTTTTTCTCAATTATTCTTGTATTTTAGTAGGCAAGGCTATTATAGCAGGATATGTATTCGTTCATGCTGGAATCAATTTTTATATCTAGAACTGTTGAAAGTCCTTAATTTTTGATAAATATGGGATTTTCATTTTGCTGCCAAAGCAAAATATTATTATTTGCGCACTGTAGACATTATTTACTCCTTGCCACCATTTGTAAGCGGTAGGTGATAATTTATATATACTTCCGTGAGCTAATTTTTGATAACCAAACGATCATTTAACTAATACTTTTCATATTAAAGGTTCCTTCTATTCTAATTTGTATATTACTCTATTCATTCGAGCTATAAGGCTGCTGGTTTTAAAAAAGCAAACCTATTCATATTTGGTTTGTTGACGTCATCACAACAACACTCTAAAATCAAATAGAAAGCAATCGAAGAGCGGCTACATTATGAAATTGTTTATTCATTGCCAATATATGAAAAGAGTAATGGATATAAATTCATTTATTCAAACTACTTAATCACAGTTTTTGATTTAAGTGTGTTGCCTTGATGACGTAACAATCACAAACCACTCGATTGTCACTACTTAGTATATTTTGTATAAATTATTATTGTGTATGTATGTAGATATGTTTGAACGCATAGTAGGTTCTCTGCGTTCACGTGAAGATTATTCTTATTGTTTTCGAAAAAATAAAGATTAAAAAGGTAATATTTTGTATATAGTGTTCATAGGTTGGTACGTATGGGTGGGTGTAGGTCATAAGCCCCCCCCCCTCCCCCGGTCATGAGCCCACCCGGTCATGAGCCCCCCCCCCCCCCCGGTCAAGAGCCCCCACGGTCACGAGCCCCCCCTGTTTTTAAATCCTTATTTACCTATATTATTTAATCCTTATTGACACTTTTGTAGTTCATAACTGATTAGACATAAAATATATGTATATCGGGGGGCGTGCCGCCCCCCGAACCCCCCTGCCAGGTCATTAAACAATCATGAAGTGTCCAGTACAACAAACTAGCGGATACAACAAACTACATTAACATCTCTCAGTTATTTCTATATAAGTAGTCCTTCATTTGTTTAACTAGGTAAATAAGGATTAAAAAAACAGGGAGGGGGGGCTCGTGACCGGAGGGGCTTATGACCTAGGGGGGCTCATGACCGGGGGGGGGGAGGGGCTCGTGACCGGGGGGCTCTTGATTGTACCCCGGTACGTATAGTAGGTACCAACCTATACGTTTGTTCTAATAAATAAACTTATTCAAAGCATTTTAAAAAGTTAATAATTATCAAAAGATTAATAAACGGTTAACAATCAGTTAAATAATTTATTCTTACTATTAATGATAGGTACTATAAATGTATAATGTATATACTATAAACAAAGAGTAAATTAAACATAATTAAGCGATTCTTTTAAAGTTGTAAGCTACACACATACCAATGCAATTTATTAAACCTATTTAAAAGTAACGGTTACTTATATAGGTAGGTACCAATCTACTATTTTAGCCACTGGCTGTAGCGTAAATTCCTAGTTATTGATCGGTTCAACATTTTCGATCAAATGAGAAAAGATAAGTTTACATTTTAAATGGCTATTTTAATAAATTGAATTAGAAGGCCTAGCATTTAAAATGCTAAATAATATATAAAAAATTATGATCGTAAATGAAGAACTGTCCGATAACTTGGAAATTACCATAGCCTCCTATGCAGGTACAGCGTTTTTTATTCTGAAATTAACCTCTTTACTTTCGAAGTTAAGTTACGAGTTTAGTTAAGTTACGAGTTTATAAAGTTGAATGGATCGTTCTAAATAAATATAAACCATATATTTTTATAACTTCAAAAGTATATGTAATATTCTCTTGACTAAAACAGATGGATATTTTATGTTTGTTTTATTAAAATTAATATACCTTATTCAAAGTATTCTGAACCAGTTAATAATTTTTAGAAGATTAACAATCAATTAAATAATTGATTTAAATAATTAACAGTGAATTTAATCATTAAACAATCAATTTAATCATTACCTTAATCATTTAACAATCAATTTAATCATTAACTTAATCATTTAACAATCAATTAAATCATTTATTTACAAATTAAAAAAAATCAACGAATTTTCTTTATACTTCCCTCTGTCGAGGTGGCAACAGGCGGGGAGAATTGCAGAGAGAGTGGAAATAATGTGTAATTTATGGCGCGCGTGAATACTGTTGCTTAAATAATGACCTCATCACGTAAAAATTACGGACAGTAGTGTCTAGCAGCCAATTGCAGCTCTTGTGCGGCAATGAGTGCAAACACGAGTATTATTATTATTTAAAAAAGCTAGAGCGAAATCTATAGGGAAAGAGCAAGTCACACAGACACCCGTAGTGATTCGCCAGCTGGTTAAAAGAAAGAGAGAAAGAAAAAAAAATATAGCCAAGGTCAAGCCGAAAGGAATTTGATTTAAAAGCACCAACATTACCACCGGCAAACACATCATTGTTCAATGAGTTCCAAAGAAACACAGAAGCTGGAATAATAATTTGATCTAGAGAACTGTTTAATTCTGTATCGAATACTCTCAAAAGTACGAGCGTGACGATCAGCTGCGTAATGAGTAAAAATCTTGTAGAGCATTGACATAGTATTCAAAAAACATTTGATGAATTCCAAAAAGGTTTATATGTCAGAAAAGCTGCTGAAATTGTAGGTGTAGCAAGATTTAATTACAATGGACTATACTCTGAACATTCGATGAAATATTTTAGATGTAATTTACTAATTTTGGTGAATTCCAAGAAAAGGGAAATAGTTATACCCAAAGTAAGAGGCAATAGTTATACAATTTGTTTCTGATATATAGCTATTAAATATAAGGATAATTTCACAGTGATTACTCATGGGCTATCTATATTTTGTTGAAGAAAATGTTCAATCATTACAATGATATTATTATGATAAAATTTCAAATGCGATGAATTATTACTGTGAATAACAAGTCATTATGATTTATTCCAATTAAATTAGTAGATCCGAATTCAATCCTATCGTTCAATTACCCAAATTTCCAATGTTTTAACCATTTTTATGGTGTCCGAATCATCCTCACAGATTGTCCGAAGTCTCCCTCTAGGAAGGAGCATTCGGACACTTGAATCTCTCTTACCTTTTGTCTTATAACTTTCGAAACTGTAAAAAAGTCACAATAAAAATTGAAGTAACATGATTTATCTACTCACAAAAATCTTTAAATAGTAAAATTCGAATTAGTTTACGAATTATTCAGTATCTAACAAAAACTGTCCGAATGATCCCGGTTCTTCCCTATACTTTCCAGTTTTCATAATACCATAATATTTATTGCACTAGACTTAGAATCTTGACCGCACGAAGTAGTCGGAAAGTGGGTGTTTAAGGTACGGGTCTCATGTACTAAATTACTAATGTGAGTGCACAGTTATTTAGTGTGAACCCTCTATGAATAAAAAAAATCAGAACAGCAGTTTACATAAAATATAATGAAAGTTAAAATTTGCTATTCAAATATAAGTAAACACCACGTACTCATTCACTTTCTCACATTTATTTTTTAGGTAGATATAATATATATTGTCTTCAAACTTTTAAACCCAACAAACTGATCAAAAAACTGATATACTAAAGGATATAGGTAATTAAATCACTAACAAACATCTGTATTACTTTCAATTAGAGTACCCGACCAAACAATCAACACACTAGGTAGCTGTATTTTATCACAAAAACAGAAAATAAAAATTCCTAGGCAAACTTCACCATTTAGCTGCAAAGAAATCAATTAGGAGAGGTTGAATGATGAATCAAACAGATAGGCTGAGATAGCTGCATATAAATTATTCTAAATTCTATGCATGGTGCCGGTGGTGAATTAAAAACGCTTTAATCAAAACAAGATTTTAATCAAACAGAGATATATATGCATATCTCTCTGTTGAAAGACGAAACTATTCTCCAAGACAGTAGGTAGCCAATACTATTTATTCACAGTGCTATAATGGAATCATATATTTATTATTCAATACTCAATACTAACTAGTAATATTTAGATTTAAGAGGGACAGACAACACCTACTATTTGACAATATAAATATTTGTCACGTTTCTAACCATAAATATATCCCCCATATCTTCTGCCATACAATAACAATTATACCTACATATTGCTATCTATCAATGTAACATTGATATTGAAATTATATCTCGTTTGTAGCATATTGTAATGATAGGATTAATAAACTTTATTATAGGTATGTTATATTGAAATTTTAAAACATAATGTTTCCTATATTAACAGTTATTTTTTTTATGCATTATGCGCAGTTTGATCTTGTTTCATTTATACTTGTTAGGGAAAAAAATTCAGGGTAATATTTATATAAACCTAAAATGTTCTAATTTTATTCAGTTTAAATATTCAAGAGTATGTAATTTTCTAAAATTCTAATGAATACATTATATATAATATATGTGTGATGGGTCAACCTCTTTGAAATTGTAAACTTAGCTATCTAATACTCAATCTTCTAGGCCCTAGGGTAATGTGCATAGCGTTATTCCCCTAAACGTCGTCATCTTCTAACATAAGCTATTACCTACTTGAATTTCTTCGGAGCAGCGGCAATTATGAAGTTGAGAGAGTTTTTGATGTCTGACTATGTTGAAATTTTAGTTAAATGTATTACACACTCGTTATATGTTTAATATTAATTTCCTGTTAGACTAGCTCAGCTATATTAAATTACCTATTGTTTCAATAACCATGTATTACTTTTAATGAGAAACGGACGTAAGGTCTAAAGTCGATCACACTTCCGTCGAGGGTTAAATACCCCTGCTTGTAGTTTCTGAAGGCAGTTGGTTCTTTACATTACTCTGTGAGGGATGTGTTCCACTCATCTCTCAATAGACTTCTAATTGTATAACATATTTACTCTTTAAATAAACTCTATGTCTTAACGTTGTTAACCCACTGTTATTTAACCTAATTCTAACAGGTTATGGGCCCAGTGAACGATAAGAGTTTATAAATCAAATTATGTTTAAACAAATTAGAAGTTTATAACAGTAATAAAAACGAAGTGCAGTGAAAAAGTGTTAACCTATATGAAACATATCACTCAAAACGCTTGCGTAAGCATATCGTGTTCACGCGCTAATGAGGTCAATTATAATGATTGCTCTAGCGAAAAATGCACTTGTGTTATAATATAATTATTTAGTATTTGTGCGGAAGTGGTGTCAAGAGAGGTCACAAATTACCTTTAAATCTGTGACCTTATCCTTTGGTAAACAGTCTTTCAACAAAAGGTTCTTGCGAACTAAGACTTGTGTTGCTGTTCCAATTAAATATTAATAATTATATTCAGTGAAGTTATTCTTATGAATTAGAATAATTTTAAAACATCAAATTCAGTTAAACAGTAAATCAATTTAACTGCTGTGGTTGTTTATGTTTGTTAAAGTATTGAATGATAATAAATACTTTCAACAAAAGGTTCTTGCGAACTAAGACTTGTGTTGCTGTTCCAATTGAATATTAATAATTATATTCAGTTATTCTTATGAATTAGAATAATGTTAAAACATCAATTCAGTTAAACAGTAAATCAATTTAACTGCATTGGTTGTTTATGTTTGTTAAGTATTGAACGATAATAAATACTTTGAAAACATGTCTTCAAATAAGTTACAGGGGATTGTTCCCCTAGACGGAAATAATTACCCTACATGGAGGATACAAATGAAGATGTATCTCTTACGAGAGAAACTGATGGATTTTGCGGATGGATCTAAACCAGTTCCAATTGATTCAGCTTCAACTGAGGCGAAGAATGCCTATGCTAATAATTATAATAAGGCTCTGGCAGATATAGTACTATCTATTTCACCGGATCAATTGTACTTAGTTGGACAACCGACGGATCCACACGCTGTCTGGACTACCCTTCAAGAAACGTTTCAGAAAAACACGTGGGCTAACAAATTTCGTCTGAAGAAAAAGCTCTACAATCTAAAATTGAAGTCTCCTGAACTACTCGACTTTCATTTGAAGGAACTAACTGAAGTTTTTCAAGAGCTTGCCTTGTTAAATCAAGTGATCAGTGAAGAGGATAAAGTGATTTGTCTTCTGTCATCACTACCAGGGCCGTTTGAAGTGCTTGTCACTGCACTTGAAGCTCAGACAGACATCCCTAACTGGATTACCGTAGCTGACACACTCCGGAGAGAAGCTGAAAAGTTGAGTATTAAAACCAATAATGCATTAGCATTATCAAATACTCAGAATTATGCTGGAGTAAACAAACAGTCCATCATTTGCCATTTCTGCAATAAGATGGGACACCTGAAAAAAGACTGCTTTAAATTTAAAAGGTCTTCTCAAACTAACAGAACTAAAAACCAGCCAAATGTTGTAAATGTAAGTCATATAGAACTAAATCACACAATGTATGCTAATGATATCGCTCTTTGTAACAAATATGCCGACAGTAATATTTGGATAATAGATTCAGGCTCTTCATCACACATGAGTGGTGATAAAAATTTATGTAAAGATTTTGCAAATATTAGCAAACCTATCAATGTTAAAGTAGGAAATGGAGATGTCTTACAAGCTAATTTCACTAGGAAATGTTTCTGTTATTGTGAATATACCAGGTGGTGGAAGTAGAACATGTAAAATAAATGATGTACTATATGTGCCAAATCTAGCTTTTAATCTACTATCAGTGTCTAAAATGACAAGTAATAATAAATCTATTATTTTTGAAGATGATAAATGTAAAATTTTGAACGAAAATAACGAGTTAATGGCTGAGGCTAACTGTGTTGGTAAACTCTATTATCTTAATACTTTAGTTCATAAAGCTGCAGTAACTGTTGATCAAAATGAAGTAAACATTCTATGGCACAGAAGGCTCGGTCATATAGGTAAAGATAACTTGACTAAAATGATCCGAACTAAATCGGTAAATGGTCTGGATAGTAAATTAAAAGCTATAGAAGGCGTGTGTGAACACTGCTGTAATGGGAAAATACATAAAATACCTTTTTCTACAAGCATTAAGAAAAATTGTAAACCTCTTGATTTAATCCACACCGATGTCTGTGGGAAAATTACTCCCACTTCCAGGGGTAATAATTCATATTTTCTGACCTTTATTGATCATGCTACTCGATACTCCTGGATATATGTTATTGCACATAAGAGTGATGTGTTTCAGAAGTTTTTGGAATGGAAAGCTATGGTTGAAAATATTTATGAAAGGAAAATTAAAACCTTGCAGTCAGATAATGGAGGAGAATATACCTCAAATAAGTTTGAATCATATTTACGAAATGAAGGTATAATTCACCAGAAATCCATTCCTAAAACTCCTGAACAAAATAGGTTAGCTGAAAGATTTAATAGAACTATTATGGAAAAAGTTAGATGTATGTTATCTGATTCAGGAATTGATAAGGAATTCTGGGGTGAAGCACTATATACTGCAAATTATCTAAATAATAGATGCATTAATTCATTTTTAGTAAATAAAACTCCATATGAAGCTTTAAATCTTAGAAAACCCAACATCGGCCATATAAAAGTTTTTGGATGCACAGGGTACGCACATATTTCTCGAGAGGAAAGATCAAAGTTAGAAAATAAAGCTACCAAATGTCTGTTTATTGGCTATGGCACAGTTACTAAAGGGTATAAGATGTATGATGTTGAATCTAAAAGAATCTTCTTTTCCAGGAATGTAACCTTTGATGAATCAATTTCATCTAAGATTGAGAGCCCTCAACTGAGTGAGACTCCTACCTCTCCACTGGTGTTCCATTCAGAAGATTCAGAACCTGCTGGACCTGAGAATCAACCTCCTGACGATAACCCTCCAATAATCCTCCCTGAGGCGCAACCTGTACCAGCTATCAGTCCTAATGAGGATCCTAGACGATCGTCTAGAATTCGTCGAGCTCCTATTAGATATGGTAGTTGGGAGTATGATCATGTTGAGGAGGAGGAGGAGGGTTTATTAGTCAATGGGAATATCAATATCGAACCTAGGTCGGTATCTGAGGCTCTTAATAGCGGTTCTGAATCCTCTAAATGGAAACATGCCATGGAGAGGGAATTAAATGCTTTTGAGAAACATAAAGTTTTTGAACTCGTTAAACCTACCTCAGATTTAAATATAATTAAATCCAAATGGGTGTTTAAAAGAAAAAAGGGATCTGATGGTAGAGTGGTTTCATATAAAGCTAGATTAGTCGCTCAGGGTTTTTTACAGAGACCTGGAATCGACTATGATGAAATTTTTGCTCCTGTAGTGAGATTTGAATCGGTGCGAACCATGTTATCTTTAGCAGCTAACCAAAAATTATTTGTACATCACTTGGATGTCAATTCTGCTTTTTTGAATGGGGATCTTAAAGAAAATGTTTATATTAGACAGCCTTCTGGCTATGCTATTCCAGGAAAAGAAGATTTAGTATGTAAACTTAATAAATCTATGTATGGATGAAAACAATCACCCAAATGTTGGAATGATGCGTTGGATGCATATCTTAAATCCTTAGGCTTTATTCAGTCCTCTTGTGACTCTTGTATATATGTTAAATTAATCAATAACTCTCCGTGCTTCATTTCTGTGTATGTAGATGATATTATTGTAGCATGTAAGAACTATGATGATCTGACTAAAATCAAGATTGATTTAAGTGCTAAATTTGAGATGAAAGACTTAGGAAAATTATCCTATTTCTTAGGCATAAAAATCGTACAAGACGAAAATAAAATAGCCCTAAATCAATCTTCATTTGTCAACGAGTTATTAGATAGATTTGAATTCACTAATTGCAAACCTATTTTAACCCCTGCTGATGTTAATTCCCATTTGGAACCAACTACTGATGAGTGTGAACTAGTAGACAAAACTAAATATCAGTCAGCTGTAGGTGCCTTACTGTATCTATCTACTAAAACTAGACCTGACATAACTTATGCAGTTGGAAATGTCTCTAAATTTTGTTCCAATCCAAACACTAAGCACTGGTCTGCAATTAAGAGAATATTTAGATACCTAAAAGGCTCATCGGATCTTGGCATTACATATGGTAATGAAGATTCTGAGTTGATAGGTTATTCTGATGCCGACTGGGCAGGAAACAGAGTTGATAGGAAAAGTACTTCTGGCCAATGCTTTATGTTAAATAATTCCATTATTTCTTGGCGCTCTGTGAAACAGTCATGTGTTGCTTTATCAACAGCTGAAGCTGAATATGTTTCCCTCTCTGGAGCCTCCCAAGAAGCTGTATTTCTAAATAAATTACTATTAGATCTTAAAGTACCAAATAAGAATCCTATAGTTTTGTTTGAGGATAATCAGTCAGCTATTTGTATTGCTAAAAATGCAAAAAATCATCCTAGATCGAAACACATTGATATTAAATTTCATTACATTAGAGATCTTGTTGCTTCAAACACAATTAAACTTGTGTATTGCCCCAGCGAAACTATGCTCGCTGACATATTCACTAAACCGTTGCCTATTGATAGATTTACCAAATTAGTTGAATTAATAGGCATGAAAAATATATAATGTCGTGTGAGGAGGAGTGTTGAAATTTTAGTTAAATGTATTACACACTCGTTATATGTTTAATATTAATTTCCTGTTAGACTAGCTCAGCTATATTAAATTACCTATTGTTTCAATAACCATGTATTACTTTTAATGAGAAACGGACGTAAGGTCTAAAGTCGATCACACTTCCGTCGAGGGTTAAATACCCCTGCTTGTAGTTTCTGAAGGCAGTTGGTTCTTTACATTACTCTGTGAGGGATGTGTTCCACTCATCTCTCAATAGACTTCTAATTGTATAACATATTTACTCTTTAAATAAACTCTATGTCTTAACGTTGTTAACCCACTGTTATTTAACCTAATTCTAACATGACTATTTAAATTAGTTCTACCTAGTAACAGTAATTAACTTTTTTGAAGCTATAACTATAAATAACAAGTTATACATATCTACTTGCCTCCCTAATATCTTGGTAAGTTACTTAACATGAAATTAACCACCTATAGGTAGGTAGGTACTTCTAAGATCTAATTTTGAGGTGCCTAGATAATTTCAACTATTGTTTCCTAACTATCTACCTGTTTAAATAGTGACTTAAATATAGTTGCTAGGTAGTTACTTGGTTATTTAGTTAGCCCCTATGCAACTACATCGCCTAAATATAAAAAAAATATGTTTTTGGTTTGGTTGAAAAAACCTCATTAAGAATTTAATAATTAGATAGCTAGGAAGGTAGCTTCCTACCACCGTACTAAACCTATTATTTAGTACTTCTTTGCTAACTAGGTAATAACAGTTAGATATATGTGGCTACCTAATTGTAGTTTAGCAGCTAATTAGCAGTTCAATATGTTATCAACTACCTAAGTTTGGGGTAAGTTCTGAGTTATCAATCGGTTTCACATTTTCGATCATGAAAAGTAGCTAGGCTACATATGATAACCATTGATGCGGGATCAGGGATGCCTATTTCTATTTGCATCCACGATAGTCACTAGCCTCAGATATCTATGAGGTAGCTACGTGGGGTGTAGGTCATAAGCCCCCCCCCCCCCCCCCCCCGGTCAAGAGCCCCCCCCCCCGGTCATATACCCCCCGGTCAAGAGCCCCCCCGGTCATGAGCCCCCCTAGGTCATAAGCCCCCCCGGTCAAGAGCCCCCCCGGTCATGAGCCCCCCCCCGGTCACGCGCCCCCCCTGTTTTTAAATCCTTATTTACTTATATTATTTAATCCTTATTGACACTTTTGTAGTTCATTACTGATTAGACATAAAATATATGTATATCGGGGGGCGTGCCGCCCCCCGAACCCCCCTGCTAGGTCATTAAACAATCATGAAGTTTGCAGTACAACAATCTAGCGGATACAACAAACTACATTAGCAACTCTCAGTTATTTCTATCTAAGTAGTTCTTCATTTGTTTAACTAGGTAAATAAGGATTAAAAAAACATGGAGGGGGGGCTCGTGACCGGGGGGGGGCTTATGACCTAGGGGGGCTCATGACCGGGGGGGCTCGTGACCGTACCCCGCTACGTGGTACCTATCATGGATACAAATTGAGCTTAACAATTTAGTGATTTCTATAAGCATTTAGTTTGCGAAACTATCTAGGCTTAGTTTGATTAGTCCTTAAAAAAATTAGGGCTCTTTCCCATTTGACGACCCCCGCAAAATTTAATTTAAATTATTTTATCGATATGTATTTTTGTCCATAGAATCCGAAAATCAAAAAAAATTTTGTAGAAACTAATAGTTTGAGATATGAGAGTTTAAAGTTATTTATTTCCTATGTAATACTGAAGGATTGAGAACTTTGAAAAAACTCGTGTTTTCATTGAAATTACTCAAACAATATATATTTTTGGTATGAAACAGTAATGTAGTTTGTTGTATCCGCTAGTTTGTTGTACTGCACTTCATGATTGTTTAACGTCCTGGCAGGAAGGTTCGGGGGGCGGCACGCCTCCCGAAATACATATATCAAAAATATTTCCAGTTTCTGTGATATTTTCAAATTTTTATTTCAATACTGATATGTGTACTGGGGGGCGTGCCGCCCCCCAACCCCCCTGCCAGGTCATTAAACAATCATGAAGTGTGCAGTACAACAAACTAGCGGATACAACAAAGTTCTCAATCCTTCAGTATTACATAGGAAATATATAATTGTAAACCCTCATATCTCAAACTATTAGTTTCTACAAAAAAAGTTTTGATTTTCGGATTCTATGAACAAAAATACATATAGAAAAAATAATTTAAATTAAATCTGGTGGGGTTCGTTAAATGGGAAAGACCCAAAATTAGTGACAGACTCTGAACAGAGGGGTACGGCCACGAGCCCCCTGGGACATAAGTCCCCACCCCAGTCTCGAGCACCCCCCTCCCCCTCTGTTTTTTAATCCTTATTTACCTAGTTAAACAAATGAAGAACTACTTAGATAGAAATAACTGAGAGTGGCTAATGTAGTAAGTTGTATCCTCTAGGTTGTTGTACTGTACAGTGTTCACCTCATGATTGTTCAATGACCTGGCAGGGTGGTTATACATATACTTTATGTTTAATCAGTAATAAACTACAAAAGTGTCAATAAGGATTAAATAGTATATCTAAATAAGGATTAAAAAACAGGGGGGGGGGGGGCTTATGACCTACACCCGAATAGAGTATGTCTGAGACTAAATTGAGAGTAACTAAGAGACTGAATTGAATAGAGTAATGTTGGGGACTAATGGACTATTTACATAATCAATGAAATTATTTTTACATAATTAATGATATTATGCCTAACTATCAAACAAATAATTTAAAAGTATTAGGATTTTTGAATTATTAAGATTTTTGAGCAATGCTCTGTGTAAATATTAAGATAAACTAAATTTATCCTGATATTTATTTACTCTTATTAATCTCTATTCTTGCTCTCTTAAATTAGATTTGTTTTTCATTTTACTTTCAAAAATTCTTTTGTGAGTTTTTAAATCCCAGAAATTAGTATTGTTATGAGAAATCATTCTCTTACCAAAAATATGAGAATTGCTACGTTTTTTTTTTTTTGGAGGGGGAGGGGGGGAATATAAATCAGCTATATGATTTGAAATCTTTCTCTCAAAAGTTTGTTTAAATGGCAATTCGAATTTAATCTGTTGACTGACTACTTTCTAAGTTTTTTTCTAATTTACTATCAATATTTATAGAAGCCAAATTTTTTTAAGTATTTGAAATTTCATTTGCATTTTCTTGTGAACAAAGGCTGTATTGCAGATTAAAAGGATAGCGCTGGGGTTGTTCTCACCAACTACTAGGTCTTAAGATTTTTGTTTTAGTTTAGACTCTTAAGCTTCATTTTTAACCACTCTTCATTTTCCTCTTGCATCAGTCTGTTATATATCTTTACTTACTAAGTAAGTGTAGCTTACTTAGTAAGGAGTAGCTTTTTGATTACTTTTTTAAGATTCGAATTCATTTTTCTTCTGATGTCAATGACATGGATTTGGTTTCAAAAATAGTTGCAAAGATTAATAGCTGCATAAACAGCAAAATGTACAGTAAAATATAACTTTTATTTCAGAGATGTTTCTACCAGTGCTATTTCATATCACCACACGTTCTGTGTTACCAAGGAAGTGGCTCCATTGGTAAGATAGTGATTATTCTGCTTCCTGTTTCTGTTCCCATTAGAGAATGTGAAAGCCCCATCGTCCTGATGTCAAATTAAATGGAAATTGCTAGAGTCTAGTAAGTAGCTACACAGTATAGCTAATTTATGTTCTATGCCAATTATATAAGTCAAATGCCCATAAATTAAATCAAAAATCTTGTATATAATATCAGGGATATAATATCCATATTATGTATATCGTTACTTGTTGCTTCTTACTGGTATGTATATTGCCTCTTAAATGTAATTTGAATTTGTTGTAAAAATGAACCATTATTCTATATTTAAAAAATTCGTAGCTACATCAAGTAGCTACAAATGTTCTCAAATTTATTAGAAATCTATAGCTAAGATGATGTATTGTCATATGAAAATTAATTGAAATCTTCCTGAAGTTCAAGTTTATCATTACTAATTATTTTAATTTTATTAGAATCAAACCTTTTTTTTCTACTGAGCAATTAAATTGTATTACAAAACTCATTCTGAAATGTACATCATTGGACAGAAAATGAACAGATAGCTCACATAATTTAAATTTCCATTCAAAATGAAAATGAATTAAATCAGTATTGTACTGAGGTTTAAGAAGAACAGTTAAAATCATCATCTCAATTACAAAGTTTCATGTCTAATGTATATACATAACATGTTTTTCTTAATATAGGAACATTGAAGGTACAATTAAATATAATATTCTCTCACTTTCAGTTCGAAGAGTAAAGAGGCTATCGTATCGTTCCTGGATGATCCCATTGAGGAATATGGTAGTCTTCTATTGGGCCATTGTTGAGGTAAAGGTTACAGGGTTTTTTTAATGAGCATATTTTAAAATCAATTCAGTTGAATTTTCTACACTTTATAATTTTTTAATTGGTTTTGGTATTCTCTTATCTTCTTCAAATATTGGTTAAATTACTTCTTGAATACTTTATTAATGTATATTAAGTAAGCCATGAATTGGTAGTAGCAATTTCAATTACATAAAAAAACTAGATTATGTGCACTCGGTAGAGCGCATACCTTCGCCGCCGCTTTGACCCGTTCTCTCCGAAAATTTGATAAACTGTGAACAGGATAATACAGCAGGTCACTGGACATGGACCAATCACTTCACCAAATTTCAGGCAATTTGGTTGAACATTTTTTCAGTTAAGCGAGTAACAAGATAATAAATATTTAAATAAATATACCACGGCTAAAATATGACCTTCCCGCATTCTGCGAAGTTAAATATTTAACGTAACTAGTATAAATGTTGGGTTCATTTATGTCTTAGTTGTACTTGGTCAATGTACTAACGGATTTGATTTCTTGATGTACTTATCTCTCTTATATACAATAAAAAATTATCGTTTAATTTCAGATTGAAGATTTTCAGTAAGCATGACCTCCTAAGTTTAGTGCATATACAACTCCAGCATGGGAAATAGGAGGCAGAAAGCAGAGATAGCATTCACAAATTATCATCTACAACGCAGTTTAAAGTGAGTTTAATTTTAAATTAAATTTTCATGGATTTAATTCCATAGAATATGAGAACTCGTCAATAAATAATATGTTTAACGTTAGGTACTAGACCGTCTTATTGTTCCGGTTATTGAAATCATTTTGTTAGCTACTAAAAATCTTCAATCTGCTTTCCCAAAAACTATTCCTTTTCTTTTACTTTCGCTTATCTCTTGGTAAAAAGGACACACTATATATCCTCAGTCAATAATTGCAACCGGGTAGTTTGGCTAGTGTATCATATATGAAATGTTCTTTTTTGAACTTTTCATAGTGTTCGTGATTATGCTGGAGAAAAGTGTCTGCTGTTAAAAACAAACAATAATGAAATACTCTTCAATTCGTATCGTTTTAATTTGGATTATGAATTTTCATGATTATTGACAGTTAGCTATATCGTTGTTTAAGATTTTTGATCTTTTGCCCATAAATTAAAAAAAACTTGTATATTATATCAGGGTTGAAATATCTATTGTGTATTGTTACTAGTTGTTTCTTTCTGTGATGTGACCTCCAAAAGCTCTATTCTGAATCGGAGAAAAGGGTGAATGGAAAAACAGGGAAGCTAGCGTCTCTTGGCACCAACTGTTATAATTTGAATTCCCTGTTTTCTATTTTTTCCCTTTTTCAATCCTTCTTTTCAGATGGTAGTTCTAGTGTTGTGCTCTTCAAATATAACTAGAAAATATTAGATTTAATTTAGGTTGACTCATAAGCTTCATTCACAACCACCTTCATTTTCTTCTTCTATACGTTTGTGCAGTCACAGGTGCCTGTGTCAGTTTTCGTCAAATTCCAGTACCATAATTTGTGATCTATTTTTAAAATAAAAAACTCTATTTATTTCCAGGAATCCATCATGTGCTTATTATGAGTCATCCCTCTTAAGGAATTCGGATAATCAAGAAGCATCGATGGTCAATTGTCTTCGATGGAAAGAAAAGTCACCCTATTAAGCGACTGTACAAATCTATGGTCTCTTATCTATACGCTGGTTCGACACGTTGACTGCGTCAGCGGAGTATTCAACCTACTATTTGGAGCGTAATTCCACTGCCCCCTTTTTTCCGAGGCCTTTTCCTCTTCGTGTCTCTTTGAATCAATTTGTAGTGGATAGAGACAACTTTTAAACATATAAAATAAAAACAATCCACCGACAGCTCAACACATATCTGAAAAATGATTAGTTTTTAATAACAACCTTCATCATATCTTGTGGCAACATTAATTTCTCTCATCATTTGGCTTCAATGTTAGTTATTATTTTGCCGAAAATTGGAAAACTCAATTTAATTATTTATATTTCATATTTTTATGTGACTAAACTGTCGTCTATATTTATATTCTAAAATGTCTGCTTGTAAATACTATCTATTAGTTCTTAAAGTTTAAGTATCAGACCTAAATTTCCTGTTTTGAAGTCCTAAAATTTTTTTACATAGGTCTTAATTAAGGGTTCGGCCTCAAGCTCAAAACTGTTAACTTTTGATTGAAAATTAGTTGAATAGCATACTAAGTCAGTTTGAAATAGAATAATGGCTAATAACTGTTTATTTACATTATTATGATAATTATGAGATGGCGAACACTAGTACAGACAAATAGTGGGGACACTGGCACTATTTGTGTTGATATATTTTAGTGTTTGTGATTTTAGAGACCCATAAATAGATTGGTAGATGGAGAAGGCTAAAAATCTGTTCAAAGTCTTTAGGTGACTCTGTTCATGAAGCAGCTTTCATTTCAGACTGCTTCTCCAAGCTTTTCCAATCATTGGTTTGGTAATTAAGTTTCGAAACATGTTTTAACTTCTACTAAATAAATTTTGTAAACAGAGGATCTCCATCTCCATTAGACTCTTGAGTGTAAAAGTCATTTATAAATTTAAATAAGGTATTATTTGTCTTATTCATGTGCTTTAATTTACAGCTCTCATGAATTCAAAATATATATTTAGGGTACATGGCTCTATTGAATTGGTTATACTGTGTGTTCCATTATATTTCTAAGTAGCTTTGTTTTGCATATTAACAGAAGTTCTCTCAGAGCTTCTAAGATTTTTGTATATGTTATTGTAAAATTACTAAATTGTTTTAGAGTCGATCTTCTTCTTTACTTCCTTGTATTTATTTTTCTAGTTTTAGGTCTAGTTTCTGTCTATTTATATGCAATTGTGCTTGTTATATCGTTCTAATGTTAATAAATAATAATCTTATTATCGTTTTTTTTAGTGTGCAATTTAATTAATCCCCCCTCGTACGCCGTTGTATATCCCTCGGCTAAATGACGAAGGAAATCCCCCATCGCACGCCGTGGTATATCCCTCGGCTAAATGACGGAGGAAATCCCCCGTCGCACGCCGTGGTATATCCCTGGCTAAATGACGGAGGAAATCCCCCGTCGTATGCCGTGGTATATCCCTCGGCTAAATGACGGAGGAAATCAACCGTCGTATGCCGTGGTATATCTCTCGGCTAAATGACGGAGGAAATCCCCCGTCGCACGCCGTGGTATATCCCTCGGCTAAATGACGAAGGAAATCCCCCGTCGCACGCCGTGGTATATCCCTCGGCTAAATGACGGAGGAAATCCCCCGTCGTACGCCGTGGTATATCCCTCGGCTGAATGACGGAGGAAATCCCCCGTCGCACGCCGTGGTATATCCCTCGGCTAAATGACGGAGGAAATCCCCCGTCCTACGTCGTGGTATATCCCTCTGCTAAATGACTGAGAAAATCCCCCGTCGTACGCCGTGGTATATCCCTCGGTTAAATGACGGAGGAAATCCCCCGTCCTACGCCGTGGTATATCCCTCGACTAAATGACTGTAGAATTCCTCCGTCGTGTGACGTGGTGTACCCCACGGTGGCACGCCGTGGGGACAATGTGCAGATTACGAGGGATAGCCGCCGTGGGATTTTAGATCATCCCACGTCGTACCCCACGGCGAAAATCCCTCTCAGATGTACCCCACGTCAAAATTACGACGGCGTACGCCGAGGGATTTTTGATGAAATTTTAGCTGGGAACTAACTAAAAAATTGGAATTACAATTGATTAGGAACCTAACTAACTAAAAAATACAATTGGAAGTTCGAAGCTAATATCACAATCCAAAACTTATAATGTCAAATTTCATTATAAGATCAAAATTAAAATCAAACAGTAAACATAAAAAGGAAAATATGTTCTTTACATCAAAATAAGATAATTGACAAAATTTCATTAAAAGATTGGAATTACAGTTTTATATATAAAAAAACCTAACTACCTAAATGCACTAAAAGTGGATATAATTTTATTTGAAGGTGTAAAAAGGCGATACTAATTCTAATGACAAAAAGAACAAAATAACTAATTAGTAAACAAATAAAACATACCTAATAACATGAACAAAACAATAATTACAGGTTATTCAACACAGATTGATTTATGTTTATTGGACGCAGCGGACATCTGCATATTCTTGGAAAGATGGCCTCTAGTTTTCTGATTCCTTACTGCCGGTGCTGGATGGTCAGGAACATCGACATCCTTTTCCAAAGATGGATTTCTGTTTGCAGCAGACTTGTAAAAGAGAGTCCTCAACAGATCGTAATAAGTGTGAGGTATCTAATATATTAGGATATCCAATATTTGTAAGATGTATGTACGGGGTTCTTTGGCGGTGACTGTTTATAAATTCTGTACCAACTTATGTATAAGGCTCGTCAATGCTACGGAACTCCACATAAAATAACTTTATTTCGAGTATCGACAGATATTTCTTTGCCCTGATGCGGTGATGTACAATGTATCTTCGCATCTGGAGACTGGTCTTCAACTCTGGATCCACTTGTGCATAGTCGGGTAGAATCCTCAATTGTAAAGCGTCCTCATCATATCTATTTAAATTAGCCTTGTATTAGCTATGGCAGGCTAAAACTTTACCACTATGTGAGACGTCTGGAATTCGCCACCGGAAGACATTTGTTCCAGGCTTACCTCTGAATCAAGGGTATGTGATGTAGCCTACTTGTTTCTAAGTCTGGTACAGTGAGGTTATTAATTTAACGTGGTATAAATCGTTCCTTCCCTACCATTCATTGAATTACATACCATATATAAAATTAATACCCTTCAATATTTAATTAGCATAAAGTTGCCAAATTACTCCATTACTCTTATTACTTGTTGGATAATCTTATTCCAGTCGATATGATAATATATATTATCATATCATGAATTACTAACTTACTATTACTCTTTATGTTCTATCGAACTAAATTACCTTTAATTACAATTAAGTAACCATAAGGTTACATTACTAAAACTAAAGTACTTTATTAAATCCTTTCTATTTTCATTCTCATAGTTTCATTCCACAACTTAATTATTCTATTTTTCTATCTACAGGTGATTGTCAGCGAAACACAGCTGCGCTCCTTCATCTGCCGTACTTCATCATGTTATAGTTTTAAACTTTAACTTTTAACTGTTATTAATACTGTTGCAGTTTGTACTTCATCATAATAAAACTTTAGTATTTGATCAATTTTTGTTATATACCTTTTTATAAGCTATAACTATTAAATAATTACTGAAGTACTAAACTAAAATTGAATAACCAGTACTAAAATTAAATAACTTAAATTACTAAATTCAAGATATGGTGGCCAGTATGGGGATGAACGGTTGAGTCGGGGCTGTGTTTCGGTGGTGTCATCAGTTCGTCTTGCAAGGTAATACTTTTCTATTTGTGATTCTATTTCTATTATTGATTCTTTTTCTATTTGTGATTCTATTTCTATAACTGATTCTTTCCATATTTGTAATTCTGTATTATAGTATATAATCTGTCGTTTATTCATTGTTTATTAAAAAAAAACTAGAAAAATGAAGGATCTTGATGAAGCAAGTTCTTCTAGTGCGAAATCACTAGACGAACAATGTCAGGCATTAATTAAAACTCGAAAGTATTTGAGAGCGCAAGTAACGCGCATTTACACTATTGTATCTAATGCACTTAATTTTGAATCTTTAACTCTTGCTAAGAAATTTGAGTATAGTCAGAAGTTGTTAACCCTTAGAGAGAAGCTTGATGATATTGATCAGAATATATTTGAGTTAAAGTCCGAGGACGAGGGAGATATTGATACCATTCTCTCAGATCAGGAGACATACTCTGATAGGATTACTGAATCCTTATCAATATTAGATCCTGTAAACAGTGATAATGATGGTTCTAATTCTCCTCCTGCTAGTCCTTTATTTGGTCAACCTAATGTGAATTCTTTTAATTTAACTAAGATTAAACTTCCAATTGTATCTTTGCCTACATTCAGTAATGGTAGAAATGAAAGTCTAGGGAAATTTCTCTATGCACTTGAGTCTATTTTAGATAAGCATAATCTCTCGGATTATGAAAAGTTTATCTACTTGAAAGGTCAGCTTCATGAAGGACCTAAATCTTTAATAGAATCGCTTGACTCAGGTGAACAAACTTATACATTAGCCAAAGAATTGTTAACCGAAGCGTTTGCCTCCGACCTTACTCAAAAGTATGACGTGATAGCCAGACTTTCAAAGCTTGATTTGTCGATAGGTGATGATGTTTACGAATTTATTGGCGGTTTACGTACCATCATCTCAACAATTAAATCGTTGAATATAAATGTTGACACTATTATTCAGTATTTTGTTTGGGCATCTCTGAATGATAGATTTCAGTCTCAATTGATTCAAATTACTAATAATACTAAACCTAACCTAGATCAAATTATGTCTAATATATTCGTTGCTACAGATAGATATATGAAGTTGAATGAACAGATTGCTGAAAAACGAAATAAATTCAAAACTAATTCCTTCAATTCTAATTCTGTACAGCATAAGGCTTCACCTAATAAGTCGAAAACTACTAGTAACTTTGCTGTAAAAATCGAAACTAAGCCTTTTCGTAAGTGTCAGTTGTGCAGGGCAGATAAACGTGAAAACATTACTCACGACCTTAGAGGGTGTCATGCTTATTCCAATCCATCTGACAAAATTGATAAGTTGGAATCATTAGGTCATTGTAGTAAGTGTTCATTTACTAATCATAGGAAGAAAGATTGTCGGTTTAAATTTGCTAGTCCTTGTCTAAATTGTAGTGGTGCTCATTTGAGGTTTTTTGTGTCTCAATAGTGCTGGAAATGGAGATTTTAATAGGAAATCTGTAAATTCTAATTTATCTGTTGTTCATTATAATAACACTGTGGATAATGATGATGTTATTTTGCCTACATTTTCAATCCCATTAGGTATTGAAAATGGTATTAATTGCATAGTTCTTTATGATACTGGATCTCAGAGAAACTTTATAACTGCTGATATTGCTGATAGTTTAAATTTGAAGAAAATTAAAACTGATATTGATTTAGTAATCAATGGTTTTAATTCAAAACGACCTATCAAAACTAATATAGTTGAGGTTCCTATATTTATTAGGGATGTTTTTCATAACATTGAAGCTATAGTAGTTCCTTCCATTGATGTAAAATTGCATACTGATAGCATGCATAATATAGTAAGAGAATTTTCATCGAAAAGTTATAGGTTAGCTGATCGTATTCTTCTTTCGTCAGATGAAGATATCATTAACCTAATAATGGGCTCTGATGTAAACCGGTTATTAATTCCTAAAACTGAAATGTTTGGTGATAATTCCAATTGTTCTGTATTTATATCTTCTAATTTGGGTACTATTTTGACTGGGGATATCGGGCAAATTGAAAGTAATTTGATGCATTTAAAGAATATTAAATGCACGGAAGTGTCTAATTTTCTATGTAATTTTAATAAGAATTCCGTATTTTCTGATGTCTCCCAACAGTGAAAGTTCAGTTTGTATGAATATCAGTATTGAAGTTGTAAGCGAAAAGGGTTCATTATTGGAAGATAAACTTAAAAATGCTACTCATGAAGCATTAGATATGGAAAGTAGTAAATACTTCAATTATGACAATCAAAATTGTAGCGAGTCAGATGAGACTAATGATAAAATTATTAGTTATATTTTAACTAATGCTGACCGTAACTTTGAAGGTAGAATGATTATGCCACTACCTTGGAATCCACAATGTAAACATCTGTTAGGCACTAATTATAACCTTAGTAAGAAAATTTTGTTTTCTAATCTGTCTAAATTGAAGAGTAAGAATAAATTAGAGTCCTACGATGATGTTTTCAAAGAGCAGGAAGAATTAGGTATCATTGAGAGGATAGAAGATGTGGACGGGTTTATGAGAGAGCATCCTACTTGTAGTTTTCTCCCTCATATGGGAATATTCAAAACTGATAGGGATACCACTAAAGTTAGGGTTGTATTTTTGTCTAACTTATGTGAAAAAAGTGCTGATAAGCCAAATGCCGTTAGCAATAATAATGCCCTCCTTCCAGGTCCATGTTTAAACAGTAAACTTATTACTACTTTGTTGCTGTCACGATTTGACGAGTATATATTAATATTCGATCTGAAAAAAGCTTTTTTGAATATAGCTTTGAATGAATGCGACCAGAATATGCTTCTCTGTCTCTGGTTCAAAAATGTTGGTAAGTGCGATTATTCGCTCATTGCTTATAGGAATCTTAGATTAAGTTTTGGATTAAGATCCAGTCCTACAATACTTATGCTCACCTTGTATAAAATGCTTATATTAGATACCGACAATGATGATGCCGATATGATTGAAATGAAAAAGTCTATTTACAACAATATCTATATGGATAATGGATTAGTATCATCAAACAGTAAAATTTCCTTGAATAGCTATTATGAAAAGTTACCTCTGATATTTGATGATTATAAGTTTGGCCTTCAGCAATTTGCTACAAATGACTTAGATTTGCAATCGAAAGCAGATATGGAGCAAGGTGTTGTAACAGATACTGTAGTGAAATATTTCGGTATGCAGTGGAATAGGAAGAATGATACTTTGAATCCTTATGTTATTAACCTTGATTCCGCTGCAAATACTAGAAGAAAGATACTTTCTTCGCTGAATTCTGTCTATGATCTTTTCAATGTTTATTCGTCTATGCTGAATAGAGCTAAGTTATTCCTTCAGAGTTTACAGGTGAATAAATCATTGAACTGGGACACTGTATTGCCTCAGAAATTACAAGGGACTTGGCTTAATATTTGCAAACAAGTCAATAGAACACCTCAGATTAATCTACCTAGATTCGTAGGTACAAGGGATAGTGTTTGTGACCTTGTGGCTTACTCTGACGCTTCCGCTGCTATCTATGGGACTGTAGTTTATCTAATTAATAAGACTACTAATAAGATTTCTTTCGTTTTCTCTAAGAACAGGTTGTAAAGAAATCCATCCCAAGTTTGGAATGCCAAGGTGTAGTATTTGCTGCAGAGATCCTTATAGATCTGTATGATGATCTTGGTTCCAGTAAAAATGATGTTCCTATTCACATTGATAAACTATATGTGTACACTGATAGCATGGTCAGCTTATCGTGGATACGTTCCTATTTTGTTAATTTTGACAAAATGCAGAAGAGAACTGTATTCATATTAAATAGGCTTAAAAGACTTGATGATTTATGCCAGGTTAAACAGATCACTTTCAGATATGTTGCAGGCAAGGAGAATCCTGCAGATTTCGTAACCAGACAGGTTAGCTATAACCAACTGAAGACTACTAATTACCTGAGTGGCCCCAATCATCTGTTGGACAATCCAGATCAACCGGATATGGAAGTTATTGTTCCAAATACTACCGTGGACTTGAAGGAAGATGAGACGGAAGGTAATGCGTCGGAAGGTATGAACTCTTATCTTTGTGTGAGCTATGTTGATGAGGAGATAGATCACGTGGTGCCTCTGGAGAAGTACAGTTGCTTTGGTAAGCTTGTAGGAGTTTGTAGTAATGTAATGAAGTTCATTAATAAGCTCAAATTACGAATTGGTAAAATTAATACTATTGATGAAGATAAGACTGCTGTTATTAATATGTTGATCAAGAAGGAACAGCTTATAAAATTTAATGATATAATTAGATTTTTTCATGCAAATAAAGTACCCGTTAAAAACATTCCTAACTTGGTACTCCAAATGAATTTATATATGGATTAACAAGGTATTATTAGGGTAAAAAGTAAACATGTTTCATTTCATCCAATATTGTTGCCTCATGACTCTTACCTGGTTAAATTGATTGTTTTTGAAACTCATGAACGGTTTTTGCACGCCGGTTTGTATACAGTATTGAGAGAAATAAGAAAAAACATTTTGGATCCTTCGCGGATTTTCAACTATTAGGAAGATTCTTAAAACATGTGTAACATGTAGAAAGGTAAACGAGAAACCGATTCAGATATCTCAGAACTCCTACAGAGATTTTAGGAGTAATCCAACTCAAGTCCCGTTTGCTAATGTGTTTGTAGACTATATTGGTCCATTCAGTGTAAAGGATAGTGAGAGTGGTAACACTAAAAAAGTTTGGCTACTTATAATTACGTGTTTGTGGACTAGAGCGATCTCATTACAAATCTGTTACTCGGCAGACACTAAAGAGTTTCTCAGAAGCATACAAATGCATATTTACGAGCACGGTTTATTCCAATTATGTTTATCTGACCTAGGCAGTCAGATAGTTTCGGGTTTGAAAATAATAACAGATTCTTTAAGTGATCATGAATGTAATCATTTCTTCCAGGAGCACGGTATTTCTAAGCCTTCTTTTGAACAATATGCTAAGGGCAATAGTAGTTTAGGGAGCCTTGTAGAGAGTTGTGTCAAACAAACTAAACGTTTAATATCAAAGTCTCTCGGTAAGAAATTACTTGATTTTCCAGATTTCCAACTGCTTATATCTAAAGTTTGTCATGTAATAAATCGTAGACCCATTGCTTTCAAGGATAGTTTGCGTGGTTTTTTTTCTAATGACATTCCCCGTGTAATAACTCCTGAAATGATGTTGCGAGGTAGAGAACTCATTACTTTAGACGTGATTCCTCAGTTATTTTCAGACAATTCACATGATCCGACTTATAGTTGTAATCCGTCAAACATTAATAAAGAGTTCGAAAAATTGAAGTCTGTTAATGATGGTTTACGAGAAATTTATCATCATGAATTTCTTGTACAGTTGATTTCTCAGGCTGTAGATAAAAGAGATAGGTATAAGCCTGTTTCTCACAAGATCTTGTCTGTTGGAGATATTGTTTTGTTGGTGGAGCCCAATACAAAACAATGCAACTACCCAATGGGTATTGTTAAGGATGTTACCGTTAATTCTCTTGGTGAAGCTACGTCTGCCCATATTCTAAAAGGTAAAACAAGAGAATCAGTTTATAGGCATTGCACCTCTTTAATTTTGCTGTTAAAGTGCGAGAGCGAACCTCTTGACGAAAACTTATCTGACACTGGTTCAGATATTGAAATGGTTGTGAAACCGCGACGCACTGAGCGTGACTGTGCTGCTAAAACTAGGAATAAGATATCGCGCCTTTACGCCGATGATGCAGTGTGATAATTATTTTAGCTGGGTTCCTGAGTTTTGATTTTGTTCTTTGTATATATGTTAAGTTCATGATCAATTTTTTGCCCAGGCTTAAATATTGTATATATGTTCCTTTATTTTTAATGTAGTTTGATTTGTTCGTTACTTATATTTTTTGTGTATGCTTTTTCTTCATTTCTTTTCAATAAAATGTCCACATTTTCAATTTAAACCTCTTTTTGAAAATGTGAACCTCCCCCGCGGAGTATCTAATATATTAGGATTTCCAATATTTGAAAGATGTATGTACGGGGTTCTTTGGCGGTGACTGTTTATAAATTCTGTACCAACTTATGTATAAGGCTCGTCACTGCTACGGAACTCCACATAAAATAACTTTATTTCGAGTATCGACATATATTTCTTTGCCCTGATGCGGTGATGTACCATGTATCTTCGCATCTGGAGACTGGTCTTCAACTCTGGATCCACTTGTGCATAGTCGGGTAGAATCCTCACACACACTGATGTGGCTAGTCAATTGTAAAGCGTCCTCATCATATCTATTTAAATTAGCCTTGTATTAGCTATGGCAGGCTAAAACTTTACCACTATGCGAGACGTCTGGAATTCGCCACCGGAAGACATTTGTTCCAGGCTTACCTCTGTATCAATGGTATGTGATGTAGCCTACTTGTTTCTAAGTCTGGTACAGTGAGGTTATTAATTTAACGTGGTATAAATCGTTCCTTCCCTACCATTCATTGAATTACATACCATATATAAAATTAATACCCTTCAATATTTAATTAGCATAAAGTTGCCAAATTACTCCATTACTCTTATTACTTGTTGGATAATCTTATTCCAGTCGATATGATAATATATATTATCATATCATGAATTACTAACTTACTATTACTCTTTATGTTCTATCGAACTAAATTACCTTTAATTACAATTAAGTAACCATAAGGTTACATTACTAAAACTAAAGTACTTTATTAAATCCTTTCTATTTTCATTCTCATAGTTTCATTCCACAACTTAATTATTCTATTTTTCTATCTACAGGTGATTGTCAGCGAAACACAGCTGCGCTCCTTCATCTGCCGTACTTCATCATATTATAGTTTTAAACTTTAACTTTTAACTGTTATTAATACTGTTGCAGTTTGTACTTCATCATAATAAAACTTTAGTATTTGATCAATTTTTGTTATATACCTTTTTATAAGCTATAACTATTAAATAATTACTGAAGTACTAAACTAAAATTGAATAACCAGTACTAAAATTAAATAACTTAAATTACTAAATTCAAGATATGAGGAGAGAAGGAAGACTTCATTCTGTACAGAAGGAAAGTCTCCGAAAGAAATCTCATTCACCTTTTCGTTGATACTTTCGATCTCTTCTTTCTTAGCTTTCAACGGTTTGGTGAAACGGAGCAATTGAAGGCGGAGTTTTGGCACGAAGAACAACGAGAGATAGACGATGTAGAGAATTCCAATGATGTTAGGACTAAATGTCCTAACGATATATCATTAAATTTTGTCCACCCGCATTTCGTTCAGCGGACATTTCGTCAATGGCCAAATCGTCCAAGAATGGCATTATTTTGAATCTTAAAGTGTTTAAAGGATATTTTTAATATTATTTTTTAATTTTACATTAATTGCTACCAGTAAATATACAATAATATAATAGTGACTTAAACCGAAACATTTCATTTTTTATTATCCATCGATTACAGTTATAAAATTAGATATGCTACTGTATCTTTAGGATATTTACCTTCTTTAATAATTTACATTATTTTATAAGTTATGAGTATCTAAAACATTGAACTGAAATAACAACTAGGGTACTAACAAGAATAAATGTGTGGACACGAAAGAGAGAAAATAAAAAAACTAGATTATGTGCAATCGATAGAGCGCATATCTTCGCCGCCACTTTGACTCGTTCTCTCACAAAATCCAATAAACTGGTAACTGAATCTTAACCAATCGTCCCACCAAATTTCATGCAATATGGTTCAATACTTTTTGAGTTATTGAGTTATAAATGACCTTGACATTGACCTTTGACTGGATCGCTCCCAAAATTCGACCAGATGGTTCTTGGACATTGACCAATAGTCCCATCAAATTTCAGACAATTTGATTGAATACTTATTGAGTTATAAATGGCCTTGACCTTGATCTTTGACCTCTAGCCCGATCGCTCCCAAAATCTATCAAAGTTGTTCCTGTATGTTGACTAATCGTCCCACCAAGTTTCATGCAATATGGTTCAATACTTTTGAGTTATAAATGACCATGACCTTGACCATTGACCGTGTCGCTCCCAAAACGCTAACAAAAGGTCACTGGACAATGACCAATTGTTTCACAGAATTTCAGGCCATTTGGTTGAATACTTTTTCAGTTATGCGAATAACAAGATGATAAATAAGTAAATAAATTCCAAGTAAAATATGACCTTCTGCAAATTTGCGAAGGTAATGACAATGGAAGTAAATAATTATTATATATACTTTTACTATGTTGCAGAATATATGGAACAGTCCAATAACACGGACGTTTTTACATTTTAATTATAATTAATCGTAACACAAAAAGTAACAATATCTAGCTAATACTTTAATGTCACATTTAATTATCAATCACTTGTTTAGTATAGTATATTATATACATGTATATTGTATGTATTTTATGTAGTCACTGTTAAAAAACTTTTTTGAAAACTATTGCTTCTAATAACCTGATCTGATATATATGTACTATTGATGATTATTGTAGTTACCGTGAAATAAACACCACAAAAAATGTCTCTGTTTTCTATGTTTATGTATACTGTAAGAACATTATTATTGATTTTATAGGACCTAGTGGAAATAAAGGCGGGGTTTGCCTGTATATTATTAAAAAACATTCAGTTTTTTCTCGAAATCAAAGAATGAACTTCGACTCTTCCGGCCGATCAGAAATGTATATCTCGAGATTTCAGACCACATATAAACTTGCATACACTAAAAAATATAGGTGACCCTGTGGCGGTTTAAGTTGGTTAATTAATCTTCGGATGCGTTTAGCTTCTAAGAGGAATTGAAACTCTGCTTTTGCAGCGGCTAACTTATCGCCTGTCAACGGTCTGACTTTAGAATATATAGGTGGATGTGTGCCGGTTTCAATGGAGTGGAAAATTCCATTTTTAGATGGTGTCTCAGTTGAAGTTATATTCAAAGAAGAAGTCAAAGATGGATAATTAGCTAACAGTGACTGAGCACATGAGTCTATATCATTATAATTGATAGCAAAAGAAATGGGTTTAGTATCAGACGGATTTAATATAACCGTGCATTTTGTAGTGTAATCAAATAGAGTGCGTTGTTTGCAATCAATTATTAATCCGAAGTGTGACAGAAAATCCATACCTAATATAGGTTGGGAGATGTCAGCAATTACGAAAGACCAATTAAACACTCTACCAAGTTTAGGAATTGCAATGCTGGCGTCGAGCTCGCCATGACAATTGATTTTACTATTTGATGCTGTTTGCAGTGAAACTGCAGTAGGACGAAGGACAGGAAGAAATGAATTATGAGGGATTAAAGAAGTAATAGCGCCTGTGTCTATTAAAAATCTATAGTTGCGGTTTAGGATTGTGGCATTAATAGTTAGCGGCAATCCATGAGCCACAGTGTTCACGGACTGCTCTAGGCGTTTCCCGACTGAGGGTTAGGTGCAGGTGAGGATGAGCGAGAAGAAGGTCGAGAGTGAGAGAAAGGAAGAGAGCTGTTATTGTTAAGACACCAGGGCTTACATTTTTTAGCTTTTGAGCCATACCATATGTGGTAACGGCATACTTGAGGTCTTTGACTGCTATTAAAGGCTCTTATAGTAGAAGGAATGGAGGGAGAAGTATAAGAGTTACCAGGTGTATTATAAGTAGGGTAAGTGTTATTAGATGGAGTGTAATTAGAAAATGAATCATGATTTCTAGACACATTGTTATCAAATTTCTTGAAACTATGTTGCCTATTGTTAACCTGAGATACGTTAAATTGAGAAACAGCTGGGTTATAATTATATTGAGATCTATTTTGAGATGTATATTCAATAAGGCTATCAGCTATTAATGCTAACTGGTCTAAATTACCATTAGTTGTTATGAGAGCGGATTTTATATTGTCTGGCATAGAGTTTATGAAGTAAATTTTGAGAAAGTCATCAGGTAAATTTAATTGTGTCGCACGAGACCTAAGTTGTTGTAAGAATAGACTGGGTTTGGTGTCTAATTGTGATGGCAATGACAATAATTCATTGAATACCTGTGGCGTGCTCTTGCTGTATAAGGTAACTATTCGGTTTTTCAAGGCATCATAGTCGTTGCTGGTGATGTCTTCATCAGAAAGTTTGTCAACTACTTCAACCGGAAGGTTGCCAATGAGGTGACGACACTTGGTTGAGTCTGTTGTTATCCGGGCTGTTGAGAATTGCGCTTCAAGAATTTTGAAGTAGGCACTCACTTTCTGGGGGCTGAATTGAGGTGGCTTGATGGAAATGGCAGCAGCGGTGGCTTGATCTTCCCCGTTATCACTCATGTTTGTGGTTATAAGTTACGAAAAGGAAGAAATAAAGTAAAGAGAAAGGAATAGAGGTAGTTCGAAATTGAAATAAGAAAATTATAACAAGTGACTTTGTAGTCGGCCAAATTAAAAATTCCGAGGGTCACCAATGTGGCGGTTTAAGTTGGTTAATTAGAATTATTTAGTTAGAAATATAACTGAAAGATCTGACTTCATAGAATGTCGGATAATAATTGTTGAAAGCTGGGAACTAAATATTTAAGAGAATTTGGCAGGAGAAATGAAATAATTGTAACAACTTTGTTTATTTAATCTATAATTAATTAAGCATGAAGATATAGAAAGGAAAAGTAATGAAAGGTAACTTATAACACACGTACATAAGAGTAGACAGTAACTAGCACCCTGTAATAGAATATTACAGTAAATAAAAATAGCTATGACTAAGTTATAAATAAACAAAATAAAAGGTGGGAAATATGAATAACATCCTAATAGGTAAATACATATACCTAAAATAAATTATTCCATTGCGTAACATAGAGTACAAAATTGACATTAACTATTTACCAAAACATTACTGTTCAATTATTAATAATGTAAACGTAAAACAAAGAAATTAAATTCAAATGGGAATAATAATAATTACATAAGTAAATAGAATAAATAAGCTTCAGTACTGTGAATTACGAAATAAACCAATATTACAATATATATTTCTTAGTAACTAAAAATAACATATTTACCTTAAATGGGGTTATAAATGCACAAAATGATATAATTGAGGTGCCTAATTAGCAAACTGGGCGAAGAGTAATGACACTATACGTATTTACTTGTGAAGAGCAATGGACTGACTGAACTCCTGTACAGATTGCGAAGTCTTTTATACTAAGCTAGAAAGAATGTTCTGGAATACTCCAGAGTGTTTTCTATGAAATGAAAATCTATTTATTGGTCTATTATTTAGTGATGCTATTATTAAAATTTACAATATTATTAATTTAAAGTTTAATTAAAGTGAGGTTATTGATAAATTATTAATTAATTAGCCTATTAAAATTGGATGATGCAATACTTTGGATTGTTGTAGGCTTGTAACCAAATATGGGCATAACTTAAGAATTACTGTAGACCAATCAACTGCCTGCTAATCGATCGTTGCCTTATATGGTTATAATTCGACTGCTGATGAGAGGGTGTGAGCCAATCATATACAAGCAAAGGCACGTGAACGGATGATCAGAAAAGTATCTAACATGAACACAATTACAGACAACATACATATGTATAACTAAAGTTCATATGAAAATAGGTAAGTAAAAATCTTAATTTATAATATTTCCTACAACCCGACCAGTCGCCTCGGAAAACTTGCTCACGAAACATTTTCAACAGGAAAAATCGCTGCCTGATAATTCGCTGCGTGATTTATTTTCAACTATATATATATAATGGAATTTATAGTATCATAATTGTATCCAATTTCAAATGCATAAGGTTAGGTTAGTAAAGATAATGATTACCCTACGCCGGTAGAAACAAAATCCCTAGTCGAATTGACATTGGCGGTGAAAAGTTCGACGATGAGTTGTCCTGAAGCCATAAATATTATAGCATATTTATAAAAAAAAATATTACTTACATAAGTAGTAAGTAAAACAGTAAATTTAGTCTCTCCTATAACGTGATCTAAATATGTATTGGATTTCAGACACCTACATTACATCTACTTATTCTTATAGGAGAACATCAAATTCTGAAATGTTCCAGAATTCGGTTATTACGCAGTTGTGGAAGTAAAAGAAAGAGAATATAAATATAAACCAGATACAGTATAGAGATCGACAAAAGATATATGAAAGAAAAGAAGAATGGAGATAAGGAAGATAAGCTTTTGGAGTTTTAAAAATAACGAAAAAGCTGCTGGTCACAAAGTATTATGATTCTTATGTATGTATGAAAATAGATCTGAAATTATCACCAGCTTCTTTTTAGAGGATTATGTATGAGGTTTGTACTGGAAAAACAAAGAAGATTGTGGTGGGCTTTAGTGAACTGGTCGGAAATGGTATAGTTAGGCCTAATAACGAAACCTACTTCCTGTATCTTCAAGAACCAGATATTATACGTCACGAAAATATTTGAAATCAAATAAGAATTTGGTGTTGTATAAATGAATTTAGAAAATTAACATGTATCATTGTGATATAAAATTCAAACGACAAAATAAAGAATTCAATCAATCTTTAGAAAAAATTATATCTAACTATATATATCTAACTATAGAAATTGAATTTTTTCGCCTTGAATTTTGACAAAAAACAACAATATATATTTTTCGTTCTTTGTCAAACAAATATATTTTACATATTATCTTAAGCTTCAAACTTGCAAAGTACTTTAATATTTCTAAAAAATATATATAAATCAACCGGGATCCAATTTTGTCTCAGGCTTCGACCATGAAGTATAACTACTATAAGAAAACGGTCCTAACTGAACTTTCTGTAAAATTTGTACATAAGTAATGAATAATATCAAATAGTAAGACAAGAACTGAAATATTTGACTTTCATAACACAAATAGAATATTTAGAATAGTAGCACTAAATGCTTTTACTTGTTATCCAGAGTTAATATAATTGTTATGCGACTGATTACAGTGACAATTTTTCAACTTCATAATAATAGTGATGGATGGATGATTGTTGAACAGGTGAATTCTTTTATCTATTTGCATTGAATCTATGTTATAAAACTTAAATATATCCAATTCTCCAACATCATAAAAGAGTCTATTATTCAGGGACTCGAATATTTAGTGATCGGTCTTAGCAAAAGATAGTAAAACGAAGTCTAATTTACAAACTTTATAATACAAGTGATTGTAGATTACATTCTTTTCTCTACAATAACACAGTCTAATCACTTAAATAATAATATCCATAATATTGAATAATTAAAAGCTACAAAAAACTAAAATAACCCAAGAATAATAAGACTACATCGTTACTAACCTCTTTTCAGGACATTTCAGAGAACACTGTGATCGTTTTCTCGGATCTCACGAGCTTATATACCCTATAGCGTGCGGTTGTGCTGGTCTCTGAATTTCAATGATTTCATTTCAGCATATAGACTTTTGATCTGAGGCAGATAAACGGTCATAAACTTATTATATCTTTATCTGATTAAAATGAAACTAAATTAAATAAGCTCGAATTGAATTCGAAGTGTTTTTTTAAGTATTTCCAGATAATAGAATATAAAGAAAGATTTCAGATAATCGAACACAAACATATACATAATAAAATTATGCCCCAACATATATAGGTAGCCTGGTAGGTATATAGTTTCTTAACCTACTTTTCTAGAATCTGAAATATTTGAACAATTCAAATATTTGAAATCTGAATAAGTGTTACTATGAAATGCACCCACAAATTCTTTAGACAATTTAATATTTTTATAATGTTATCTAAAGAACTCTTCTTAGCCTATATAGTATATACTAATAAGTTATTTGGTACTATTATTTTTTTGAATAAAATATACTTTTCAAATTTCAGAGAACCTAGTCATAATTTAACGAGGGTCTTCTATATCATCTCTGAAATTAAAAAAAAGATTTTATTAAAAATTAAATAATAACTGATTAGTACTTTAAACGAATTATTTTGATAACTCATTTAATAAAAATAATGAATTAAGACACTGTTTTGAATCTGAAATATTTGAATTCGTTGGATTGAATATTTCTACAATAAATCAACGTGATTTAAAATTGTAAGAATATAAAATGATTAGTTAAATTTATTGAATGTGTGTTCTTCATTGAAATGCATTTATCCTTCATATATTTTTTCAATATTAAATAGAAAACCTAAATCAAATTATCATATATATCAATGTATTCTATCATAAATTATATTGAAGTATTCAATTATCATATATTTAAATAATTAAGCAATTATGTTTGCCTGCGGTTGGCCGTTAAAAATAATTATGAAAATAACTAATCTATTCATAATTATAGGCATTTTACCAGTATTTCAAATTCTCAATTCATCTTATTAAATAAAATATTTCTGATAAACAAATCTGCTAATAAATGGTGAATAATTTACATCAAATAAAATATTGAAGAAATTAAATCTCAATGCGTAGTAAAATCACGAAAGAATAATTATTTCAAACCAATCCAATAATCTTCACAATTAATTACCTAATTAAAAGCACTCTCCATGCAGTAACTAACTAATTTCTGAAGATAAAAAGCATTGGAGTAACGAATTATGTTAAGGGTGATTAATTAACTATTAAACTAATTGTAGAATTAGTTAAAAGTATGTTTAATCACAGAGATGAGACTCCTTGGCCCAACACTCTGATAAATTAGGTACACGAAATATAAGAATGAACTTCGACTCTTCTGACCGAACAGAAATAGTTACCTCAAGAATTCAGACCACATTTAAACTTGCATACACTAAATAAATATTGGTGACCTGACCATTCGCCACGGACAACTCTCTCCCAAAACATTCCCCACGTGGCAACTCGCTCCCGAAACATTCGCCTAGGCAAACTTGCCGTTTGACAATTCACAGCGTCATTAATGT
The DNA here is from genome assembly GCA_947561585.1 of Caprella mutica. Classification (NCBI taxonomy): domain Eukaryota; kingdom Metazoa; phylum Arthropoda; class Malacostraca; order Amphipoda; family Caprellidae; genus Caprella; species Caprella mutica. Next base: position 341,122 of record CANNZV010000792.1, read on the forward strand.
TCAACAGAATATGTAGGACTTGGATGTTTAGTTTCATAATTCTATCCAATTTTAAATATATGAGATTAAGTTGAGTGAGAAATTATTACTATAAATATTATATTCATAAATCACGTGGTGAATTGACCTTTGCGAATTGTCCGACGTCGTGTGGTCCTAAAACCTTGAATATTATAACATATTTATAAGATACATTACCTACATATGTAATAAATAAGTAAAAATAAGCTCTTCTATAATATTTTTAATATCTGTCTCGGATTTCAAATTACCACATTCCATCTACTAATTCATAGAGGAGAACCTCAAATTCTGAAATGTTTCAGAATTCAGTTATTACGCAGTTGAGGAAGTAAAACAAAGAGAAGGTAATTACAAACTAGATACAGTGAATAGATCGACAAAAGATAAACGAAAGAAAAGAAAAAGAATGGAGATCAGGAAGATAAACTCTTGGAGCATGAAAAATAACAAGAAAGCTGGTCACAAAGTAAATGAATCTTATGTACGAAAATAGACCGGAAATTATCACCAGCTTCTTTTTAGAAGATTATGTATGAGGTTTGGACTTCAAAAACAGAGAAGAATGTTGCAGGCTGTAGTGATCTGGTCGGAAATGGGTATAGTTAGACCTAATATCGAAATATGCATCCTGTATTTTCAAGAGCCAGATATCATCCCAAATGAAAACTACTAATTGAAGTCAAATAAGAATTTGGTGTTGTATAGATTAATTTAGAAAATTGACATGTATCATAGTGATGGAAAATTCAAACGAAAACATATTGGGTTTAATTAATCTTCAGAAAAAATACATTCAACTATAGATTTACATTTACAAATTAAATTTATTCGTCTTGAACTTTAACGAAACATAAATACATATTATACCGGATTTTGAAAAACAAAAAGATTAGAAAATCTGAGTATGAAAAACAACTGAATACGTTTTTCTTATTTTGTGAAACAAATATATAAGCTAAAGCTACAAATTTTCAGAGTACACCTACAAAATTTCTAAAACCTAAATATAAATTAACCAGGATTCAATCGTGTCTCAGGCTTCGATCATAAAGTATACTACAGGAAAGTAAATGGTCCTTACTGAACTTGCTGTAAAATTTGTACATAAACAAGGAAAAATATCAACAAGGAAGACAAGAACTGTCTGAACTGAAATATTTGAAAATCATAACACACATATAATATACAAAATACTAGCACTAAATACTTTTGCTTATTATTCAGAGAAAATATAATTGTGATGCGAGAAATGTTTAAGATAGTATTCCAATTTCATAATACTAGAGATGGAAGATTGTTGAATAGAGGAATTTTCAACTACAATTTTCATTCATACAATCTGTGTTATAAAACTTAATAAATCTAATTTTCCAACCACATAGAATGGGATATCATTTAGAGACTCGAAAATTCAGTGATCGGTTTTGTAAAAGATAACATAAGGAAGTTAATTTACAAACTTTATAATGCAAGTGACAGTATATTACATTCTTTTTTCGGCACTAACAGTTTAATCATCTAAATAATAATATCTAGAATAATGAACAAGTAAAAGCTACATAGAACTAAAATAAGATAAGAATAACTAGAGCACATCGTTACAAACCTTTTTTCAGGACGTTCCAGAGAGCACTGTTGTTGTTTTTCGGATCTCACGAGCTTATATACCCTAGCGTGCGCGGTTGTGCTATTCTCTAAATTTTTATCTTAGGTAGATAAACGGTCAGAAACCTATTATATCTTTATCTGATTTAAATTAAACTAAATGAGATATAAACTTGAACTGAATTCGAAGTGATTCTTTTTTTGTACAGATATTTCCAGATAATAGAATATGAAAAAAGATTCCTGATAACAGAATACATATATATTTCAAAGAAATTGTGCCAACATATTTATAGTATCTAAACCAACCTTTCTAATATCTGAGCCTACTTTTCTTGAATATGAAATATTCGAAACAGTTGATTGAATATTTCTACATTAAAATTAGTTGAATTTAAGATCCTAAGAATAAAATAACATTAATGAAGTTAAATGAATGTTTGTTCTTTATTGGAATTTATTTGTTTCTTCATACATTTTTCTAATATTGATATTTTTCTAATATATATATATTCTAAACCAAAAACAGATGTTCTGGCCCGAGCCATTATGTAATTTTGAAACAGAATGCTAAGGGAAACTGGGATGATCCTTACAGTGGGTGATAATGCACACTGCTGTTATATTAACATGGATAATGTTAAAACTCCCTAAATTATATCCCTTTAATATCTTATTAATTAGATATCAGTCATGAATTGGGGACGCTTCGAACCACTGCTCAGTGAGTGAAAATATTATACGATAAATTGGTGTAACATTTGCTATCAGCTATGTTAGGTCTCACGCGTCTAAATTTATTATATCTTATAATTTTAAATTCTATATATTCTAAACATAATGTTTTCTTGATAATATGTTCGCAAACAATAATTTCATTATTTCATAAACAATTATCCACGTTACCTCATTTATACGAATATTCTTTCGGGGATATACATCGTACGATTGAATCCGGCGAGGAAAATACTGAAGTGAAGAAACACTATTGAGACTGGAGGAGACTCTATTGAGACTGGAGGAGATTCTATTGAGACTGGAGGAGACTCAATTAAGACTGGAGGAGTCTCTATTGAGACTGGAAGATACTTTATTGAGACTGAAGGAGATTCTTTAGAGACTGGATGATACTCTTTTGGGACTGGAGGAAACTCTATTGAAACTGTAGAAAACTCTATTCAGACTGGAGGAGACTCCATTGAGACTGGAAGAGACTCTATTGAGATTGGAGGAGACTCTATTGAGACTAGAGGAGACTATTAAGACTGCAGAAGACTCTATTGAGACTGGAAAAGATTCTATTGAGACTGGAGGAGACTCAATTGAGACTGGAGGAGATTCTATTAAGACTGGAGAAGACTCTATTGAGACTGGAGGAGACTCTATTAAGACTGGAGAAGACTCTATTGAGACTGGAGGAGATTCTATTGAGACTGGAGAAGACTCTATTGAGACTGGAGGACACTCTTTTGAGACTGGAGGAGACTATTAAGACTGGAGAAGACTCTATTGAGACTGGAGGAGATTCTATTGAGACTGGAGAAGACTCTATCGAGACTGGAGGAGACTCTATTAAGACTGGAGAAGACTCTATTGAGACTGGAGGAGACTCTATTAAGACTGGAGAAGACTCTATTGAGACTGGAGGAGACTCTATTAAGACTGGAGAAGACTCTATTGAGACTGGAGGAGATTCTATTGAGACTTGAGGAGGCTCTATAATGAAATCCTGTATTTCAAATGTTTAGCACTGAGTAAGAAATCATCCTCTATAGTGAACAAATTTTCTGTAGTCTAACATAAGAGAGCCGCTTGTTTTCTAAAACTGATGACCATTTTATGACAGATTGAAGAGATTTTTATCACTGCACTGGCTATTTGATTACTAAGGAACCTACATTTACTTTATAAGATTTCATTATAGAAGAGTTCTACTGCAATAGTAATACTGATTCACAAATCAGGAGATCTAAGTCCCCAAGGAATAGGAGCAAAACGGAAGATAAATCGATTTGAGAAAAGTGTCTTAAGAAGTTCAAGTTATTCTTTTGCTGTGTGTGCTGTGCTTGCTGCGGGCGGAGTGTGGCACCATCGTGTTGGAACCACATATCATTTAAATTCATATTTTGAATAACTGGGACTAAGCATTCTTGAATACATTTTCGATATGATTCTCCCTTAATAGTCTCAGTTTTCCCGTTTCAATCCACAAAGAAATATGTACCGATTATCCTCTTGCATGTCGTGCCGCACCAGACAGTAACCTTTTGAGGATGAAGTGTGAGTTCATGATTAATTTTCGGATTTTCAATACTCCAATATCTACAATTTTGTTTTTATGACATAACCACACAAGTGAAAATGCACCTCATCAGACAATAGGAGGTGCGAAATGAAATGAAAAACTGTGCTGCCAAATCTAAGCGTTTATGATATTCAGTGATGGGCTAGTATGATTTTGTTTGGATGGGATATCAGCTGTTGTGGAATTCAAACCAATGATCTAACAGACAACCGAAGTTGATTCGAACGATTCCTTAATGAAGTTATTGGGTATTCTTGAACATCATCCATAACAGTTTGAATAACAACTTCATATCATGCTGTTCTTGGTGTTCCACAACGTTTCTTGCAAGAAAAAGTTCCATATTCCCGAAACCGAATTACTAAATTGACAGTGCATTTATGGGATGATCTGCTCACCACGTTGACAGCTCACATCTAGAGGGCATGAAGCATTCAACAAGATGTTTCAAATTGCATGTAACCGTGAATATAATAATCACAACTGATACATTGATAAACCAAAAAATATAAAATCTCCTCTTTCGTTTAAATTTAACCAAACAGTTCTATATGTCATAGTTTTTGCATAATTAAGTTTTGAAAGTAGAACCTGACTTTTGCCACACCCAGTATATTTCTAACATTAAAAGAAAAAGCGATGAATTTAAAAAAATATTGATTAAGTGAGTTCTGAGTTATCGGACGGTTTCAATATAATATAAGAAAAAATGTGTATTAAGTCCCAGTGCTTCGTAAGGTGTTTATACTACTCCAAATCACTCCAAGGTTAATTATTTCTCTTATTCAATGCAATATAATTTCTAAAATGTCAATTGTACATTTTGTATTCGATATACAATAAGTAGTATTCAATAAATACCATACTTAACCTTCTTGAATCTAGCAACTGAAACACTAAAGTTCAGATTTTGATATTTGATACAAAAATAAATTTTGTTAGGTATATTCATTGTTGCAAGTCTTAATATTGTGCAGTAATGTGACAAGCATGTTTTAATGCATATTTCTATAGAGTCTTTAAATCCTGCTAAACCGAATTTATATTAAGATGTTACATATCCGATCCTATAAACAAAGTATATCAATTCGATTTCTTTTCGATTGCTGGGATATCAAATCGATGGATTTTTCCATCGAATCGACAGACCGTTGTTTATAGGGAAATTAATTCTATGCGTGTTATCTTATGTGTTTTGAAGTTATGATTTTTATTCGTGTGTTTGTGGTTTTAGGTCGAAGCTAGACAATGAACCGCAATTTACCTGCTTAACCATATATTTAATATTTAGTCGAAACGCATTATATTTTAACTGTATTTTTGTAATATTTTCTATAAAGATTATTAACAGTTGCAGAAAGTTAGAGCTTTGTAATTTTTCTTTTTTATATTGAAATATATCGATAATCGTGCACGGACATTTCGTCCACGGACATTTCATCCAACGGACATTTTGTCCATTGACACTTTGTCCACGAATTGCTATATTTTGTATTATATTTATTGTGTTCATTTATTTTATATATTATATTATTTACAGTAGCGAGCATAAATTAAGGGACAGTGAAAAAAGTTAAACATTTTTGTTTATTGTGAAAGAACCAGACAACGAAAATACGTGAAACTTAACAAAAATAAAGTTACACATCCTGAGGGTAATTGGTAGAAATACTAGCAAAATCGAATACATAATTACCAAAATATTCAACTTTTGCCATCAGAGGACGAAAAAGACACCGAGTAAAAGTTAAGGGACAGTTATTAATAAATGGGTAAAAACTAAATAATTTTAGTTTAAAAGACTGTTTCAATGTATTAAATTGTAACTAAAGGACATCAAGTTATTGAAACAAAACTATCGCCGCCATTACACCTGCTACTCGGAATCAAGTATCTCTCTGTGATAAAACTCTTTTTTTTTTACCATCACAAGGATGGAAAGTCACTTTCTGAAATTGCAACCATCATATAAAGATTTAAGAGTGTTGTGCATCGTATTGTTAATAATTTTGAAGAGTGTGCTCCAATTGATGCAAAACGAGAATCAAGAAGACCACCAAAATCTACCCTCTGAGAATATCGCACCATAGTAAGACTGTGCATAAAGGACCGTTTCAAGACTGCTGCAGGTGTTTCTGGCCAAAATGAGTGAAACGCTTGGTCTCAGTGTCTCCAGATTCACAGTTTCTAGAAGTTTTAACAGGGTAGGATTAAATGCCTGGATGCATGCATCGAAGCTTCTGATATCAAAAAAAAAGAACCAAAATGCAAGGCTGCAGTTTGCCAAGGAGCGTGTCGTTTGGTTGAAGGAGCAGTGGTCCATGGTTCATTTCAGCGACGAATATAAGTTTAATGTTATTGGAAGTGACCGCAAAAGGTACATTCAAGGTAATGTGGGTGAACGACTGTCCCTGAAGTTCGGTAAGAAAATCTGTGAAACATAAAGGCGACAGGTGGTCTGGGGCATCATTTCTGCAGGGGGAACAGGCCCAATTGTTCATGTGCATGGGGTGGTCAACGCAGCAGTGTATACGTAACTTCTCATCCACCATTGCATTCCATATTTACAATCATTTGATACTCAACCACGGATTTTGATGCAAAACAATAATTCTCCTTGTCACATGGCTAAGACTGTGAAAGCACGCATAGAAAGTAAATGAATTTTTATTATAAGCTGGCCTACTCAGAGCACCAAATTGAACCCCATTGAAAACATTTGAAAGGTAATTGGTGATGATGCTCAAGAACGCAATCCCAAAAATTAGGATCAACATTGGAGATTCCTGAAAGAAGAGTGACAAAAGATAACTCCATAATTCTGCTAAAAAATTTATTAATTCCTGTAAAAATCAATGCAACAAGGTCATCAAAAATAAAGGACTCTTACAAAATATTAATTTTGTATTTTTAATTATAATAATAATAACAATAATATAATAATCTTTATTCAGAAAAAAATATAAACATACATTTACAAAGTATTCAAATTGGAAATGAAATATCTGATGCCCGTCCAGGAACTCGATTCCAGTATTATTGGGCAATTAAAAACAAAATACAATATAGACAAGACAAAAAATACATATATGTAGTTTAGGGCAACAACTCAACCGCACCACAAACATATCGTACCTCAAGATTTTTGAATTATTACGAAAGTTAAACGTAGATTAATTAGCATATATGCGCGGCGGTCGAGCAGTCACCCTAGTTTAATTAAAAGTAATGAATAAATAATTAGTCTACCTATACGAAATTAGAAGCAAACAGAAATCTATATTTTTTGACTGACCAAAGGAGAAGAAAAAAGAAAAAGAGAAAACTAACTAGAAGAAATGCCTCCTTTGGATAATCAATCCGTAATATTACAAAAATTTCTCTCTAATTTTCGTTTTCAATGTTTTATGATAATCAATATTTTTCAGGTCTCGAGATAAATTATTCCACTCTTTGACAGCATTATAAAAAACTGTCTTTGATTTACAGTCTTGCAGGCAGCAGTAGTTTGTCATCAGAGATAAACCTTGTAGAGTGAGAATGGGAAGAAAAAAGTTCATTGATTATAATATGAAAATAGGGACTGAAATTACAGGATTTATAATATTTATGAAATTGCAATTTAATGTTATATTTATACAAATTTTCAAATGAGGGAGGTTGTCGTATATGAGGTGGTAAATGAGTAAGTAATGATAGTGCTCTAATTTGTATTCTATTTAATTTTGAATGGTTGGTTATACCACAACCTCCCCATACAATTATACCATATGATATGAGTGACTGAAATAACGAAAAATAAATTTGTCTTAATACAACACTAGGTACAAGGTTAGATATCCTTCTCATAATTCCGGTAACTTGGGAAAGTTTCTTTGATAAATTACTAACATGAACATTAAAGTTAAGTCTGTCATCAATATGAACACCTAAGAATTTTACATTATTTACCCGACTGATTTGAATATTGTCTATAGATATTGAAATGGGTACATGAGCGATATGGGCATGTGAAAAGAGCATGAATGAAGATTTTCCAACATTAAGTGACAGTCTATTTGCTCTCAACCATTCACCAACTTTCCCCAATTCCTCAGTCACATCACGGCACAGTGATTCCAAACTATTCCAAGTCATAAACACGGTGGTATCGTCCGCAAAGTGTACAAAATGAAGTTTGTTGGATGCATTGTGCATATCATTTACGTAAAGTGAGAACAAATAAGAAGAAATGACACAACCCTGTGGTAGACCAATATTCAAAATCCCAACTTCCGACCTTACACCTCCCACATCCACATACACCCTTCCATCTGTTAAATAATCCCTAAACCAGTCCAATACCAAACCTCTAAAGCCCAATCTCTCCAACTTAGCAATCATTATATCCCTATTTACCGTGTCAAACGCTTTACTTAGGTCAAGAAATACAGCTATAGTATTAGATTCAACATCTAAACTATTATCACATTTGTCAGTCAGTTCCACAATTGCGTCAGAGGTGCTGAAATATGCTCGGAATCCGTACTGTTTATCAAATATTATGTTTTCCCTATTTGAATAATCCATCACTCTAGATTTCATCATTTTTTCAAGTATTTTAGACAAAGTATGTAGTGTAGATATAGGACGATAATTTTGAACTAGTTTAGGATTTTGATTTTTATGAATTGGGATGATCCGAGATTCCTTCAGCACCTCCGGGAAACAGCCTTCTGCAATAAAATTATTAAATATATCTACAATTATAGGAGCTATAAAGGGAATGGCTTCTTTATAAATACGAACTGGTACAGTTTCCAAACCATTCCCATTATTTGGTAAGTCTTTTACAATTTTAATAACCTCTTCTGTTGACACAGGTGATAAAAATAACGAATTAATTATAGGGTCTGGCATATAATGCATAGGACCTACATTACATAGAGGAATATTAAAATCCAAATTCGTTGCAACACTATTAAAATAACTACAAAACAAATTAGATATTTTGGTAGGGTCAGTTACCTCACTTCCACTGTCATCAGTCGAAACATTAGCATACTTAGTGGATTTCTTTCTGCCAATGATCTCATTTACTACACCCCATGTTATCCTTTGTATTATTTCTCATATGATTAAGTTTAGTTCTGTAAAAGTTAGTTTTTGCATTTCTTATAATTTTTACTAAATAATTTTTATAATCATTGTACATATTGAATGGGATAATGGATATTGTTTAAATAATGCATGCTTATAATTGACCGATGCAATCAACTCATCAGTCATCCATGGTCGTGAGTATCTTTTAAATGATATCATTTTAACTTTCTTTGGACAACATCTATTGTATAAGTTCCAAAGCTTGTCAACAAAATATTTCGTTTTAGTATTTACGTTATCATCCCTAGTACGGATAAAATATTCTTCAATAAATGTAGGTAATTTATACAATAAGGAACTGATATTAACAATTGAATTGTCTCCTATAATTTTTTTAATTGGATCTTTGCTTAGTAGAATATTGAAAACACAGAAAATGAGGTAATGATCTGAAATGTTCGTGACGAATGCCCCAGAGTGAGACACATTATGCCTGTTATACCATATATGGTCTAGTCATTTAGAAGAGTTATCTGTAACCCTAGTTGGTACGTTTATAAACGGCAAAGATTATTAGACATCATAACATTTAGATATTCTACATTCAAATTTACATCCAGCAAGTCAATATTAAAGTCTCCTGTATAACAAGTTTTTTTATGAAAACTCACTGGCAACAATGTCCAGATATTCTAGAAAATGAGGCACAGAAGAACTCGGGGGACGATAAATTCCAAATATAATTATATTTTGATTTAAGTTATTTGGTTAGGATATACCTCTACAACGCACAACTCATAAACATCAGTGACCAAAGACTTATCATGAATGCAAAAAGATTTTAATCCCTCTCTTACATACATAGACACGCCACCTCCCTGCCTAACCTCACGAGATGTGTGAAAAGCAGTAAAGCCATCAATAAAGCCATGTCTCCGTAAGAACTATTATATCAATTTGTTTGTTTAGGGACTCTAAGAACACAGACAGGCTATCATAATTCTGATTGAATGATCTTATATTTTGGTGCACCAAAATTAAATTATCATAAATGCATTGCTCACTAAATTCAAAAACATTATATCTATCACCATAAACCTCTGAAATATCAGCGCTATTAAAATCATTCATAGGTAGTAGTTTTCGGTGGTTTCATAAGGCCTGGTAACAATTTCTATATAAGTTATTGCACCAATAACCTAGAAACATGCACACAATGCAAAGGAATACTATGATCTACACATAAAAATAACACATATCATCCCAGCAGAGACGGAGACAAAGCAGAGATGGAGACACAGCAGAGACGGAGACACAGCAGAGACGGAGACACAGCAGAGACGGAGACACAGCAGAGACGGAGACACAGCAGAGACGGAAACACAACAGAGACGGAGACACAGCAGAGACAGAAACACAGCAGAGACGGAGACACAGCAGAGACGGAGATACAGCAGAGACGGAGACACAGCAGAGATGGAGACACAGCAGAGACGAAGACACAGCAGAGACGGAGACACATCAGAGACGGAGATACAGCAGAGACGGAGACACAGCAGAGACGAAGACACAGCAGAGACGGAGACACAACAAGAAACATGCAGTCAATTAGCCTGTGCTTGCTCCAATAAATCGTTAACATCGATATTAATATATTCTTCAAGGTATCGTGTAATTTAGTCTAGGTGTTTACTACAATTTTGAAATCACGTTCCGTTGGTACAGATGATTTCATCCACATATACACCTGTCCATTCGAGGATCCACAACCAAGTATTTTCCTGGAATGTAGCTGCTTCGCTTTTCTCAACACGAAGAGTATCTTCGATCTTAATGCTGTCAGATTGTCATTGAGGAAAATATCTTTGGGCTTTACCGTTTTGGCAGCGCGTATGATATCATTTTTTGAGTCTGGGTGTCGTAGTTTAACCAAGATACTCCTTCTATCAGTTGTTTGCGATGTAGGCTTCCTGCCAATTCTATAGGCCGAAATAATGTCATCTGCTTTCATCTCGTATTTGAGTTCATTCTTAATCACACTCTTCACCACCACCGGTGTGTTCTCACCAATCGTAGCTTCAGGTAATCTAGCTCCGCTAATCACAAACATGTCCCTTCTTTCATTGCTCTCAATCTCATCCATGCGATTTTGCAGTTCAATATTTTCTCTTTTCAGAGAAATTATTTGTTTCTCCATCGAGTTAATTTTTTCATCGCGTTGAGTCATTCTTGTTTCAAGCTCACGGATAGTTTTATCAAACTTTTTTGTAATGAGCATATATAACGATCTCGTTTCCTCCGATAGTAAATCGAGTTCACCATCTAATTAGCCAATGGTTAATGCAATAACATCTGTTTCTTAACTTTTGTTTGGTGTCTTTCTTGGTGTCTGATGGTAATAGTTGAATATTTAAGCAAATATTTATTTGATTTTGCTAATATTTCTAGCAAACACTCACAGTATGTGTAACTTTATTGTTATTAAGTTTCACTTATTTTCATTGCTTACTTCTTTGCTATAAACAAAAATGTTTAATTTGTTTCACTGTCCCTTAACTTATGCTCGCTACTGTATATATATTCTGCTATATAAATGTATTTAGCACCCATATTTGATGGTAATTAGAAATGTATGATCTTTGCCTAAATTCTTATAGTAATCTTTTTATCCTGTTGGCCGGCATCAGTAAAATAATATAAGTGAAAAAATTTTAATGATATACAGGCATGCCCCACTTTTATTACACCCGAGTCTTATAAAATCTGTAATAATTACCTGGCATGTTTCGATGTTATTACAGTACATAAACATAGAAAACGAAGACAATTTCTGTCTTCGTTTTTCACAGTAACTACAATAATCATCAATAGTAGTATTCAGATTAGGTAATTAGATGCACTATTGGTTCAGAAATTAGTATTTTATAGCAGAATATTTTTAACAGTGATTACCTAAATTACATACATAATAATATGCAGGTATATAATATACTACTAAAAAATGATATGAAAAATTTGCTAGATTCCTATTAGTTCTTTTTAGTGTTACGCTATATTATTTAAACGTAAAAACGTCCGTGGTATTGGATTGTTTCATAGTTACGGACTTATACTTATATAATAATAATAATTATTATTTACCTCTATTGTAATTACTTTAATTCCTAAGTATCCTCACATACATTCTTGTTAGGACCCTACTATTTCAGTTCTAAACTTTAGATACTCATAATTTATTAATTAATGCAAAATATTAAACGAGATCAATAACTTAAAGATACAGTCAACCCGTTTAGCATATTTAATTTTATAACTGTAATCGATAGATAAACATTTTTATGTGTTAATTTATATGGCTTAAATCACTATTATATTATTGTATATTTAATGTAATAGTGAAAAATAATATAAAATATATTCCATAAACACTTTAAAATACAAAATAAAGCCATTCGTGGACGAAATGTCCGTGAACGAGATGTCCGTGGACGAAATGTCCGTGGACGAAATGTCCGTGGACGAAATGTCCGTAGACGAGATGTCCTAGACCCATCGATAATAAATTAATAATTAAGCATTTTATTCAGTACATTAAATTTATTATTATTTTTTCTAATTCCACCTTTTGTTGTCGCTGATATAAATTGAAATACAGTATATATTGGTGCATTTAGAAACCTGGCGATAGATAAAATATATAAAATAAAATTTATGCAACAAAATAATATCCTTAATTTCAGTTTCAACATACATATGTTTAAAGGTGAATTAAACGGGATCTAAATTATTGATCACTGGGGCAGCGGAACTTTATTGTTGAATTTACACGATTTAAATTTTACTTTTAATTAAATTGATTCATATTTTCAATTATTTAAAAGATCGTTTGATCTGTCTATTATTCGCCTTTGCTATCTCTTAAGACTTAATTTTACATAACACATTCTTATACGTAATTTCTAAAAAATTTAACTAATGAAATGTTGTCTGGTTTCAACCAAAAACTCATTTTTCTTTTAAATCAGTTTTATTAATTGTTATACCTTCTGTAAATTAAATCCATTATTATTCGGTGGAATCTTCCATGGTAGAATTTTTCGGCGGTGGATTATACGGTGGTGGAACTTTCCGTGGTGGAATTTTCCATGGCTGGATTTACCTAGAACCATTATTCAGTACTATATGTATTCTTCGCGCAAATATATTTATGTTTTCTCTGATGTACTTCTGAAATAAATACTGATTTTATGTCTTCTATGAACCACCATGACCCCCCCCCCCCTGTGAAGTGGCGATTATTATAATTACTAGTGTACTATCCCGTTAAAAATAATGGGTTTTCAATTGGAATTGAATTTTGATTCAATGAATTTTCGGAAAATTTTGAGTTCTCGGAAAATTTTGGAGTTTTTGGAAAATTTTGAGTTTTGGAAAAAAATTGTTTCCGGAAAATTTTAAGTTTTTGGAAAATTTTGAGTTTTGGAAAATTTCAAGGTTTTCGGAAAATTTTGAGTATTCTGAAAATTTTGAGTTTTCGGACAATTTTATGTTTTTGTAAAATTTTGAGTTTTATAAAAAAAATTCTTGAGCGTGGTGGATTTATATATATATATATATAAGATTATATATATATATATAAAAACACAATGGTCTTTATTATAGGGAGGGATTCATTTAATCGTTGCAATGTTCAAATAATAATTCCTTAGTCGAAAATCGAATATTTATAGATTCTATCAGAACGTTAGGTATTTACTGTTGCAATAAATTAAACATGTAACATAACTGAATAGTACCTTTTGTTTATGGAAAAGAATAAGTACCATACAACCTACGCAATCAGAAATTTATACTGGAATGATCAATGATTACCAGATGCAAAAATTGATTGTAGTAAATAATGTGTGACTGAGAAGGTTTTATTCCTGGGTTATTCCCTTAACACGTTAACCGCCACATGTACCACCAGTGGTACATTAACAACTTGCGTTTAGCGCCACATGTACCACCACCGGTGGTACATTTTCCATTTTTTGGAAACAATTTTCCAATCCACTTTATGATTACATTTTTTGAATTGTAGATATTGCAATAGTGCCTAGTTCAAGTATAATACTGAGAATTTTTAAATATCACAAAAAAATGTGTGATTTTTTACAAAAAGTAGCTTTGTTTCCAGTAATTATCAGTGATAGCTACAGTATTTTAATTAAAATGATCTGTAAAACCTTCTTAAAAGAATTATACTAATTATTTAGTTCAAAATACTTGAAAATAACATCAAAAGTTTCCTTATGATAAAGGCAGACCCCAATTTTATTACATTCCGCTTTTATAAAATCAGTAATAACTACGAGACATGACTCAAAGTTAGTTATTATTAGTGATTCCTTTAACCTTTCATTTTCTATGAGTTAGAACAACAGAGAACGGTTTTTGAGAGCTCTAGTTAGCGTATATTGAAATGAAATAATAATAATAAAATAAAATGAATTTTGAATCGTAACTTACTCTACTGCAAAAAAAATATTTCACAATATTTAAAATGATATTTTGTTCAATGCAACACAATTATATAAATCAAAGTATCAAACTAATTAGGTACTATTATATAATGAGTGAAAAATAAGTTTTTGTTGAATTTTATTACTTTCAATTTATTCGCTGCTTTGAACATTCATCACAGAAAATGAACCGATTTCTCTTCACTAAGTCTCATTGAAAATGAAATGATTAAGAGTTACAAACTTGATACATAGCTACTTCTCTCTTATTATCATTTCGTAATATGTTTAGGTATCTGAGTCGTGAATTTGGTACATATACAGTAGTACCTGTATATGTAAATGAACTATTCTGCATGTACCACCGGTGGTACATGTGGCGCTGTAGGAGATATCATGCGCTCAGAGCGCCATTTGGCCACCGGTGAACAAGAGATTTTATCAACTCATAATGTAGTATAGGATGAGCAAAACACATGATTACATCCTCCCATGGCTGCTGTCACCGCACTAATTGCCATGGAAGTACTAGTAGCTAATTGCAAATTGCAATGATCTGTGCTAATTGTGAGTCTGTGACACCGCAGCAAAGTTGAGGCGCTAGTGGCAAACCTCTGATATCAGGCATGGCGGTTAACGTGTTAATATCTACAATATTTCCTCCTAATCTCGATTCACAGTTTGATGATGAGGGGATATTCCTGTAACAATAATATTGGATAGTATTCAAATTCTTATACGAGGGAATATTTCAGGAATATTGGAGAGTTACATTATTCGGTCAGATATCATCCAAGGATATTCAGGGAATATCATATTTCTAAAGTATTCCATACGAAACAAATAGGAATATTCTTGGAATAAATATTTTTGATAGTATTCCATTCTGAATATCCGATTAATATCCCTAGAATTAACAAGATAGTTGCGTATAATAGTATTCCCAAAAAGGAATGAAGGAATATCCTTGGAACAATTAGGATCTTTACAGTATTCTTCTTGAAACAATGAGGGAATGTCACAGGAATCGAATGAAAAATTTAACTTCCTAAGAAATACTTTTGAATATCCTTGGAACTATTTCAATATTTTTGATAAAGGAATTTATCCCATTGGGTAATATAAAGGAATGTTTCTGGAAGATGGGAAATTTAAAGTATGTATTTCAAACAACAAAGGATTGTCAATTGAATCAAACGATGATTTTTTCTATTTCCTTAGAATTTGGTTGTAAAGTTTGAAAACTAAGAAACGTGAGTTTGTGAGATGAACTGTTGTAATTTGGATTTCATATTTTCTCTTCTAATTTTTACCATCTATATAATTTTTAGCGCTACTTGTAGTTTTTGAGGATAGGGCAAGAGTTAAGCTCTTCGTCTATGAGGTGTTAGATTTCCTTGTCAGGTATGTGCTTCCATTTTCATCTTCCATTCATACAAAACTCCTTCACGGAGCTTTTCTTCATCCATGAGCTTTGTCATCGACTTATAATGTGACTTCTTCTATAAGTCAGTTTCCTTTCTGGCTGCTTCTTCCAGTCTCTTGTATTTCAAAACGTCAGCGTTAACTGCGTTATGGCCTTTTGTTCTAAAGCAGATACTAAACAACCAAGTAAATTAAAAATATCGCTCTAAATGAATAGAGTTTCAGATCAGTGAATTTAATGCTGGCTCCCTATTAAAATTAGTAGCACCTACACAAATATCTTATTTCGTTTGTATGAAATCCGAAATTACTGAAAGTTGCGAATCAGGTAGCCAAAATATTTTTTATCCAATTTAGTTTTCGCCTTGCTGCAATGCAATTCAGACGTAATAGACGGGCTATAATAGATAGTAGTTAAATTAGTGTCAATTCAAGAAAAAAGAGGTTAGTATTGTGATTGTAAATGTTTAACGTATGTACACCATTGTTTCATATTTTATCAACAGCAGTTATCACTCAACAATTTCAAATTTTGGTTTAAAGTTAAGTATTGATATCTGGTGATAACGGAATAAGAGTAGGGTCAAGCATGTAAATTGCTGCATACTAACTAACTGCAGCTTCTAGCAACAGACACATCATATATTCAAAACACACGTTAAAAACGTGAATTAATAAATTATAGCATGCACTGCGCTCCATTTGATAGCTATGCAACATATTAATGGAATTTTGGTTCAGAATTAAAATGCAATTTAAAATTAAAATGGTGCAATTTACCTGCATGACCCTACTTACCGTACTATTTTAGTTTGTAGGCCTATTTCTATTCATTTATACTCAGTTTATACTTTAATTGTAAATGGGTTCACTATGTAAATTTATATTACGAAATGTTTATGAATATTTAGCTATAACCTAGGTTAAACTATATATATTCTCTAGCCTCTGTAAGTGAAATATAAAATTTCATAAAATTATTTCTTCAGTGACCTGTCCTTAAACTAAATAGAGTTTGATAATAAAATTTTAAAAGTGCCAATAATGATTTTCAGTGTTAATAATATTCATAGTAGCTTTTCTTCGTTTATGAGCCCTTTCTTGTTTTACTTTAATTAGATTTTTTTTTACTTTTTTGACCCATATGGTTTCTCAAAACTTTTTTCCTTATCTAATTTTGTATTCCCTTTACTATCTACTTTTTCGTCTTTTAAAATTTGAATGAATTACTTAGGTTTTTTGTTTAATTTATGGATTAACTTATTGAATACAGATTATTGATAGATGATAATTAATTATTTTATTTCTTTTTAGGTACCACTTTCACAGTTTCTGGCAATATGGTTTACTAAGAAGTTACAAATCTGGAGACATGTCCTCTTCATTTCGTTTTGTGAACTATGTAGTATGAAGCGCATGCTCTAAAACTATAGCTGCACTGACACCACTAGATTCATTTCATAGTCGAGAATATGAAGGAATTTAAGAATAATAAAATTGATTACTCTATTGAATATATTTGCTCCCGGTTAAACTAAAGAAGCAAATACAAAAGAATTTGTACTATATAGTTGTCACACAGGAAAGTAGCTCATAGCAAACTACGCTACCACCAATCGATTGTAGTGGTCAATAATTTCGCAAAAAGAGACGAAAGCACTGTTGAGTGTTGACTGCATTAACAGATGGAAGAGGAAAATGAGGAGGTGATGGTAAATGAAACCTGTGAGCCTTTCTTAACTAAAAATTGAAAACTTTGCAATTGAAAAGTACAACCATAGCGGTATAGAATGAATAAGAAATATTTAGTGAAAAATACTGAGAGCTTATAGAACATAAATAGAGCCTCTATAACATGTAAACAAGTTGCCCAGGAATTAATTAGTGCTTGATTACATTAAGCTCTTTCTAAATCATGTGCTATTTGATATTTTAATAAAAGAATTGACGTATGTTTAGTTTCTTTCATTTCATCCCAGTACAAAGGGGCAATTGTGGAAATGCCTAGATGTAAGTAATGTTTCCTGTAATTAAAGTGTTAATATTCGTAGATTTTTTTTATACAGTTATTTGTTCAAGTTAAACTTCTTGGTGTATAGCTATGTGACAATTGAGTTATGCAGTCAAGTGAATAGTGATACATGGCCAGTGATCCCTCTTCTTTTGGATGTCTTATTTCATTGGTACTCCTTCAATATTCCCTCTTCCTTTGGATGACTCATTCAAAAGATATCCCTTCAAAATTCCCTCTTACATTAGATGTCTTATTCCATATGTATTCCTTCAACAGGCCCTCCTCATTTAGATGTCTTATTCCATTGGTATTCTTTCAATATTTCCTCATCCTTTAGTTGTCTTATTCCATAGGTTTTCCTTCAATATTCCCTCCTCATTTAGATATCTTATTCTATAGGTATTCCTTCAATATTTCCTCTTCCTTTAGATGTCATATTCCATAGGTATTCCTTCAATATTCCCTCTTCCTTTACATGTCCTATTCCATATGTATTCCTTCAATATTCCCTCTTCATTTAGATGTCTTATTCCATTGGTATTTCTTCATTATCCCCTCAATCTATGAATTACTCATTCCATTTGAATTCCTTCATTATTCCTTTGAGATTCATCTCTGTGATTCCCCAGATATTCCCTTGTGATTTATGGGATTATTCCATAAATGCGTCAAAAAATGGCATTCCCTCACTATCAAATAATGATCATCGTGGAATATTCCTTGGGAATATTCCGAGAATGTTTTGGGAATATCCATTTTTTGCGCGGGTAAGCCACGGAAGTGTATTGGTTTATACAATTGTTTTTTTGGTGGGCAATATCCTTTATGTTTTTGGATGATAATTATTATTATTAAATACAACTGCAGTTTCGAGGTGGATATGTTCCGCGCCATTTACCGATTGGCACAGTCTCGAGAACGCGCTGCACGTTTTTATGATCATTGAAAATGCGCGAAAATCTTGAAATTGTGCAAAGCAGGATCAACAGTGATGGAGTAGATAATCAATAATTATTTATGCCTTTAATTGATCCATTTAGTTACTAAAAGAAAACTTGAACAACTCTGGAAGGTATTAATTGATTTTACTGAAATATCAAACATTCTACCAAACGTTTTAAACTAAGCTCATTTTTTTCACTTTGTTTTTAATGAAAAAATATCGTCTTTTAAAGAAATTAAAAAATTTAGAAAAGTTTTCCACTAAATTACACGCCATGCACGCGAGAATTCGCTGCGCGTTCTCGAAAATGGGCAAAATCGGCAAATTGCGCGGAACACATACATATGATGGAAAAGATTCAAATCAACGAGAAATCCTTATTATTATGTGGTTATCTAAATTCAACGTCGAAGGTTTTTTCAGGTTTCAAGCTTTCGAATAGAAAGATTTCTATTCATCATCAGGAGAAGGGTGGAAAAGCTGGACCTGACATATTAGGAAATTAGGACCTGAGATATGGACCTGTCAGTGGAAAACCTGGACACATAGCTACATATTATAGCTAAATAGCACATTGTCACAATTAACCGATATTAATTACAAATAATTTCAATTTGTACGAGACTGAAGAATGTAAATGTTGCCGAAAAAAATCCCGAATTATCCCGATCGATGCAATACACATGCATGTTTTTTCAAGTCTTTCCACCAGATCTTTCGCTAAGCTCCTCCTACTTTTTCCACGAAATTTTTTAATCATATAAGAAACATCGATATATTTATAATTTATTTAGTAATCCACGATACCTGCAGGTATGAGGTATCATGGATACCAACATATAATATATATATTCATACCAACTAAAAAAGTCTGGTGGAAAGACTTACAAAAACATGCGTGTGTACGGCCTTTAGAAGCAGACTTAAGGCCATTTTTTTACGAAATTGGACTTGGTAACCATATCACAAGTTTCTTCGGAAGAATTTTCTGTTGTGGGGTACAGTGAACAAAAACAAGACGACTCTCACAGTACGTGACGAATACTGTATATGTTGGAGGAATAAGAATAAGAGATTAGGTTGCAAAAAAAATGTTTATTAGACATTCAAGGTCAAATTGTTAAAGATTAAGTTGTGTTAATTACAAATAATCCAGAATTAAAGTATCGATGGAGCTATTATCAAACATGATATTGCAGCCTAGCTGTCACAAGGTTTTAGCGAGCAGCATTTTGAAATTATATAGATTGGCCATCGGCCATCGCAAAGTCTTCACTTAAAACCCATGAATTTTTTTGAAAGGCCTTAGGAGAGAAGGTTATGGTAAGAAATTTCACAAAAACGGAGGATTTGTCGATGAAACTTCATTAATAATGTGAGTTATGTGACACAGGTTGATCCCGGACCGCTGACCAAATAATTAAATGTATTGAGGTTGTAATGAATGCTGCTGGTCAAAAAATGTTTTGATCTTAGGCTTTTCGATCAGATTCGGGGGTGAATGAATTATATTTTATAGGTAGGGGAGGATGGTCATCAATTAATGGGACACTGGGAACAATGGGACATGCTGAATAACTTTTTTTATTTGAGGGTAATTTTGAACAAAATCTTAGTGGTAAATTAGGCATACTTCAGTGCATTCACTCGCATTGCATTCAGCGGTTGGGGTGCAGTCAGCTCTGTGTAAAAGCGAACACGTGTTTAGAGGTGGGAAAACTAAATTTTTCGTACTATGTTTCAATTGTTATAAATCTGTTAATTTAACATATAATGCTTACGGCATTTTTGCATAATATTAAGTAATATGTAAAATATCATCATATGAAAAGATTGCCTTTATACTTTTGTAGTTGAGCCGCGATACCCATCCTCCCCTAATATGACTCAATACCTGGTAAGCGGTCAGGCTACCGTAATTGACTCAATACATTTTTTTCAGCAGTCTGTGAATTATAACTTTCATTGTTACTCAATATATTTATTTGGTCATTAACCTGTGCAGGAAGAATTGTCTAATATTGATCTCGAATATGATTAAAAACTTATTTGTAATTCTTTCGAACTAAAAAATTAAACTCCCAAGATTATTAAAGGTCCTCTTCAGGCTCCGGGGAAAAAATGTGTTTATTACATAATATTATAGAACTAAGATCTACGATAATTATTCCGCAAACCGCATACAATTCGGTTCAGTATATACTTTATTATTTGCTTTTGAAGTTTTTCAATACTTTGTGAGCAACAATCGAGCGACTCTCCAACCTGACGCTGAGAAAGAAGATTGTACACTCTTTGTTTTGATTTCAAATTTAGATTTTTAAACAAACAATGCGTTTTGGCCTTCTTTTAAGATATTAATTGTTTCTAAAAGAATATAAACGTTTCTATAATAAGTTTATCAAAATTTAAACCTTTAAACGAATAATAAATAGATTTATTAAACAAAATACCTATTTGATAATCAAAACAAATGGTGTACATTCTTTTACTTCATACTGATATTAGAAAGTCGGAAGTGAAGTAGGTTAATTGTAGAGTTTGGATTATAAAAATCTTTAAAAGCATATAAAATTAAAACTATGCTATCAAATATTATGGGATTTGCAGTAAAATGATAAGAAACATTAGCCTCGTAGGTTTAAGCAATAAAAAAATTTGCTTGGAGGGGACCTTTAAAAATAATTCGTTTTTCTTCATAATTCCGAACACTCTGACATGACCACGAGTTACTAGCTAAACCATAACAAAAATTCTCAATCGTAGGTTAAGTGAAATTCTGCACTTCTGGTTCTTAACTTCTTGATCTCGTCCGTATAGCCTATAGGCAGGGTTGCCAGATGAAATAAATACAGGGGCGTATCTAGGATTCGGTCAAGGGGGGGGCACTTTTCAAATAAATTAACGTTTCTGAAAAAAAATCTACGGATAATTCCTCAGACTGGTCAGTTATTTGGCTATTTTAATTGCTTTGAACATGCTTACACTGTGTTCCGTCAGAAGCGTCATTTTTTAAATTGCAAAATGGGAGGACGTCATAATGTTCATGAAGTATAAAGAATGGATTTTATCCTATTAATATTAGCATTTTTCTTAAACCTTAAAACTGTTTTTGAATTTGAGAAGAAATGCATCGTCCTGTACTCTGTAGTTTGCCAAAACACCTTCTTCTTCAACAGTATGTCGAAAATTCATGCTTCACTCCATGACAAGTGCAAGGGCAGCTAAATTTTACCACCTGAAAAAGTTCACAAGAGTTCGTGGTCTATTCAGTGAAACTGGTTCTATTCACAAGAAAAGCAAATGAAAACAAAACCAAAAAGAACGGAATCAGTGATTCAGGAGATGAAGAGTTTCTATGAAGAACCCCCAGTTTCTCAGCAGATCCTCCAGAGTCCATAACTCCATTGTGGAGGATCTTCAAGTACACTAATGAAAATCTCTGAAATATCAACGGAATAAATGATTGGTATGATGCTAAGGTAATATCTTTGTTGCCATTATTAATTGAATGGATATAATCTTTCATGCATTCCTTGATGATGATGACAACTTAATGGTGTTTCATATCTCAGATTGCTACAGCCTACAGGACATTGCGATCTGATCATCATTTACTGGTTTGGCATGCAATCTATTTAGAATTTATTAGCAAATATAAAAGATACAAACAGGAATACGAGATACCAAATATATATAGCATTATATTTCCTTAAATAATAATATACCATTTACATATGCAAAAAGCCTTATTGTGGAAATACTTCAAGAAAATATCGTTAGATAAACTACATCCTACTAAACTTATATGAAGATAAAGTAAAAATAAGCAATTAATATATGTATTTTTTTACTTTTTATGCATTGTGACAATATTATCTTGTCTATATTGTTTGTTTTGTATCATAGTTACTTAAAAAGAAAAATTGTCATAATTATTAAAATAAAAATGATCAGATCACATTAACCTCAAAGATCGCATACCAAACTAGCACCCCTTATTTGGCTCATACTGCATCTCGTTCTTCACTTTAGTGGATGCAAGACGGCGCTCCACCACATTGAACAAATGCAGTTCTAGAATTTCTCATTGAAACGGTTAGAGGTAGATTTATTAGCAGAAGAACGGAAATTTCCTGGCCAGCACACAATCAATATCACAACCCTTTGAATTTTCTATTCTTGGCCGCTGCACAAACTCGAGTTTATATATGAAAAAGAATATTTCATTGTGTCTCTTATACAAAGTGTTTTAAGTTTCGCTGAAAGGTATAACACGGAGACCCCTAAGAAATTTGAAAGAATGTTTCGAAGTTTGCTTCGTTCTGTCTTCAGGCTGGAGGAGGTCATTTTCAACAATTTCTGTAAGGCCACAGGAGATGTGGTTCATATGATAGAGCCATAAATATATGACAATAAATGTTTAATAATAATAATTTCTTTTCCATCAATGTGGTGTATCTATGATGACAATTGATGCATTAGAAGTGCTTCTAATTCGCAATTTAAAAAGGTCGTTTCTGATGGAATACAGTGTGTCAGTGGATGTATTGTATAGTGAATATAGTCCACAAGCTGTATATCAATTCTAATAGACTGATAGTAATTAATTTAATCACAATATTCAATCATTGGCTGTAGCAAAAATAATCAAAACCATACTGCTACACTGTGTTTCATCAGATAACGTAATTTTTTAATTGGGAATTATAAGCACTCAAAAATAAGTCAAATACCATTATAGATGCGTCACTTTGAAGGAAAAGAAAGGATTTTTTATTTTTAAACATTTATTGTCTTATATCATATGAGGCACATCTCCTGAAGTCCTACAAAAGTTGTTGAAAATGACCCCCTCCGATGTAAAGACAGAACGATGCACGCTTCAGAACATTCTTGCATACTTTATTGAGATTCTTATTGTTATATTTTTGAGCGGAGATTTGAGCAAATTGTATACGAGACTCATTGGGATCTGTTTTTTCTTATTTGTAAACTCGAGTTTGTGCTGCAACCCATATGCGAAAGTCCAAAGAATTGAGATTTGGACTGTGTGCTGATCAGGAATTTTATTTCAGTACTTCTGCTAATAACTCGACCTCGAAACTCTTCCTTGAAAAAACTCTTCCTCTAGAGCTGCATTTGTGCAATGTGGGCTTGCATCCACCAAAGTGAAGAAGTTGCAGGCTGGGCCAAATAATGTGCTAGAGCACATTATAAGTTACCATATTCGTTAAAGAATGCTTGAACAATTGGAACCATTCCAATAATAATTGCAACGAAGATCATTACCTTAGCATCATACCTATCATTTGTTTTCCAGATATTTCGAGGATTTTCATTCGTATTTTTTCGATGTGTTTTTGATGGAGGCAAATTAACTTCTCGTCTGTCCAAACGATTCAATTGGCAATGTTGGATGGTTGCTGCAAAATCCACTCACAAAACCGCTATTTATGCGGTTTTCGTTAATGGTAGAACTGAAGTATAATGATAGAAACGGAAACTAAATGAATGAATGACGATCCTCCACCACGTGGTTTTGGTGTTGATGAAATATGCTGAAAAGCTTTTCTGAGAGAAAAACTAGTGGTTTCTTCAAAGAAACTCTTCACCTCCTGAATCGCAGTTTGTGTTTTTTTGGTTTTGTTTTCATTTGCTTTTTTTGTGAATAGAACCAGTTTCATTGAATAGACCACGAACTCTTGTGAACTTGTTCTAGTGGTAAGATTTAGCCACCCTTCCACTTGTCATGGAGTGAAGCATGAATTTTCAACATACTGTTGAAGAAGAAGGTGTTTTGGCAAACTACAGAGTAAAGGACGATGCATTTCTTCTCAAATTCAAAAACATTTTTAAATTGAAGATTAATGCTAATATTAATAGGGAGATAGAACTCCACTCTCTATGGACAAAATGGCTTATACATAATACGACTTGAAGCAATTTAATTTTTCTCATTTCGCTATTTAAAAATGACGATCTTGATAGAATACAGTGTTCAAGCATGTCAAAAGCAATTAAAAATATTCAAATAATTGACACATTTCTTCAATTTGGAGGATTAATCCGTATATTTTTTTTATAATCCGTAGATTTATTTTTAAAAAGTTCAGACCTCAAGGGGGGGGCATCTGCCCCAAATGCCCCCCCCTTGTATACGCGCCTGAATAAATACAATCCTTTAAATTTTACCCAAAAAATCCTTGGAATTGCAAAACTTTCCTTGGAATTTTTATTTAGTGTATTATCAAGATATAAATCAAAGTAATTATAGGTATTCACAAAAAAAGCTTATTAAATAATAATATTTGGGGCATAAGAACAAATTCTTTGAAGCGAGACTCTTAAGCGTTACTTGTTGGTACAAGAATGGACAGAACTGACTAAATAATTAGGTGAATGGTATGTATTTATTTGGGAAATATGTGAGAATTGTGTACACAACACAACTATGATATTTAATGATTTTACTACCTATGTAAGTTATAATGTAACCAGACTGCAGGAACTGGTACACTGTTCTCCAAGAAATCTTCAATTTTGGCTTCTGTTTTCAATAAAATACATGTAAACATAGGAGGAAATTTCAAATTAAGAATTGTTCGCACAGAAAATGTTAAAATTGTCCCATGTTATGTTCTGCAGAGTCGCAGACTGGCTATGTAAGGACTTTTATATTCAAAATATTTGTATTTCAAGTACTTTCTACGAAATCCTTGGAATATTATGTGAATTAGCTTAAAATCCTTAAACCTTTAGATCTTTAGTTTTAGATTGAATATTTAGAAATTGGAGATCTCTGCGGGAGATCTTGAATTAATTCCTATGTTACCATTAATTTAGCTGCGGGATATTTTGAAATACCTAATTCCTATGTTACCATTAATTTAGCCTTAGGTAGCTGCGAGCCAGTCTGGAAAGTAGGTGCACTTCGATAAATAAATTTAACGTCGTTTTTATGGAGGAAAATAGTCTATTCAAGATATTAACGACGGAAATTTGTTAAAAAGTTATATATTAAATAAATATATGATGAAAAATTAATTACTCACTAATTACCAGTCTGCAGAATGTGTCTCTTCTCCCGCAGAGACTTTAATTTGAGAGAGAGCTACTCTCTGACTCTCAGCAGCAGATTCTGAATCTCCCGCAGCTAAATTAATGGTAACATAGGAATTAATTCAAAATCTCCCGCAGCTAAATTAATGGTGACATAGGAATTAATTCAAGATCTCCCGCAGAGATCTCCAATTTCTAAAAATTCAATCAAAAACTCCCGCAGAGAGTCTTGGAAAAATGTTCCATATTCTGCAGACTGGACTAATTATATAAACTAAATTGTAACCCAAGTAATAAAGCATGTCCAAACTCGCCATTTTAATGGCGAGTTTATGACAGTTATTTTGAGCCCTTCAATTGCAAATGGCGAGTTTTATCTATTTTTCTCCTATGCTACAATGTTACTTTGGAGAGAATTAATGATAATTTGATCATTTTGGAGAGACAAATGGTGAGTTTATGAGACATACTATTTTACTTGGATTGTAACCACAATGTGACAATATGTTGTTGACATAACATCACAAAGATTGCACTGAACTTCTTCTTAACCAATAGGGTGGAGAGTTTTTAATGACATCACTGCATTTGATAGTGCAATGCACCAATCACAGCCACACATACTTACTAAGTTACCTCCCCCCTTATCAACAATGCCCAGTTAGAGCATCAAATTAAATAATTATTATATCATTACATGTTTAATACCGCAATAGGTAACACTTATTTTGAGAAAATAGGTATTATTAATTTATTATACCTATCGTAATTTATCATACCTACCTATGACCGAGGATGTGAAATTTACCGCTAATTCATAACTTACAAAGTTCCCCTATTCTAGGGTCGAAAATGTGTTATCGTACAATAACTAAAACTTACCTCAGAATATATAAGAAAAAGTTAAGGAATTTAACTAACATTTTTAATGGTTATTTTAATATCGGCTTACTAGCTATAATTAAATAACCAGTTAAAGTAGTTAGTAAATTATACAATATTTCTGTGGTCGGGAATATGGAAATGTCTGATAACTTAAAACTTGCCGTGCGTAGACTAGTACCTAATACTCTAGTTTATTAATGTATAGTGTATATAAACAATGGGAATAACATAAATCACTGGAAGTAAGTAGTTTGAATTATTGTAGGTAAGTTTAAATTTACCATTAATCTATAAAGTTTACGTGTACCTAGGTTTTTACGATCTTCGTGGGATAGGATTGTTGCCTAGGTGTTTAAAAGTAAACTACCTATGCAATAATGCATCTGTACGTAATAATAATATGAAAATTCATTGTCTAACAACGCTAGAAGTGCACTCCACAGGTGATTCTTGCTCAGTGTAATACTTACCTATAAATTTAGTTTGTTAAAACATTTTTGTGTTATTGTAATTAACTACAGTGTAGTACTGTACCTAGTTTTGAAGTGCAATGTGCCTAGTTTCGAAGTACAGTGTACCTAGTTAGTTTCAAACTACAGTGTAGCTACCTAGTTAGTTTCGAAGTACAGTTTAGCTACCTAGTTAGTTTCGAAGTACAGACAGTGTAGCTACCTTGTTGGTTTCGAAGAACAGACAGTGTACCTAGTTAGTTTCGAAGTGAAGACAGTGTACCTAGTTAGTTTCGAAGTACAGACAGTGTATCTAGTTAGTTTCGAAGTACAGACAGTGTATCTAGTTAGTTTCGAAGTGCAGACAGTGTACCTAATTAGTTTCGAAGTGCAGACAGTGTACCTAGTTAGTTTCGAAGTGCAGACAGTGTACCTAGTTAGTTTCGAAGTACAGACAGTGTACCTAGTTAGTTTCGAAGTACAGACAGTGTACCTAGTTAGTTTCGAAGTGCAGACAGTGTACCTAGTTAGTTTCGAAATACAGACAGTGTACCTAGTTAGTTTCCAAGTACACACAGTGTACCTATTTAGTTTGTACAGACTACAGACAGTGTTCCTAGATAGTTTCGAAATACAGTGTACCTAGATAGTTTCGAAATACAGTGTACCTAGATAGTTTCGAAATACAGTGTACCTAGATAGTTTTGAAATACAGTGTACCTAGATAGTTTCGAAATACAGTGTACCTAGATAGTTTCGAAATACAGTGTACCTAGATAGTTTCGAAATACAGTGTACCTAGATAGTTTCGAAATACAGTATACCTAGATAGTTTCGAAATACAGTGTACCTAGATAGTTTCGAAATACAGTGTACCTAGATAGTTTCGAAATACAGTGTACCTAGATAGTTTCGAAATACAGTGTACCTAGATAGTAGATAGTTTATAAATACAGTGTACCTAGATAGTAGATAGTTTATAAATACAGTGTACCTAGATAGTTTCGAAATAATACAGTACAGCTAAATGTTTGAATTTAAGATTTTCGTTTCTAGACATGTACTGGACAGTTACTGTCTGGATTTATACATGTTTTAAGTATTTACAATTAGCCTAATATTTAAGAAATAATACGATCGGAAAATTTAGATTTGAATTTGATAAATTATAAAGCACTAGTTTAAACATTACTGTTCGTTTAATTAGGTATTTTGAGTAAATTTATTAAACTGAAAGAATGGACATAGGTACTAGGGTAACTTATGAATTATCAATCAGTTTTACATCTTCGGTCTTATACCTTCCTAAGAAAGAAACTAGCCATATCATAATTATTATTATTTTAATTGGTATCATGAATGCCATTGCCAATTAAAATATTAATTATTAGGTAGCCTTTTTCTTTTGTTTTTGCTTCTATGACCAAAGATGCTATTCATGGTTTCTGTGAGAGAGAAACAACCAATCAGAAAGAGGCATACTGTGACGCCGGTGACGTCACGTATTACAACGTACATACGGGTATATAATTATGTAATGGTCCGAGCTAAATTTTCATTCACTAGCTACCAATTAGGAGTGACTAAAGCAGATATGGAAAAAAAGTTTGGGTAATTAAAGTATAAAGGTATAATTATCATAAAATAGAAAGAAGGGAGTTTAAGCCCCCCTATACCCCCTTCTTTCTATTTTTCACAATCAGTATCGAGATATCAGTATCTTTAGGGCAATTTCTCTCCAAAGATTTTCAAATTTCTCTTCAAAATGGCCAAAAATCTCAAAATACTCTCCAATAACTAACCCAGACTTGAGGAACTGGTAACTAAAGTGTTCTCCAAGAAATCTTCCATTTTGGCTTATGTTCTCACTTCTCAGCCAGACTGCCATGTTACTTAGCACTTGCCAGTCTGTATTTCATGGTAAATTCCACCGACATGTCGGTTGAATTTTTTCACTTTAAAAATAATATTCTATCAAAGTCTGTAGATTTTTAGTTATTTATTCCCCATGTTTTAAACTGTGGCAGGAAAGTAGCCACTTTAGTGAGAAAATGGATCCAGGTCGCCACATTTAAGATACTTTAAAGGAGAAATTTGGCTTCCTAGTGAAGATTTTACACTTGGAAACATCCTTATGCTTCATGCCTGATGCATGTGTATTTCTTGAGACTATTTTAGGATTGATTTACTTGTTATTTACACGTTTCCTAACTTATTAAACCCCTCAAAAGTCGCTAATATACTGGCGACTTTGTCCATACTTTAAAACATGGTTTATTCCGGGTCCATACAATTACCGGAACGGACCATGAAATTATGAATTACCGGAACGGACCATGAATTACCAGAACGGACCATGAATTACCAGAACGGACCATGAATTACCGGAACAGACCATGAATTACCGGAACGGAACATGAATTACTGGAACGCCAAGTAAAATAGCATGGCTCATAAACTCTCCATTTGTCTTTCCGAAAGAAACCAATTTTCTCTCCAAAATGATCAAATTATCACAATTACTCTCCAAATTAACATTGTATCATAGGAGAAAATTAGGTATTTCTCACCATTTGCAATTGAAGGATTCCAAATAACTATCTCAAACTCGCCATTAAAATGGCGAATTTGGACATGCTTTATTACTTGGCCGGAACGGACTTGTTTTATTGAGAAGTAGCCCCTGATATGTCATTTAGGTATGCATTTGGTAGATTTATGTTCCAATTGATATCATATTTTACCATTTTATACTCATTTCTGCTCATATAATCGCTACCAACCATCAAAAATACAAAATAGTAATAAATTTTACAAGAGTAGCTATATGCTGAAATTAGTTTTCTTTGCATAATATTTTATAGAAAATATTTTGAGGGAGAACTAAAGTAATTTTAATACTCAATACTGTATTATAATTTTATTGATAAGAATTTTTGGTTTTATTTTGTATATCCATTACTAGTATGTGTTGATATTCTATTAATCAAGATTTTAAATTTTATGCAACATATACAAATTTCCTTGAATTTTAATCAGGTAGTAACTAGAAGGTATGAATTCATAACTGCTGTCTGTCGCATTGAAGTTGTACTATAATATTGGCATTTAAAAAAAAATTGGTAGCAATTAGCTCAGAGAAATCATTCGTCTGAAATAAAATTATAAAACTAACAACCAGAATAGAATTATTATTAGGTATATTCACTCGGTCCTGCTGCATTGGCAGGAATGGCGCTTCGATCAGTTTGTCAATGATCAAGATTAATTATTTACTTAAATGTAAACTTAAATTTAATATAAAGTAAACGATAACATGAATAAAAACATACAAACAAATAGTGCAGAGTTAGCAATATCATAATTATTGTACATGCTGTCTATATCATTTATGCCCTACAAACAACGGTCTGTCGATTCGATGGAATAATCCATTGATTCGATATCCCATGCAATCAAAAAGAAATTGAATAGATATACGTTGTTTATAGGGTGGTAGATGGAATGTTTCTCGCTAGATAGCGCTGAACTTGAGAAGTAGCGTCGACCAGGATCGCTTCCCGCAATTTGCGCAAACTTTGCTTTAACTCGGAAAATAAGTTAGGTATCTTAACAAAAATTGGCATGAGTATTCACCTCTGTATGATGCATAATCGTAGTAATTCTTAAGTTTCTATCTCTAGTACTTTCTCTTTTATGGGATGAAATATATGCGGGGGAGAATTCTGACTTTAAGGGGTCGTTTCCCGCAGTGCCTGGGATCGGTTCCCGCACTGCGGGAACCAACCCTTTTTGAACTGCCCCGCAGTGCGGGAACCGACTCTCATTCATTATCTACCACGTTGTGGGAATCAGCCATGAAGAGTAGCTAGTCCTCACTACACTACGATAATGACTGCTTTTGATAACGTTGCCAGGTTAAATGAAACAAGTTATGAAAATGCTTTATTTATGATACAGAATTTCCTAAAATCCACGTCTGATTCTTCAGCACTACTACTAGTGCTGGAGCAAATTGGCTGCAACTGTTCATCTACTTTTTCCGTTTTCCTATTTTAACAATTCATTTTCTTTTCTTTCTCTATTTCATCACAAAATTCTTAATTCATCTATTGTCAGAACTTGAGCTTCAAGATTTATCCTACGTCGAACTTTTCGATGTTGCACTCTTTGTGTGAAGTGGTCTTTCAAAATCTGCTCGAAACTCCTATTGATAGATATTTCTTTCTTATAGAATGAGGTATTCAATTCAGTGAAAGTGTTCTCTTTGTGATAATTGATGTGGGCTCTACCAGATAGGTTTGGTTCTTCTATATCGCCTGGCTACTTTTGGGGACTTGCTTGAGGTGTGAGTTTCCTTTTCTCCTCGGGAGGTTAGTGGTGGTTCTCTTTCACTGCTTTTCCGATCGTGCATGTTGTGTCCTAGGATAAGGATTGGGAGCGTGCCAATAGCCATAAGGTTGACACCTGTAAATAAAGTTTGATTGTATAGAGCAATTCTGCATGATACGCTATTAGCAATTTTATAGTGATTTTAACACTGAACTACATAATTTGTAACTATTACGTCAGGTCTCACCTTTAAAAATGATACGTGGGTGTAACTTATCTCCGTCACTGCTATCACTGTTATTGCTCCTAGTTCTCTTCATTCGGTCACGGAAAGCCCATTCGTGAATTCCAATTTATTTTGCAGCTTTCCTTGATAGAGTCCACCACCCACTTTACCAATCGCATCTCTTACTTTGCTTTCATCTAATTTATTTATCTTTTTTTTTTTCGGCATGATCAAACAAGTTATGTAATGTATTTAATAGTTATGATAACCTGGAAGAAATATAATATATTACTCACGCTCTAAACATATAATATATACCTAATATGGATATTTTGATGTGCGGGAACCAACCCTGAAAAAGTGCGGGAAGCGACCCTAGCCCATATTTATCGATCGGGTCGATTCTCGCACTTACGTTTTCCTTTATAGTTTTAGAAATGGCTTGAGTTGACAAAATTCCTTTTAAAGCATGTTAACCAAGTACATACCCTATATGCATACCAATTTTTAGATAGGTATCATCTTTCGTTTACTTGTAATGTCAAAGTTTGCGCGATAGTTGAAAACATCAGTTGAAAATTTTTCAGGTACCTAAAATGTATGTTTTATTTGATCGCGAATAGAATTTTACTTATCGAGAGTATATCAAATGTAAATATATCAAAAGATTGCTAAGAAACAGCTCTTTTAGACTGTGTTTACAGATTTGAAAAATAATGTTTCTTTCGGAAGTTATATAGAGTGCGGGAACCGACACCGGATCATTCACTGCGGGAACCGATCCGGGTCGACGCTAGTTTAATTTTATATCAAATTTTTAGATGTAAAATGACTAGTATATTATATTCTATAAGACTATAACTAATGTCCCTCAAATGATTTATCAATAGGATAGAATATTTTGTGAAAGGTTTACTGCCTCTTTAATCAATAACTCTTCTCGAATCTAAATACACGTCAATGATTTATTTTAATTGGGGTTTAAGCTTCGGAACCAAAGGCCATTTCTTTGACGTCAAAAGGAAATTAAATACCAGAGGCTAAAGAAGCAATCAAAAAGGACAGTGGCTCCACGAACAAAGTCAACTACCACCGTCAGTGACAAGCTCATGGATGCAGAAAAGCTACTCCGTGAATGCAGTCACTTACCAAGGAATGTGACGAAAAGGGAGACAAGCACCAGTGGCTGCACTCACAGATGGAAGAGGAAAATGAAGAGTTGATAGTAAATGAAGCCTACCTAACACAGAAATCTAAGACCTCGTAGTTGAAGAACATAACCCTAGCGATAGGTTATTATCTAAAACTGCAAGTAGTGTTAAAAAGGATAAACACGGTAAAAACGAAAAAAAGACAATCCATAATTCAAATTACAATAGTTCGGGCCCAAGGGACGCCACCCTCCTTCTCTTCTATTCATGATTCACCATAAGTACAGTTTCCGAATAGAGTTCCAGGGGGCACATCTATGATTAAAATTAACTATTTGATATAAATTATAATGTAAGGTTAACTAATTATAATAATGTAAACTTAAATTGCGTCTTTCCCAGAATAGCTGTGCAAAATATTCATTAATATAGTTATATTTAATATTATTATTTATTAGAGGCTCAATGTTTTATGTAATTATTTATTAGAGGCTCAATGTTTTATGTAATTATTTATTAGAGGCTCAATGTTAAATATGAATTATCTGTATCTGTACTATGTAAAGGTTATCATTTTCATATTGGTTATCATTTTCATATTGGTTATTATTATATAGGTTATCGTTATCATGTTGGTTTTCATTATCATATTTGTTATAATTATCATATTCGTTATAATTATCATGTTGGTTATCATTATCATATTGGATATCATTTTCATATTGGTTATCATTTTCATATTGGTTATCATTATTATATTGGTTATCATTATTATATTTATTATCATTTATCATATTGGTTACCATTTATCATATTGGTTATCGTTATCATATTGGTTATCGTTATCATATTGGTTATAATTAATAAATTTTCATTTCATTAATTAGATATCTTTGATACACATTTAATGTAAATGTATTAATAATAATTTTGGGACGCTATTCTGGGAAAGACCCCTTAAATTTAATATAACGTGTTCTACAGCGTGAATATAAATGCATAAATTAACCCTATAAATAACGTATATCGATTAGATTCTTTTCAATTATTGGGATATTGAATCGATGGATTATTCCATCGAATCGACAGACCGTTGTTTGTAGGGAAAAAGCTGTGCAGATTTAGCGATATTGAACGCATGAGATCTATCATTTGTCATTTCTGGTAGCCACCTAAAATGTTCATTAGAAAATGTGTTATAGTTGAGAATGAATTAAATTCATTTTTTTTCTAAATTAAATGACAATATATTATTATAGAAATATTTTCCTCAATCAAATTATTAACATGATTGAGACAAAAAGTTTATCGAAAGGTTTATTGCCCCTTTAAGTTACCCAGGTCCTGTGATGTTAATTTTTCTAACTAATGCATCAAATTACCTGTCTAATTATGCACCGTCGTACTTACCTATCTACCTAAGTAGACAGGCCAAGAGAAATTCATAGATTATCTAGATTAAAATAAATTATGAACAGAGTAGTGCCAGTGGCAACGGACATAATTGCTCCAATGCGACAGGTATCTAGCAGTTTATCAATTCATACCTTCTACTTAACCGTTTAAAAATCAAGGAAATTCAAAGATGGTCATTTGCATAAAATTTATAATCTTTAAGAAATAGGAACATGAGATCAAACAAAAATATTTTATACCTATAACACGGAATCACGAACTAAGTCATCAATCATCATGTCATGTCCATTTTCGTCTATGTTTCAAATGTTTGGTAGTGAATATATGAGCAGAAATGAGTATAAAATGGTAAAATTACTAAAATATGATATCAATTGGAACGTAAATCAACTAAATACATACCTAAATGACATAACAAGGGCTACTTCTCATTAAAACTACTCCGTTCCGGTAATTCATGGTCCGTTCCGGTAATTCATGTACCATTCCGGTAATTCATGGTCCGTTCCGGAAATTGTATTAACCGATTTATTCCTATGTTACCATTAATTTTTGGTGGATAAATTGGGAAAATGTTGGTGGATCAGCTAAATTATTGGAAATTGTTGGTGGATTTTTTTCAGCTTTTTTAAAAAGTCAGTGGAATCTTATGCACCAAATACAGACTGGGACTAGACAAATTGATGAAAAATGTTGGCAGATATTTCTCAGATTTTTGAAAAAGTCAGAGGAGTTCAGTGCCAGTCTGCAGAATGCGAGACATTTTTATCATTTTCTGTGCGAACAATCCTCAATTTTCTCCTATATTTTCATGTATTTTAATGAGAACAGAAGCCTGAATAGAGGATTTCTGGGAGAACAGTTTACCAGTTCCTGCAGTCTGGGTTCAGTGCACCAAATACAAACTCCAGTGTGCAAAACAGTCTCCAGATATTTAATTTTTGGGGCAATTTCTTTCCAGAGATTTTCAAATTTCTCTCCAAAATGGCAAAAAATCTCAAAATTCTCTCCGGTCTCCACTAATTAGCTACATGTAAATGATGTAAACATAGGAATTAATTAGAAAATTGTTGCCGGATAATTCAGGAGATTAATTTCAAGAGCTCAATAGTCGCCGGATAAACTTCACAACTTCATGCATCTATTGCAGACTGGTACAAACTGGTAATTCTGTGTGAACAATCCTTAATTTTCTTCTATATTTAACTGAGAACAGAAGCCAAAATGGAGGATTTCTTGGTTCAGATATTGCAACAGTTCCTGCAGTCTATCGAAAAATGAGCCAAATTGTCTTGGCTCAAAAATTGACTTAAAATTTTCCACCTTCTGAAACATGCCAATCTGTATTCCGTGGTAAATTCCATGACACGTCCCTAAATCAATTAGGGACGTGAACTAGAAAGGGGGTATTTGGATGGGTTCCTAGTTAGCGTCCCAAAATGAAATAAGGACACAAACTAGGAATTTACCTTGTTTTGATTATGAGGTAGCGTTTTGTCTTTTATGATACAAACGATTTCAAATTGTACTCTGATCTTGTGTAGCTCTGTTGTTATTTTGTGTCAACTGTACCTAATTAAATTCTATCAATTGATAACTTCCATTCCAGGTTCAAGTTCATTGACCATTTTTCATACTAAGTAAACTATTCAAAGGGTACAGAATATAATAATTAGATTTGTTAGCAGCATGACTAACAAAAGCATGTATGTCTCATATTTATTTACCATTTATAGTTCTTTTAAACACTGCTGTTGATCATCAAAATGTTATATCTTGTACATCAGTCGACAGGCAGTTGTTAGTTGTTGAAGATGGCCGAATACCTAGCATCAATATTTGCTACTGAAAAGGACAAGTAAGTATTTGATATTAGTTAACTCTGAATTAGGTGAAATTTGTTGCACTAATCTTGGATATATTCTATTTATATGATAGATATAAATAAAAACATACTAATGATTTGTTGTTTTATGTTCCACTAGATTTTCAAGAAATATGTTGGATATATTTTATTCAATTCAAGTGGTTGGTCTTTGTGTTCAATTCTTTAATGAGTGAAGAATTCAAGTAGTTATAGCTATTTGATTCTCTTGTTAAAATTTTATACAATGTTGTTGTTTTAATCTGATAAAGGCAGCTTGTGAATTATCTATTGACTGACTCTTCAGTGCCAGATTTATAAGAAACAAAGTGATGTTCTTTCACTTTATCAGTGCAAACTTGTTAGAATATGCACATATTTGAGAACTGAATTATCGGATAATCTATTGAATACATTTTTCTTATGTCTGACCCTTTCAAGAATTACCTTCTTTTCTAAGTAAAGTATCTTGATCACCTTATCATATAGTGCTAGATATTTTCCAGGGACAAATTACATTAATAATAACTGAGATTTGAAATCACTAAAAAAACTAAGATATTTTGGTGATGGAATTCATTAAGATCAGCAATATACTAAGAGAAAATTGAATATTTATTTTTTGGAAGAACCTTTACTAAGAATTTTTTATTTTCAGAGTGAATTGCAGTTTTTACTTCAAGATAGGAGCTTGCAGACATGGAGATAGATGTTCGAGAATCCACAACAAACCCACCTTCAGTCAGGTAACCATTCATTTGCTTTCTATGAATATTGCCCATCATCATATTGCTAGTTCAAATATAATCAATTATTGAGATATTTCTGATTTTTTCTGTTGGTACTGTTAACAGTAGAGTTGTTAACCAGCTTATTGAAATTAAATGGTCTGCTTTTTCTTAATTATTCATTTTGCAAACTAAGCATAATTCAATGCACATCTCGTCTAAATTATTCAATGGTTTGTTTTTTAATCAAATATACTCAACTTGTAGCTATACAGTATGGGCCACCAAAATGTTTCCGCTTTTTCAAATACAAGTAAATTGTTAGCCAATGGACGAAAAACTGTATCTTGGTCTTTTTTTCTCCGCCTCTTATTGTACTATTAACAGGTAAAACAATTTTGAACTGACTGTCATAGTTTAAGAACAGGTAAGCAAAGAGTGAGGGTGATTATCATTCTTAGAGCTAACTCTGTGATTTTACTTACTAAAAGGCAGTGAATAAAAAAGAGGGGGGAAATATAATGGTAGACATTTTAATACAGGGTGCTTACACTTCTCCCTTAGAAACTATTTGTAAATAGAACAACTTCAGTTACATTTTGATCTCATTGAAGTTTTCATTATTCATTTTTCGCTTGTTCATTGCGTGGTTGAAGCCCGCTTCACAATTGCATTTTTAACACGCGGAAAAAAGCTTTTCTTAAAAATGCAAGTGTGTAGCGGGCCTTAACCATGCAATGAGCAAGCAAAGAACGAATATATATTCATAGTGAAAACTTCGATGAGATCAAAATGTAACTGAAGTTGTTCTATCTCCAAATAGTTTCTAAGGAAGAAGAGTAAACACTCTGTATTATAATGTCAACCATTATAAAAAATTTTCCTTTTATTCACTGCCTTTTAGTAAGTAAAATCACAGAGTTAGCTCTAAGAATAACCTTCGCGCAATGACAAAAATAATCACCCTCACTCTTCGCTCACCTATTCTTAAGGGGACCGTTCCCAGGAAAAATGGCATAATCAAAGAAAAAAAATTTATTGTGTAAATAGTTGCTTTTTAACTTTCTATTAGTGTGTGCAAAATATCAGAGCTCTCATGTTACTCTAACCCCCTGGGGAGAGGGAGAAAGGGAAAAGGGGACCGGGGGGTAGGGAGTCAATATGTACTCTAAAAACCAACTCTCAGCCAATTATAATTCGTAATAATTATTTATCTCGCTATATCAGGTATCTAACGTGCCACTAATCAGATGCACACTAAGGTATGCCCCTCAGTTACCCGCAAACCTTCACAGGAGTCGTATGCAGCGTGTCAGATTATCAAACTTTGAATGCGATTTTCTATTAGTTCATATATCTAAAAATCTTGTAATTCAAAAGCCTAAGGCGTTTACAATTTTGAAGGTAAGGCATTGCGATTTTTTGCATTCGATGCTGCCCGGAATTCTCTACAAATTCTAGAAGAGTTTCATTTAATTTTAAATTATTTTTCAAAATATTGAATTTTGAATTTTTTTTTTTTAATTTCTTTTTTGTTTCACTAAAAATTTCAATAATTCGAAAACCAATTCGAAAAATCTAAAAACGCTTCCACAGTTTGTAGAGAATCTTGTGGAGAATCGAATGCATAAAACCATAATGTCATAGCTACAAAATTGTAGTATCCATTCATTAATTTACACACTGTTCGAAATTCGAATAACTCGTTTTCTATGGGTCGAAGCGAAAAAATGCCAAGACACAAAAACATCTTGGAATTCATTTTATATATGTGTTCCAAGTTTCACAACCGTAGCTTCAATAATAAAAAACTTTTCAAAATCTGGGAACGGTGCCCTTTAACTATGACAGTCAGTTTAAAATTGTT
Source organism: Caprella mutica (assembly GCA_947561585.1). Classification (NCBI taxonomy): domain Eukaryota; kingdom Metazoa; phylum Arthropoda; class Malacostraca; order Amphipoda; family Caprellidae; genus Caprella; species Caprella mutica. Next base: position 380,004 of record CANNZV010000792.1, read on the forward strand.
TTTACCTGTTAATAGTACAATAAGAGTCGGAGAAAGAGAGACCAAGACACAGTTTTTTTGTCCCTTGGTTAATGATTTACAAGTAGCTATTTGAAAAAGCGGAAACATTTTTGTGGCCCATACTGTATACTTCTCAGTGATATTGAAAAACAGTAATAAAAAGATCTATTGTTTTTCATGATCTCCCCTTTGATTAAATATTTTGCAACCAATATTATTGATGTCTCCTCAAACCAAACACTTTTCAGAGGTGCTGTCTATAACCACTTCAATGTTTACATATACTTGTAGCTATGATGAGTGTTCATCTCTTACGTTCTCATTGCTAAATATTGGTCATTTTTATCTTTGATTGAATGCTTGTTGCTTTACTTTACAATTGAGAAATAGCTAATATAGTTTAGTTAGTAGCTACCTAATGTGCCTCTGATGTAAAGTATAAGTATACAGCTTAACATTACACTATCATGAATGTAGAGAACAGAAATATTTATTACTCAAAACAACTGCTGTCTGGTATTCATCTCACAGTCAACTTTATCTGTTTTTTTTATGATAACTTCAAAAATGGGCAATAGAATATGTTTGCTGTCAATGCAATCATTATCTTTGTTGTATATTGGTCACCATATTTTTAAATCCTAAAATATACTATCTAATTATTGCATTACTTTTTATTGAAATAGTTCAACACAAATTTAATATAATGAAAATTTATAAGAATGAAAATATATGAATAAAATTTCAGAGCACTAACAAATACTGATTTTTAAGAAATATTTCATTCAAGTGTAAATCTAATCTAGAATTATAAAAGTTATTTTTGTTTTCAATTTTCCAGACTGTTCTCATCCTCAATCTGTACTGCAACCCCCAAAATTCTGCTAAATCTGCTGATGGTTCTCATTGTGAGTATAAAGTTTGCTCTGAAGCTTCTAGAAAATCTATGTAGCTAGCATTTTCCATTAGGTGAATAGTTGGCTATATTAATACATTAACTTTAATTTCTATTCTTGATTTTAAATCATGATATATATTTCTAGCTACTTTTATAATCTTCTATTTGTTAGCTACTTGGAGTTGGATTATGTTTTATCTATTTTATAAATGACTAGAAAAACTGGCTTAGTTTTAAAATTATCAAAACATTTATTTTCAAACTGGACTAGAAAAAAACTATTTTTGAAATTATATTTTTCAATTAAACACAAGAACAAGCACTTAATTTGAGATGACCTGTGAATCTGATACTCGACCTCTGATCTAATTCTTTTCAATGCTCTCACCTAGTTATACTTGATGCTCTCACCTAGTTATACTTGATGCTCTTACCTAGTTCTATTCAATGCTCTCACCTAGTTATACTTGATGCTCTTACCTAGTTATACTTGATGCTCTTACCTAGTTATACTTGATGCTCTTACCTAGTTATACTTGATGCTCTTACCTAGTTATACTTGATGCTCTTACCTAGTTATACTTGATGCTCTTACCTAGTTATACTTGATGCTCTTACCTAGTTATACTTGATGCTCTTACCTAGTTATACTTGATGCTCTTACCTAGTTATACTTGATGCTCTTACCTAGTTATACTTGATGCTCTCACCTAGTTATACTTGATGCTCTCACCTAGTTATACTTGATGCTCTTACCTAGTTATACTTGATGCTCTTACCTAGTTATACTTGATGCTCTTACCTAGTTATACTTGATGCTCTCACCTAGTTATACTTGATGCTCTCACCTAGTTCTATTCAATGCTCTTACCTAGTTCTATTCAATGCTCTTACCTAGTTCTATTCAATGCTCTTACCTAGTTCTATTCAATGCTCTGACCTAGTTCTATTCAATGCTCTTACCTAGTTCTATTCAATGCTCTGACCTAGTTCTATTCAATGCTCTTACCTAGTTCTATTCAATGCTCTTACCTAGTTCTATTCAATGCTCTTACCTAGTTCTATTGGATACTCTTACCTAGTTCTATTGGATACTCTGTCCTAGTTCCATTGGATGCTCTGTCCTAGTTCCATTGGATGCTCTGTCCTAGTTCCATTGGATGCTCTGTCCTAGTTCCATTGGATGCTCTGTCCTAGTTCCATTGGATGCTCTGTCCTAGTTCTATTCAATGCTCTTACCTAGTTCTATTCAATGCTCTTACCTAGTTCTATTGGATGCTCTGTCCTAGTTCTATTGGATGCTCTGTCCTAGTTTCATTGGATGCTCTGTCCTAGTTTCATTGGATGCTCTGTCCTAGTTTCATTGGATGCTCTTACCTAGTTCCATTGGATGCTCTGTCCTAGTTCCATTGGATGCTCTGTCCTAGTTCCATTGGATGCTCTGTCCTAGTTCCATTGGATGCTCTGTCCTAGTTCTATTCAATGCTCTGTCCTAGTTCTATTCAATGCTCTTACCTAGTTCTATTCAATGCTCTGACCTAGTTTTATTCAATGCTCTGACCTAGTTCCATTGGATGCTCTGTCCTAGTTCCATTGGATGCTCTGTCCTAGTTCTATTCAATGCTCTGTCCTAGTTCTATTCAATGCTCTGTCCTAGTTCTATTCAATGCTCTGTCCTAGTTCCATTGGATGCTCTGTCCTAGTTCCATTGGATGCTCTGTCCTAGTTCTATTCAATGCTCTGTCCTAGTTCCATTGGATGCTCTGTCCTAGTTCCATTGGATGCTCTGTCCTAGTTCTATTCAATGCTCTGTCCTAGTTCTATTCAATGCTCTGTCCTAGTTCTATTCAATGCTCTGTCCTAGTTCTATTCAATGCTCTGTCCTAGTTGCATTGGATGCTCTGTCCTAGTTCTATTCAATGCTCTGTCCTAGTTCCATTGGATGCTCTGTCCTAGTTCTATTCAATGCTCTGTCCTAGTTCTATTCAATGCTCTGTCCTAGTTCCATTGGATGCTCTGTCCTAGTTCTATTCAATGATCTTACCTAGTTCTATTCAATGCTCTTACCTAGTTCTATTCAATGCTCTGACCTAGTTTTATTCAATGCTCTGACCTAGTTTTATTCAATGCTCTGACCTAGTTTTATTCAATGCTCTGACCTAGTTTTATTCAATGCTCTGACCTAGTTTTATTCAATGCTCTGACCTAGTTCTATTCAATGCTCTGACCTAGTTCTATTCAATGCTCTGACCTAGTTTTATTCAATGCTCTGACCTAGTTTTATTCAATGCTCTGACCTAGTTTTATTCAATGCTCTGACCTAGTTTTATTCAATGCTCTGACCTAGTTTTATTCAATGCTCTGACCTAGTTTTATTCAATGCTCTGACCTAGTTTTATTCAATGCTCTGACCTAGTTTTATTCAATGCTCTGACCTAGTTTTATTCAATGCTCTGACCTAGTTTTATTCAATGCTCTGACCTAGTTTTATTCAATGCTCTGACCTAGTTTTATTCAATGCTCTGTCCTAGTTCCATTGGATGCTCTGTCCTAGTTCCATTGGATGCTCTGTCCTAGTTCCATTGGATGCTCTGTCCTAGTTCTATTCAATGCTCTGACCTAGTTCTATTCAATGCTCTGACCTAGTTCCATTGGATGCTCTGACCTAGTTCCATTGGATGCTCTGTCCTAGTTCCATTGGATGCTCTGTCCTAGTTCTATTCAATGCTCTGACCTAGTTCTATTCAATGCTCTGACCTAGTTTTATTCAATGCTCTGACCTAGTTTTATTCAATGCTCTGACCTAGTTTTATTCAATGCTCTGACCTAGTTTTATTCAATGCTCTGACCTAGTTTTATTCAATGCTCTGACCTAGTTTTATTCAATGCTCTGACCTAGTTTTATTCAATGCTCTGACCTAGTTTTATTCAATGCTCTGACCTAGTTTTATTCAATGCTCTGACCTAGTTTTATTCAATGCTCTGTCCTAGTTCCATTGGATGCTCTGTCCTAGTTCCATTGGATGCTCTGTCCTAGTTCCATTGGATGCTCTGTCCTAGTTCTATTCAATGCTCTGACCTAGTTCTATTCAATGCTCTGACCTAGTTCCATTGGATGCTCTGTCCTAGTTCCATTGAATGCTCTGTCCTAGTTCCATTGGATGCTCTGTCCTAGTTCTATTCAATGCTCTGACCTAGTTCCATTGGATGCTCTGTCCTAGTTCCATTGGATGCTCTGTCCTAGTTCCATTGGATGCTCTGTCCTAGTTCCATTGGATGCTCTGTCCTAGTTCCATTGGATGCTCTGTCCTAGTTCCATTGGATGCTCTGTCCTAGTTCCATTGGATGCTCTGTCCTAGTTCCATTGGATGCTCTGTCCTAGTTCCATTGGATGCTCTGTCCTAGTTCCATTGGATGCTCTGTCCTAGTTCCATTGGATGCTCTGTCCTAGTTCTATTCAATGCTCTGACCTAGTTCTATTCAATGCTCTGACCTAGTTTTATTCAATGCTCTGACCTAGTTTTATTCAATGCTCTGACCTAGTTTTATTCAATGCTCTGACCTAGTTTTATTCAATGCTCTGACCTAGTTTTATTCAATGCTCTGACCTAGTTTTATTCAATGCTCTGACCTAGTTTTATTCAATGCTCTGACCTAGTTTTATTCAATGCTCTGACCTAGTTCTATTCAATGCTCTGACCTAGTTTTATTCAATGCTCTGACCTAGTTCTATTCAATGCTCTGACCTAGTTTTATTCAATGCTCTGACCTAGTTTTATTCAATGCTCTGACCTAGTTTTATTCAATGCTCTGACCTAGTTTTATTCAATGCTCTGACCTAGTTTTATTCAATGCTCTGACCTAGTTTTATTCAATGCTCTGAACTAGTTTTATTCAATGCTCTGACCTAGTTTTATTCAATGCTCTGACCTAGTTTTATTCAATGCTCTGACCTAGTTTTATTCAATGCTCTGACCTAGTTTTATTCAATGCTCTGACCTAGTTCTATTCAATGCTCTGACCTAGTTCCATTGGATGCTCTGTCCTAGTTCCATTGGATGCTCTGTCCTAGTTCCATTGGATGCTCTGTCCTAGTTCTATTCAATGCTCTGACCTAGTTCCATTGGATGCTCTGTCCTAGTTCCATTGGATGCTCTGTCCTAGTTCCATTGGATGCTCTGTCCTAGTTCCATTGGATGCTCTGTCCTAGTTCCATTGGATGCTCTGTCCTAGTTCCATTGGATGCTCTGTCCTAATTCCATTGGATGCTCTGTCCTAGTTCCATTGGATGTTCTGTCCTAGTTCTATTCAATGCTCTGACCTAGTTCTATTCAATGCTCTGACCTAGTTTTATTCAATGCTCTGACCTAGTTCTATTCAATGCTCTGACCTAGTTTTATTCAATGCTCTGACTTAGTTTTATTCAATGCTCTGACCTAGTTTTATTCAATGCTCTGACCTAGTTTTATTCAATGCTCTGACCTAGTTTTATTCAATGCTCTGACCTAGTTTTATTCAATGCTCTGACCTAGTTTTATTCAATGCTCTGACCTAGTTTTATTCAATGCTCTGACCTAGTTCTATTCAATGCTCTGACCTAGTTTTATTCAATGCTCTGACCTAGTTCTATTCAATGCTCTGACCTAGTTCTATTCAATGCTCTGACCTAGTTCTATTCAATGCTCTGACCTAGTTTTATTCAATGCTCTGACCTAGTTTTATTCAATGCTCTGACCTAGTTTTATTCAATGCTCTGACCTAGTTTTATTCAATGCTCTGACCTAGTTTTATTCAATGCTCTGACCTAGTTTTATTCAATGCTCTGACCTAGTTTTATTCAATGCTCTGACCTAGTTTTATTCAATGCTCTGACCTAGTTTTATTCAATGCTCTGACCTAGTTTTATTCAATGCTCTGACCTAGTTTTATTCAATGCTCTGACCTAGTTTTATTCAATGCTCTGACCTAGTTTTATTCAATGCTCTGACCTAGTTTTATTCAATGCTCTGACCTAGTTTTATTCAATGCTCTGACCTAGTTTTATTCAATGCTCTGACCTAGTTTTATTCAATGCTCTGACCTAGTTTTATTCAATGCTCTGACCTAGTTTTATTCAATGCTCTGACCTAGTTTTATTCAATGCTCTGACCTAGTTTTATTCAATGCTCTGACCTAGTTTTATTCAATGCTCTGACCTAGTTTTATTCAATGCTCTGACCTAGTTTTATTCAATGCTCTGACCTAGTTTTATTCAATGCTCTGACCTAGTTTTATTCAATGCTCTGACCTAGTTTTATTCAATGCTCTGACCTAGTTTTATTCAATGCTCTGACCTAGTTTTATTCAATGCTCTGACCTAGTTCCATTGGATGCTCTGTCCTAGTTCCATTGGATGCTCTGTCCTAGTTCCATTAGATGCTCTGTCCTAGTTCTATTCAATGCTCTGACCTAGTTCCATTGGATGCTCTGTCCTAGTTCCATTGGATGCTCTGTCCTAGTTCTATTCAATGCTCTGACCTAGTTCCATTGGATGCTCTGTCCTAGTTCCATTGGATGCTCTGTCCTAGTTCCATTGGATGCTCTGTCCTAGTTCCATTGGATGCTCTGTCCTAGTTCCATTGGATGCTCTGTCCTAGTTCCATTGGATGCTCTGTCCTAGTTCCATTGGATGCTCTGTCCTAGTTCCATTGGATGCTCTGTCCTAGTTCCATTGGATGCTCTGTCCTAGTTCCATTGGATGCTCTGTCCTAGTTCCATTGGATGCTCTGTCCTAGTTCCATTGGATGCTCTTACCTAGTTCCATTGGATGCTCTTACCTAGTTCCATTGGATGCTCTGTCCTAGTTCCATTGGATGCTCTGACCCAGTTTTGTTTTCTAGCTACAGTCAGTGATGAAGAGATGCAAGAGCATTACGATCTTTTCTTTGAAGAGGTCTTTGTGGAACTGGAAGATAACTATGGGGAGATTGAAGAAATGAATGTATGTGACAATCTTGGTGATCATCTGGTTGGCAATGTGTACATCAAGGTAAGGTATTCCTCTCTCTCTCTTCTAACAGTACACGAGTCTCATCAGTACAGTAGATTCCGTTTATATGGATTAGCTATTGGAATGCACGCTCTTACGATCTGAAGCAATGGAATCTAATGAACTTTTTGTATTTTATGTCAATTCTAACCTGTTATTAGGGTCAGTCATCCATTGTCATGTGAACCTAGCTTATGCATTTAATTATTTTTGAGTTGCTATATATTGTTATCTATGAAAAATGTAGAGCTTTCTAACGGTTAGAACAAATATCACATGTTCCACTTTTATTGAGTGAAAACATTTGAAATTTTTAGATAGAAAGATTGTTCACATTATATTAGTGTGTGCTAAGAATAGTTTCATTATAAGAAAATGATAAGTTCAGATATTGCAAAAAATAGCTAAATATAATATTGAAATCTACCCCCCTTTGTCATAGTTCTGATGTGACTTTTAATAAGAATTAACAGTAGCTGATATTTGTAATGATTGTCTGCAAAAGTCTTTAAATAATAGTTTGTTCATCATGACAGTTTAAGTTTGAGGAAGATGCCAAAAGAGCAGTGGAAGACATCAACAACCGTTGGTTCAACAGACGTCCAATGTATGCTGAACTCAGTCCAGTCACAGACTTCAGGGAGGCGTGCTGCAGACAATATGAGATGGGGTGAGTGTTTAGAGACGTACACTCCAGAGTTTTAGAAGTCTTTCTATCAAACTTTTTGCTAAGCTCCTCCTACTTTTTCCACGAGACTTTTAAATCAAATAAGAAAAAACGATATAATTATTATTTATCTTAATTGTTATCCATGATAGCTACAGGTATCATGGATACCAACTAATAATTGGCTATACAGTTTTTTCTTATAGCTGTAATTCAAAAGTCATGTGGAAAAAGTAGGAGGAGCTTAGCAAAAAGTCTGATGAAAAGACTTAAAAAACCATGCGAGTGTACGTAAGGCTCTTCACACTGACTTGTTTTAGTGACAAGTCAGTGACATTAGCTAATTGATATTGGTGATCTTCTTATTTCTCTGTTATTTCAGCTATGTAGTTGTCTGTAAATAATATTCTGTTATTCAGGGAATGCACTCGCAGTGGTTTTTGTAACTTCATGCATTTGAAGCCTATCTCAAGAGAGTTGAGAAGAGAGTTGTATGGCAGGAAAATACGCTCCAGGTAATTAGAATAATAATAAATTGTCATTATCTGACCTTTTTTCCATATGTTTATATACATTGATTTTTTATTCTGAATTGCAGAACCAAGAAAGGTCATAAACAAAGCAAGAAGAAGAAGAATAGACGTCACAAGCACCGTAAATTGTCCAGATCACCCATTACAAACCATCATTCCAAATCCCCTCTCTATCGCTCTGGCTCTGCTTCTCCTGACCAATCTTATGGTGACTACACAAATCAATCTCTAAATGATATGCCTGCAGCTGACAAGAATAACTATTCACATGGAAATGGCAAAGTATCAAATAACTCTGGTAAAAGTAATACTCTGGCAAATAGTTTGTCTAAGTTTGGTTCTAGAAATATGAACTCTGAGAATTATTCCTATAGCAACTCCAGATCTCAAAATGAGTTTTCATATCCTCATAATCGATCTAAACCTCTCTCTGATCACAATAAGCGTCTTGATGCTCGCTCTAGAAGTCCTCCAGTGTCTATAGGAAATTACAGGTACGGCTCTAAACGATCACCAGTTCCTCGATCTGGTCAATCCCGTTCCTCTAGATCAAATTCTAGAGATTCTCATTCCTTCTCTTCACGATCACGTTCAAGATCACCCAAGTTGGGTACAAAGTGTTACAGAACTCGTTCTAGGTCAACTAAATCGCGCTCTCACTCTCATCATTCGCGTTCAAGATCAATAATTTCAAGGTCTAGATCGCCAAGATCTCGCTCAAGGTCATCAGGATCAAGGTCTGTAAAATCTCGTTCACGATCTCCACGCTCAAGGTCTAGATCTTTCCATTCCCGTGACAGGTCTTCATATTCACGCTCCAAATCTCCACTACATCCACGTTACAAAGGCAGTCGCCCAATTTCTACCTTTCGTTATTCCAGATCTAGATCTCCATACTACCAATCAAAGGGAGATTCTTTCAACAAGAAAGCACCTGTCGGTTCAAATGCTAATCGAAGTCAATTTAAACCTTATAACTCCCTTGCTAAGGCCTCACAGAATCAGTCAAAATCTCCCTTTGCTCGTCTTGGATCGCCATCAAGAACTGCTTGTTCAAAATCTCAATTTGAGAAAACAAGAGACTCCCAATGTACCTCTAATAGCTCACAGTCATTAGGAACTACTTTATCCATTCCCAAGTCTTCTGCCTCTCTTCAAAATTCTCTGAAATCTCCTGGTTCTCAAACTGAAGGTGATTACATGTTGAACAGACCTAATTCCAATACTTCTCAACCCAATGCTGATAATACAGTTTCTCATTCTGATTCTTCACCATCAAAATCATTCCTCCCAAATAACTACAGAAAATATCCTATTAACCAACCTGGAACTGCCAATTTTTGTCAAAATAAATCTCTTGTCCCTCACAGCAATCAACGTAATGTGAATAATTCCAAACCTCCTTTGATTTCCGAAGTTCCCCTTCTGTCTAATGCTGCACCCAATGCATTGTCTAAAGGTCCTCTCATGAAGACTCCTCTCATATCCAGACCTCCTTCTGTCTCCTCAGATGTTAATAACTGTTACTCTTTTAACATCAACAATGAACAGATGGAAATGAAATTTGATAATTCTCTTCCCAATTTACATGAGAGTAATCTAGAGGAGGTAAATAACAGCAATGTGAATGATTTTGTTCGCAATGACCAGTGCCAGACAGTTGTGTGCGACTCCATGTCCATGCCACGAATGGATCAGAACTCAATGATGGCACACAGCGCTGCTCAGAACCACCACCTTGCAACTCCTCAGAACACTTTCGCCTACACACCCCATTCTCTGCTGGCAAACACTAATGTCTCCACTGCTCACCACTTGGCTCAATCACCAGCAATTCACCACTCTCACTTCACCTCTCCCAATTACCAGCTTGCCCATCACTTCAACCCCTTGCAGGCCCTATCGCCTCTAATGCCTGCCCCACCTCTCTTGCTTGGTGGTTTGTTAGGTGGCTTTGGCAGGGGCCTCTTAGGCACTGGTCTCTTGAATTCCCCAGCAGGGCATCCCCTAACTTTGCCCGGCTTCAGGTATGGTAATTTTGGTGGTGCTTCACGCGGGCCCCCGACTCTACAGCAGCAACTAGCCAAGGCAGCTGCTGCCGCGAGAATGAGCAGACCTCCATTCTAACGATAGAATCATTCTTAGTATCGGAATACTGTCACTTTATTCACCTGAAAGTGGTGCTCACATTCTATTGCAAATTCTTTTCATACTTTTTATTCTAACATTAACTATAGGTATGTGTACATTATTTGAACATATTCTAGAAATTCTGCATCTTGATATAGTGAAACCGTTCAGAATTAGGTTTTATATAAATGAATTAATAGTCCTTTTTGTCGTTAGATGGCATTGACTCAGATGTGGTGACGAAGATTATTAGCATGAACATAATTGAGATTTTCACTGACAAACTCACGCATGGAGCTTTTACTGGAATAAGGCTTTTAAAGTCATATAGTTCCATATTATTCTATTAGCTATTAAGTTTATTCACATTTCAGTCAAATATTATAGAAACTGCCTGAGCCTGTAAAACGTTGGCAATGTGCCTCGAAGTACTGGTTTGATTTCAAAATGTAGGTAGGAGTGCACCATGTACATATTTCTAACGCCAGTCACCGTGTTCGGAAAGTGTTGTAGATAGTTAGCTTTGTTGAGTAGAGTAATCGGATCATTTTTCAGTGGAGGTGTGTCTGTGAAGTCACAGCTCAGTGATTTTGCCACTGTTCTTATGTTTGCTTAGTGACACCTTCTGTTGTCACACTACCTGCTAATTCATAACTACTCCTATTTTAGTTGTAATTTGATCTCTTTTTCTTACAAATATTTCTTGTAGTTAGTTACCGAGGCATTGCCTTTGCTATGCATGACCTGTACATAGGTATTCCAGTGAAGAAAAACTAAAGCCTTCTTATTTCTCTCTACTTTTCTCCGTTAGTAAACAATGAGAGTGACGACTATACAAATTAACCTCATGAAATGAGTTAATGCTATTCAATGACACGTGCATCAACAATAACCAAAGAAACTGTTTCGTTCTTTGTTTATAATTAAATAGTTTTAATCATTGATAACCATACATAAGACATTTAATAATGACAAAGGTTTTAATTTCTAAGTCTAAGAGTATCTTACCTACCTCGTAAGATACTCTGTTACCATATTTATTTCTCGTATTCATGTCAATTTTCTGATTAGTATTATTCGAATTCTGATGTAGCAACAAATTATTGATGTATTTTAGTTACTTTCCTATTTTCAAGTATGTGTGGCTAGTGAATGAGTGTAACTAGAAGCTATGGCTTAGAGTGCAAACAAAATCTGTGTTGTTATTGGCGCATTATTTTATTCTCATAGGTATCAGTGAGCAAATGTTCTCTTTATGTTTATTAGTCACATGATGCTAATGGATTTGGTTATCTTCAAAACAATACTCCAATTCTCACCCCTCTCACATTATTTTTAATCAGTGTGATCCCAGGGGCTTTATCCTGAAGCTGTCTCTTGTGAATGTAAGAGATGGGGGATGGGTCTTTAGTTATGAATTGGCTATTTTCAATTTTTACCATGTTTAGCTATAATATTTTTTTAACGCTACTTGCTGTTTTAGAGGATAGCGCTACAGTTATGCTCTCCAACTACAAGTTCTAATAGATTTTGTGTTAGGTAGACTCGTAGGCATCATTTACTATCACCTCTTCATTTTCTCTTTCATCCGTGAGTGCTGCAACCGGTGCTTGTGTCCCTTTTCGTCACATTCCTTGGTAAGTGACTGCATTCACGGAGTAGCTTTTCTGCATTCATGAGCTCGTCACTGACGGTGATAAGTGACTTTGTTTATCGAGCCACTTTTCTTTCTGACTGCGTCTTCCAGTCCCTTGTATTTAATTTCCCATTGACGTCAGTGATATAGCCTTTGGTTCCGAAGCTGACGTTAACCCCCCACTATTTAATTTAATGAGTGTAGCTATAAGTCCAACATGACTTTTTACCTAAATTGTAGTTAAGGAAAATGTCAGTCACATTATGGCTATGTACATACCATAATTAACTTTTCTAGTCACTTTTAATCTCTGCTAATCTTAAGGTATTTTGTTAAGATGTAATACTCGTAATGTAAGTTTCAGCCTTCCTTCATCACGCAATATTTTGTTTTCCAATGAAGTGTTTAAATATAATGGTTTTTATTGTTGTAGCATAGATAGTGTAAAGCAGTTCTATTTTTGCAGCATTTCTCCAGAAGTTTTGACCACCTGCATCTAGTCTAAGAGTAGTTACCCTATAAACTCTCCCTAGTCTTCATTTGTTTCATTTCCTGTCTCAGCTTACTCAGGGGGGGCGTGGAGAGACACGCCCTAGGGGGTAATCAAACCCTAGTTTCCCAGATCAATTTAACGAGAACTAATTGTTTATCAATTTGCCTTAGGAATTAAAAGCTGAATATTTGAAGCCTTCAAATAACTTCAAACTAGTAAAAGAAGTTAAAAAAACGTCTTCTTTTCAGACTAATTGTCTTATCAAAAGTTTTTTTTCAATCATTCAGATACACAATCTCCTTTCCTCTTTATGAGAGGAACTTACCTTAATGCAAACTAAGACCAAGTGTGTTAAGTAGTAAGTAGCTACAGTACGTTTTTACGGTTAAGTACACCTTGCATATCACTGCAAGCTTTACCTGATAGTAAAATCTCCTTCTAATACTCTCATATATGCAATACTTTTACACTATATGATTATTTATAGCAATAGTTAGTTATTGAAGTTTTTATCATAGACTATTAACTCAGAAGATGGAGCAAATTTTCACCCTACAAGCAGATAGTGAACTGCGGTTTGAAGTTGGGGAAGCTAGTGATGACGTCACACTGCTGGTAAGAAACCTTTTATTCTTTAAAGAATCACTTATATCACATACCTTGAAACATAGTTAGTGTTAAACTGAAACGGGCTAATTATTGCCCTAAGTTATTATATGATGAAGGAAAAGTTTAGAAGGTATTTTTGAACAAAAAGCTCTTGTGTTAGTCTATTTTAAGTACCTTCGCTCTTACTCCTCTCACATGTTAAACCTCATTGCAAGTGTTTTGATTTTTTCGAAAGATGCGCAGGTTGTTCCCCATAAACACTACCAAGCCAACCAATGACACTTTGGAGTTCTACAACATCAAAGTGTAGTAGATGTAGTATTCAAATTATACAAGAAAGCTCTCATATGTATGGCTATATATAATGTTATACAATAACTTGGTTTGAGAAGAAATTCTGAAACATTTAGATCTATTCAATCTCTATTCTTGTGTTTGATGTCGCTAGAATCGAACTGCTTTTCATTAGTTTGATGTGTGTACGGGGCACTACCTGGAAATATCACAACAAACAATGATCTGTAAGGTTATCTTTTGAATATTTGGTCATCGAGATGTAAAGGCGACTTCACACGATCAATAATACAGTGAAACTCCTGATTTATAAAGTAATGGTTACTTCATAACTCAGAGCCACTTCATAATTCGTGTGCAGTGAGAGTTTTATGTGATTAAAATCATAGAGAATTTTTGTCATTGAGGGATAACTTTGACAAATATTATTCTTATATGAATGTGCTGTGAGCACTAAATTTTATACTAAATTGAGGTAAATAAACAAATATTGAGTAATGTTGTGGGAAATCAATATAGCAACTCATTATTGTACAAAAATTTAATATATATCATGGCTAATTTATGCCTAAATTTAAATAATTAAAATACACATCATTTAAATATCAAACAATAAAGAAAACACAGTTTATACTCAATATATCTGATTTATTGATAACCTAAACTTTATAGTAAATCTTTGCCTTCCTGATTTACATTTTCATATATAATACTCCATTATAGGGTAATACACAATTACCTATAGGTGGTATCCTATAATTGGATATCATCCTCACCTTTAATAATTATTGGGTCTCATCCTATAATTGGGTATTGTCCTATAATTGGGTATTATTCTGTAATAGAGTATTGTCTTATTATATGGTAGAGTCTGGTGGAGAAGATTGCAAAAACCCACTATTGCATTGAAGTTGTAATTTTCATAAAATTCTATATTGTAATTGCTTGTCATACTTGCATTTTTCGCTTTCAATTCTGCCAATTCATTATTCACTTCTGAGAACTTAACTTGAAAAGGGTATAGTAATACCTCAAGAAATATCGTTTTCTATGATTTAAACTAAGAAACTACTTCATAACTCAGGATCATTTCATAATTCAGGTTCTTCATTACTCGAGTGCTTCATAAAAAAAACTACCTAACGCAGGAATTTTACTGTATTGACAATATTGGATAAGAGAGTGAGAGAAATTGAACCCGAGTGTCTGCAATGTGCTGAGACTTTTGTCTTGTTCGTTCACAGATAGAACTTTGCGGTAAAATATCAGATTCGTCCAAATAGTACATAAATTTAAACACTTTGTGTGCAAATTTAGATAGAATTTATTCATCATGTTTTGAACATGCTGCTGTTTGTTCATTGAAACTTTGTTTGATTCACGATTTAGTCTAATTTTTCTTCGGATGCCAATATTAATTTCCATAGTCAGAGGCAAATTAATCCAAACTGTGAAAGAACAGTCAATATTGTAAAGAATCTGGAGAGTACGCTAGCATTTTAAACCGTGGAACTCCCAGAGTGCCCGAGAGGCTTGTTACGGTTGGAATACGGATTTGTACCTTATAAAGTTGGCCTGAGCTGCTGAAAGTCCGAGCTGTAATTGTCTAAGTCTCCGAGATGTATTTATATGAAATTAATGCAACGTATTTAGTTTTATAACCTGTTATTACCTTAAAAAAATTGGAACCCAGGTGAGATCATGCGCTGTTGCGTCACATTTTGATTCATACCAGAAAATGGCTAATTTTCCTATAAGTCATGTTTCCAGTGTGACGCCAAAGTGACACAACAACGGTTGTACTTCACACGGAATCAAGAGGCCAACTTGGTAAAAAATAATGTAAAAATAAATAGAGCAAAATTGGGTGCATTATTTTCACAAATATTTATACGATAAATAAATAAGTCATAGTCTCGTAGCCAATGAAAGTCACGGAGTGTCAGCAACTCACATCAATTAGTCTATCAATTAGACTGTTACATCGTAACCAAGAATGTTGTCGAAATATACTGGATGTTTTTTATAGAAATTTGTATTTGTTGTTAGGGGATTATTTTTCAAGAATAATCATGGGTATAGGAGCTGCTCTTTTACCTGAAGAAGAAATCAGGTGGTGTTGTATGAAGAATGTGCCAGAATATGTCCTATTCTATACCAGTTTTCTGAGATCACTCCAGAAATGCATCAATACCACTCCATATGCAATATGTTATTGTGTTGTAAAGATTAACAATCCAAATAAACAATTTTGTAACCAGTGACAATATTGTTAATTTGTAGGATAGGAAGCATTCTGTTACCGTAACTCTAAATGTGTGCTGTATTTTTAGGTTTAGTTTTTTCCCCAAATATTTGATAGTACAATGGAGCTATACAGTATATTATTTACTTCACTTTTTCTCTAAGTATCTTTACTTTTTCAGTTGGAGAATGGCAAGGCTGAGATCTTTGGCACAGAGTTGGCAGTTAACAAGACCTACTCTTTCCTTCCTGGGGCGAATGTGGCAGTGTTCACTTGGCACGGATGCTCCTTGAAACTAACGGGCAAAACGGGGGGTACTTACATTGCCTCTGAGACACCAATGGTGAGTGATGAGGAGTGGGATTTTTTTTCCATCATGTCAGTCAGTGAAGTATCATTCCTCACATACGAACATTATATTTCAATAAGTAGCTACATGTTTAATTAATACAGTCTACATTAAACATTTTATCACAGGATATCTTCTTCCTGTCGTAACTAATCCACTCTACCGTTCTATAGGTGATGTACCTCAACACTCACGGTTGTTTGGAGAGACTGAGACGCAATGCGGAGAAGTCCACCACAGCGAGAGGTCCCATCTGTATGGTGGTGGGGCCGTGCGATGTGGGCAAGAGCACCCTAGCAAAAATATTAGCAAACTATGCTGTCAGGTACACCTACCTTACTGCTTAAAGTGGTAGAAATAGAGTTCTGTATTCTATTTAATTCTTATCATGTTGTTTGGGATATAGCTACAGGGTGTTACTGAATTAAGGCAACCAGTTTTGCGTATCAAAGAACTCATTCAAAATTTATGTTTAATTCTAAAAATCGAATATCATCTTGCAGCCAGTGTCATAGTCTTCCTGTTTCAGGCATCTATATTTCAAATTCTTACTTTGTATCATGGATTAGAGAGAAATAGCTATAGTGATAAAGTTCCACATAAAAGGTGAGACTTGTACATCAATTGCAAAGAAATAGTTTATGAACTAAATGGAACTCTTTAATGTGGAATGTTTGCTTATTATTCACTTTGAATTGCAATCTTAGAAATATAAATTGACATTTTGAAATTTAATGTAGCTATAGCTACGTATAGATATAGAAAAGTTTTTTGCCTTAATTCTAAAACACTGTAGACTTGAAATAGAAATTATATAACTTATTGATTCCTGCTTGTACCAAC
Organism: Caprella mutica; assembly: GCA_947561585.1. Taxonomy (NCBI): domain Eukaryota; kingdom Metazoa; phylum Arthropoda; class Malacostraca; order Amphipoda; family Caprellidae; genus Caprella; species Caprella mutica. The sequence continues at coordinate 396,729 of CANNZV010000792.1, forward strand.
AGAATTCTCAGTCCTTAATGTTAGTATTTGGAAATATGTATGGTAATTTTTAATTTCAGATTCGGCCGCCGTCCCATCTTAGTAGATCTCGACGTTGGGCAAGGGAGTTTGTCCATTCCTGGGGCAATAGGTGAGACTGGGACTGAATATTTTATAGTTTACGAAAAGTTAACTAGAAACTGTTTTTGTTATTAAATTTAGTACTAGTTATTTAATTTAGCTCTTCCAGAAAATAGCAATACTATCCATATTGCTTGTTGAGTTTGTTGGAGAATTTAGCTCTCATGCTGAAGCCAATTTATTTTATAGCTAATGTAGCTACATTAACCCTTGACAAAATTATGAAGTACATCAGAAAAAAAAATATATATATGAAAGTAGCTATAAAAGTTAGCAAATATTGTGATCTTATGTTCTAAATATAATTTCCAGCTACATGGGTATTGAAATTTTGATTTTTTTTTTGTTAAATTTCTAGGCTTTTGAATTTAAAATAAGAATGAATATGTCGATTAAGTGCAGTATTTCTAGCTATTCACACCAATCAACATTTAAAAGTACTGTGAATCACTTTACAATAAAGTGTTAAGATTTAAATTGTGATGCTTGCTTCAGGTGCTGTACTGGTGGAAAGAACTGCCTCCATCAGAGAAGGTTTTTCTCAAGAGGCACCCATTGTCTTCAGTCATGGCGATAAAACTCCCTCCTCCAATGTCACCCTCTACAACATTCTGGTGCAGCAAATGGCTAACTCTGTGCATGCCAAAATGAACTCCAATAGGAAAGGTATGGAATATCATCAATCATATAATCAGTTTGTTCCCACAAACTTACTAATGCTTATTTTTCTATGCATGATCAATAAACTGTCAATGACTCGATGGTCTTTTGTTGCAGTTTCAGTTTCTGGAGCAATAATCAATACATGCGGGTGGATCATAGATGATGGTTACAAAAGTCTGACTCACATTGCGCAGTCATTCGAAGTGGATCTCATCCTCGTACTGGACCAGGAGAGGCTTTACAATGACCTGGTGCAGGATATACCGTTCATAAGAGTGGTGTACCTGCCAAAAAGTGGTGGTGTGAGTGGTATAGGAACCTGAGAGTGGTAGAGTCAATGGTGTACTTTACTGAGAGTGTTAAATTCAATGACTACAGAGTCTAACCTTAACTCAAAGTGTGTAGTGTAGCTACCAGTACTCGCAGTAAACAACCATTCACAATCGTAGTCCACATTAATAACTTCTCTCTCTCTCTCGCCAGGTTGTCAGCAGACCCTCACAAATTAGAATCAAGTCCAGAGATGACCAAATAATGTCCTATTTCTATGGCCTCAAAACTCGTTTCCATCCCCACAATTTTGAAGTGAAATTTTCACAAGTTAAAATTTTTAAAATTGGTGTGCCCCAATTACCTGACTCATGCATGCCTGCCGATATGAAGATAGAAGACCACAGAACAAAAATAGTTCCCGTGGAGCCAAGTGAGTAATAACTAAAGATAGTAACTACATAGTAAAAATAATATATCTTCTCAGTCGTTAACCTAGGTAGTATAATTTATTTATAAATAACATTTGAGAGTAGAAAATATTTGCTGATAAGTGACGCCTGTTATCTCCACAATACATTTCTAACCTTTTCTCAAGATTGTGTGTAACTTTCGTTTGTGTTGCCGTTAATTGGCCTGATTTTCTTTCGAATATTAGAGTACACTTAGAAATAGAAGAGCCACACACTACAAAAATATTCTCAGATGGTTTCAAATGGCTGTAATTATTACACGCCTCGGGAGAAGCCACCCGAGACACGTGTGGGGGATATGGGCCCTCAGGAAGTCAATGACTTCCTGAGGGCGGGTCCATAGGTGCTCCAGTGAGTGTGTGGTCCGATGTTGTTGTAGTGTTGGGCATTGTGTGAGAATGTGGGAGATTGTTCCCGGATCCGTGGAGCCGTACTCGCATAGATCCGAGTCCGCCCTCCCAATTCTGAGTTTGTAAGAAGGGAGAGAAAGGTGATGTCCACATCGGAGACGTGACAGGGTTACCCTGTCACGACGCGAGAGGTGGATCTCACTGGAGTCAATAGGAGGAGGCCTCACTCCTAGAAGGGAGTTAGGTGGGAAGGAGGAAATAGCTCTGTCTGTGAGTGTGGTGTGTATATGTTTTTGTAGTGAAGTGTTGGGTGGGGTGTCTGGGAGTGTGTTAAATATGTTTCTGTAGTGTGTGGCTGGTATAAGGTGTATGTTTAGTGAAGTCCTTCGCTCAATTTGCATGTAGTGTAATGGATGAGAGGGGCTTAGTGTGGAGGTGTAGAAGTGTTTACTCCTCATATCCATGTGTGTACCGAGCGGAAGGACTTGTATCTCCTCGTAGAGGTGTGTTGTGGGTGTTGTTTGTGTGCAGCCGGTGGCAATCCGGAGTGCAGTGTTTTGTGTACGCTGGAGTTTGTATATCCTGGTAAAGATGCCTCGTGAGAATTAAGAGATGCAACCTACACTACCGAACACAATTGGCGACTATCCTTACTTCAACCCAGAAAACTTGTGAAATCTAAAACGCAGAACCTTTAATTAATGTATCTTCTCATTATAATTCGCATTATGTGAGAAAATTATTCTTTTATTGTTAAATGCGCTTTTATTTCATTATTTGAGGAATGTATTTTTTTATAACATTCATTATCATTGCTGTAGCCTTATGAATTGCTCTCTCTCTCTCTCTCAGGCAACAGACTCATCCACCACATCGTAGCTCTGTCCTCTGCTGCAGAACCTTCTGATCTACTCACTGCCAATGTCATTGGCTTCATCTGCATGTAAGGCGTTAGGGTTACACAACTTAAAATGTTTTTAGTTTTTTTGGCATCTTTAATTTAATTCAAATTGACTCGTCCTATTTGTATCGTTACTTATGAAAAGATTTTCAAATGAAACTTAAGCGTTTTCTCATCTTATAAATTCATAACGTTGGTTATAATTATATTATTTTTTTCATTTTCAGCGTTGCCGTTAACGAACAAAACAAGTCCCTGACAGTGCTGTCACCGCAACCAAAACCTCTCCCTAACTCCCTCTGCCTTCTCTCACACATTACCTTCATGGACTCGAACTGAGAAGGTGTCACTTTTACTGGCCAAAATACATTTCCATTTGTACTGTGTTCTTATTTATTAAGACGTTTTTAGAGTGAAAACAATGTGTTTAATTATCTTTTATTCATAAGCCATATCCCCATTTCTATTTAGAATACAAATAACCTCACTAATGAAATATTACTGTAAAATGATGAATGTAAATAAAACATTTCACCACTCAGTCTAATTACAAAATGGTGATAACTTAACAAGTGATAAAAAAAACTTACAGCTCTCTACTTAAGGGAATGGTTTCCGGTATTTTCCATTTTTTTCGGTTTTTTTTTTTTTAATTTAGTTACCCTGCAAATCTACCAAAGAAAACTCATAAAAAATTCCATTCACCTAGTACGTTTGTACGTGTGTCAAACGCGCTGATCCAGCATACGCCCCTGGAGAGTTTTGAGGTTGTTTTGAGGTCGTTTGTTGTTTTTGTGTTCTTTCTGTGTTGTTTTTTTGCCTCCCATTTATGGTTGAAGGCTTCGTCGCTGCCTGGGTTGACCCCCGAAGCGACCTGATGAGTCTTCTTGGCTGGGACGAAAAGCATATAGTTTTTTTTTTAAATTTAAAAAATTTATTGAAAAATATTTTTCTTCCTCCATTATCTCAGTACCATTTTTTCTCAAATTCTCCACGTTCAAAAGTATAGAACTTTTTGGGGGTTGGTGCTACAGAAAAATGTATAAGAGCTAATATGTTCAGACCGAAATTCCTAAGGTCGTGGTGAAGCCCTTTTCCTATAACTTTTTCTATAAACTTAATTTTTTTTGAAAAACAAAAAAAAAAAAAAAAATATGACAATTTTTTTTTAAATTCAAATAAAAATTTTTTCAGATAGAAATTCAAAAAAAAGCTGCACCACGACCTTAGGATAGTAGTAGAGAACATATTAGCTTCAATAAATTTTTCTGTAGCACCAACCCCCAAGCCGTTCTATAGTTTCCCGGGGGGGGGGGTCGAAAAAGAAGGTTTTTCGACCCCCACGGGGGAGGGGGGCCCCAAAATGAAAAAATCTCAAAAGAGAGCATATGATTTCTTTTCACTTTACACCTTATGTTAAAATCTCAGCTCAATCGGACAAGTATTATTGGTACATCCTAAATACCGGAAACCATCCCCTTAATTGTGCAACAAACTAGATTCATAATTTACGGGAAGGTTCGTGGAACTGAGCTGAAACCTTAGCTACACATGCATACTCAAAATGCTTATCGTTCCAAAAGAATCTAAGGTAATTTGGACGAGATTTCGTGAATGGTTATTGAATAATGTGTATTCAAATATTCCATCCTGGAAAAGTTCATGTTGACACAGCGATTGAAAGGCTTCTAATCAAAGATTATTCTCAAACCTCCCGATTTCTATGATATAGATACAAAATTTGACGGGCGAACTCATCAGGACAAGAATCTACCTCTTCAATAATATCAGAACTAATAAATTTCGCAACTTCAAAATCAAATTGAGTTATTTCTCATCTAAATCAACAGTATCCTTTTAATAATATTCAAAAGGAACTTTTCTGAATTAATATATTCCTATAAGACAATTAAAGTCAAAAACTGCCTTTTGTATTTAAACTATGACGGTATGTTGGATACCGTCTTTCTATTTAAGCTATAATATATCCTAAAGTTTATTAATATTAATTAATTAACAATCTATTTAGTATTGAGATACGAGACAAACAATTAGAAAATTTGTTACTAACTTAGCTATTGCTTACTACATTAATTCTCTAGAATATTTTTTTTACTTTCTATATAGAAAGTAAAAAAAATATTCTAGAGAATTAATGTAGTAAGCAATAGCTAAGTTAGTAACAAATTTTCTAATTTTTTGTCTCATATCTCAATACTAAATAGATTGTTAATTAATATTAATAAACTTTAGGATATATAGCTTAAATAGAAAGACGGTATCCAACATACAACCATTGGTCATAAAATTCATTGTCAGGTCCAGGTTTTTCCACCCTTCTCCTGATGATGAATAGAAATCTTTCTATTCGAAAGCTTGATATCTGAAAAAAACCTTCAACGCAGAGTTTAAATAACCTCTAATATTATGGATTTCCCGTTGAGTTTGAATCTTTTCAATCAAGTTCCAATTGTTTTATTTTACAAGAATAAATCGGGATTTTGACAAGAATGGAACAAATTATCGAAAGAAAAAATCAGGAGGTCCCACAAAGAGAACGCCAGAAAAATTCGAAGAAGTCAGAACATTTTTGGATATAAAATCAAGAAGCTCAGTCAGAAAATCAGCACCTCTTTTCGACATTTCTTCAACTACTAATTGGAGAATCCTTAAGGGTCTATCTTGATATAGCTGTGCATCCAATAACGGAAGCCCATAAGGAACAGCGACTCAAATTCTGCCGGTGGCTCTTGGATCAGCCAGATCCCGAAACAGTTGTGTTGAAAGTTATATGGACCGATGAAATTTTTTTTGCTTGAACAAGGCCCCCACAGGAAGAACGATGGTTGCTACTTGGTCTCTTACTAGTCCCAATGAGAATGTCAAATCTAACAATGAGAAGGTTATGCTTTTTGTTGCTATTGTTAACGGTAAAGTGCCAGTCGTTCATGCCTTCATGGATGAAAATGGAAGACGCAAGATAGTGAATGGAGACTGCTACCATAAATTGCTACAAGAAAAAATTTGGCCCACTTTTCGTTCATGTACTAAAAGACAAGGTTTATGGTGGGTGCAGGACGGTGCTCCTGCCCATTTCATCACTTCCGCCAAAGAATTCCTGTTGAACAAGTTTGGAGGCAGAGTCATCAGCCGTGGGTCACAGATTGCGTGGCCAGCGCATTCTCCAGATTTGAATCCTTTGTATTTTTATTATTGGGCCTTAGCTCAAAAAGAAGTATATTCTGCAAAACCAACTACAGTGGACGAACTTATCAATTTTTTTAAGAGATTTTCAGAAGAACATTGCGAGAATGTCCTTTAGAGTGTAGCACTTAATGTTTTGAAGCGGCCACTTCAAGTACCTTTTATAATATATATTTCTTGTTATTAACACGTTCACTACGTAGTGGTATAAATATGTACCACGTGCTATATGATTCATGGACGTAGTGGTGCATGTATGTACCATTGTCTAAATTTAGGTAACTTTTTAATATTCCGTTTTTTAGCATTAATGATGGTTTTACTTATTAAATGCATAATTGACAATGTTAATGAAGTATTGAGGAAGTGAAAAACCTTTGAAAAGATTTAATATTTATTTGACTCAATGCTATACATAGCTGGGTCACAGCCTAAAATTTCCTTTTCATAAACTAAAAATAAAATAAAATAAACTGACTAGCAAACAGTATATTAGAACTTTTCTAACATCATAGTAACCAAAAGCGTATATTATAATAGTAGCTTTTCAATCTATTTCAGTGCAATACCATGCTCAGGGGGTGTCTGAGAAAAGCAAGGGGTGTACGAGAAAAGTTCTTTAAGAACCACTGGCTTAGAGTCTCACTGTTCACAGTAAGTTATAACTCTCAGAGCTTCATTCCGTGCAATATTATGGTGTTCATTTTTGGAGATTTTTCATAACAACCACCACATCTTCCCTTTATCTCCTTCAATCAGGATATGTTCCAAAGTCTGATGACTAGGGCTGGGACAATATGCAGTTATCATAAAAGCATATGATGCATCATATTTTGGTTAGAGCATATGCCCTAACAATGAGGCATATGCTCTAATGGTAAGGTATATGCACTTTCATGGCAGCATTAATTTACCATTTTGTTATTAGTATAACTCAAAAAGTATTCAACAAATTGCCTGAAATTTAATGGGACAATTAGTTATCAATCATCAAGGAACCATTTCATCCGATTTTGGGAGTGAACGGGCTAAAGGTCAAGGTCATTTATAACTCAAGTATTATTGGATCGTCAAAGTCATCTAGAAGATTTACAAGTGGCAGTGAAGGTATGCACTCTACGAGTACACGTCATCAAGTTTAGTATGTAGTATATTAAATAAAAGTATCATGTATGTATTTTATGCTGTCAGTGTTAAAAATATATTCTGTTATAAAAAAAACAATTTCTGAACCGAAAGTGCTTCTTAAAACCTCATCTGAAAATTCTATTGATGACTATTGTAGTTACCGTGAAATAAACGGGGTACGGTCAAGAGCCCCCCGGTCATGAGATCCCTCGGTCACGAGCCCCCCCGGTCACGAGCCCCCCCCTCCCTGTTTTTTAATCCTTATTTACCTAGTTAAACAAATGAAGAACTACTTAGATAGAAATAACTGAGAGTTGATAATGTAGTTTGTTGTATCCGCTAGTTTGTTGTACTGCGCACTTCATGATTGTTTAATGACCTGGCAGGGGGGTTCGGGGGCGACACGCCCCTCGATATACATATATTTTATGTCTAATCAGTAATGAACTACACAAGTGTCAACAAGGATTAAATAATATAGGTAAATAAGGATTTAAAAACAGGGGGGCTCGTGACCGGGGGGGCTCATGACCGGGGGGGCTCATGACCGGGAGGGCTCATGAACGGGGGGTCTCTTGACCGGGGGGGGGGGGGGGCTTATGACCTACACCCGAAATAAACACCACAAAAAATGTCTATTTCTATGCTTATGTACTGTAATAATACCATCGAGATATATCTGACAATTATTGCCTGTATATGACTAACAAAATCATTCAGTTTTATTATTTTACTGTTGCTGGCAAGCAAGAGAAAAAGATTGCAATACGAATTTAGGCAAAGACCATGAATTTCTAATTACAATCAACAAAGGGTGTTTTCTACTTTTATATTGCAGAATATATATAAATAATATATCATATAAAATAGATACACTTATTAAATATAATACAAATAATGGATTTCGTGAACGAATTGTCCGTGGAAGATTCTGCATACATAAGCTTTGCCAACAACAGGTGGGAGGTGATTTTGATCATGGAGCCAATTTACCTTCTGACTGTTTCTTTTAGTCCTTTGTATTAAATTTTTTCTGACGTCAGCGATATGGCCTTTATCTCCGAAGTAGACGTTTAGCCCCATTCTAAATTTTATTAAATGCTCACAGGAGGGAATATAGAGAGGTGGAATATAAGGTTCTAGGTAAATTGCTCGAAAACAATTGCTCGAAAGACAATTGCTCGAAAACAATTGCTCGAAAAACAATTGCTCGAATGAACAATTGCTCGAAAGAACAATTGCTCGAAAGACAATTGCTCGAAAAACAATTGCTCGAACGAACAATTGCTCGAATGAACAATTGCTCGAATTATCAAATTGCTCGAATGAACAAAATTGCTCGAATTATAAAATTGCACAGTTTTCGATTTTATAACAGTCAGTTATTCATGAAGTGGAGCTGCACCTAACAATGTTTGTTTCTTTTTAGTAATTGATCATTAATCATTCTATAAATGTTTTTAATTATTACTCATTCTGCATAATCTTTTTTTAGACCGTTTGTGTCATCTTGTATGTATCATGTCAATTGAAATCATGTGGTGAATCACTACTATTCATGTTTTTTTATCAAAAAAAAAATTCATAGATTTATTAAAACTCTGCCATAACTTTGAGTTATTTTACCTATTGAGGTGCCACATACAGATATGCTAGTAATAAAAAAGTTTTCGGATTTATGATAAAAAAAAACATGAATAGAAGTGATTCACTACATGATTTTAATTGACATGTTACATAAGAGAGGACACAAACGGTCTAAAAAAAGATTATGCAGAATGAGTAATAATTAAAATTATTTATAGAATGATTAATGATCAATTACTAAAAAGAAACAAACATTGTTAGGTGCAGCTCCACTTCATGAATAACTGACTTTTATAAAATCGAAAACTGTGCAATTTTATAATTCGAGCGATTTTTTCATTCGAGCAATTTGATAATTCGAGCAATTGTTCATTCGAGCAATTGTTCGTTCGAGCAATTGTTTTTCGAGCAATTGTCTTTCGAGCAATTGTTCTTTCGAGCAATTGTTCTTTCGAGCAATTGTTCATTCGAGCAATTGTTTTTCGAGCAATGGTTTTCGAGCAATTGTCTTTCGAGCAATTGTTTTCGAGCAATTTACCGGCTACCGGAATATAAGTACATACTTAGAACTGAAGAAGCTTCCACTTTGAAAATTTGAAGCATCATTTGATTATTAAATGTAATTCAAGTTTATTATTGAATTCTTTTTTAATAATAAAGTTTATCTAAGTGTTTGTTTCTTATTCTCAAAGTTTGTGTTGCTGTTCAAAAAATTCTGCGTTCATTTTGTAAATAATCTAGTTATCCTTCAGAGAGATGTATGTAAATTTGTAGAATAGTGTAGTCTGCAGAGACTATAATAGACTGTGGTTATTCCATTCAAGTTAAAGGTGAAATTCAATGAACAGTATTTTATTTAAAATAGACATTTTCAAAATAATGCATTTTATGATATTAGTATCACCAAGTAATCTAACTTATATTTTAAACTTCGTAATATTCACGTTTGTTTTTCAATTCATATGTGCATACGTATATAAGAGCATATGAACATACCTTAAGGTCATACGGTCATATTTTGAGAGAATATTTTTTAGAGCAAACGGTCATATTTTTTAGACCTCTATGGGGTCAGGAGTCCTACCCGCTCGAATGACGTTTTCGGTCATTTCTGGAAAATACTTATTGTAGAATACGGAAGCTTTTACAACTGCTGTTCCTGTTATAATTTCGAAAGCAACTTTCATGTACCATTAACCATTTGAGGCTTTTTCGTAGTGCACAGGATGGTATGATGTCATCAGGTCTGATTCATCCACTTTCCACACCCTTTTTGGCTCTTTTGTAAGCAAGAACACAATCTGGTTTCTTGAACTCTTCTCCATTTCGGTTACGTTTACCTGTAGAAGTGATTCCATTATGGCCTATAGACCTAGTGGTATAATAGTGTACCACAGGACCGTGGTACAAAAATGGCCCATTACGTCAGTCAATAATGACTACTTGATTTGTGTACGTAATGGGAAATATTTGTCTCACATATTTATCCTACCTACATGTGGCTACTTGTAATACTAAGCTACCCACCTTCTCACACCGCGAAGATCTGCTTGGCACTGAAGCTATAATTGAAATTTGGAAACGTCTGCTAGCAATATTTGGTACATCGTGATATGTAGTGAACGTGTTAATCATTAAAAATCCACTCTTCTTGAACATTTTGGTGTATTATTTTTCTTTCTTTTTTCGTCAGTATGACTATGAATAAAGGCCTCTGAAAAATATTAAAAATATTGAAACACAGTAACACACTGTATGTTGACTTGGGCAGATAATAAGACAAGTAAATCACATAGACTTTGAATCAGTTCTGCTGCATCAAACATATTCAAGTCTTTCGTCTCATCAAGTTTATTCGTATCTTTCAAAAAAGTAATAGAACCAGACAGAAAATTTCTCAGTATAAGACGTATTGTATACGCTAGTTGAACTGAAAAAAATTCTACATTGGCTGGGTTCTAATGTTTTTCAATTATCAGTAAATTCCATTTTAGATAAACTTTGAATTCAGAAACGTTATTAACCGTCACGTGATCAGGCCTGTTACAATTAACTGTGAAGTGTCGTTGCGAGATCAGACTTGTACCGATATGAATGCATTCTAAAAATTGTTCACAGTTAGTGTAGCTTTGTAAGTAGGTATCTATGCATATTCAATAGGTTCGTAAACTAAAGTTAAGAATCTTATTAGCCGTCATGACATCAGGCCTGATACACCTAACAGCAGTCACGAGATCATGCCTAGTAAACCTAATAGTAGTCATGGGATAAGACTGGTACACCTAACACTAATAGTAGTCACGAGATCAGACTGGTACACTCAGGATAAAGGAACATAAACAGGTATAGTACCTATAAAACTACGCAATTAAATAATTTATTAGGGGGTTTAACGTCTGCTTCGGAACCAAAGGCCATATCGCTGACGTCAATAGGAAATTAAATACAAGGGACTGGAAGAAGCAGTCAGAGAGGAAAGTGGCTCCATGAACAAAGTCACTTACCACCGTCGGTGACAATGTTCATGGATGCAGAAAAGCTACTCCGTGAATACAGTCACTTACCAAGGAATGTGACGAAACGGGACACAAGCACCGGTGGCTGCACTCACGGATGGAAGAGGAAAATGAAGAGGTGATAGTAAATGAAGCCTACGAGCCTACCTAACACAAAAATCTAAGACCTCGTAGTTGAAGAACATAACCCTAGCGCTATCCTCTAAAACTGCAAGTAGCGTTAAAAAATGATAAACATGGTAATAATGAAAAAAGACAATCCATAATCCAAATTACAACAGTTCGGGGCCCAAGGGACGCCACCCCCCTTCTCTTCCATTCACCACAGACAGCTTCAGGAAAGAGCCCCTGGGGGCTAAGACGACGCAAAAGTATGACGTCACCACAAAAACATATTACTTGTTTGTGACAGAGCGACTCATAATTCCTCGTATTTGAATGTTAATATCGAGAAGTTTAAAGTCATTTTATAAAGGTTTCGTGTTGAAGAAGAGCAAAAATGGCGATTGAACCTCAAAGTTGAATATATAGATATAATTTAGGTGTGTTTTTATTGTTCATTTTTTAAACTTATCTATAAAAAATAGGATCTTTAACATATGCTACCTAGGAGCCTAAACTAGTGCTAGTTAGCTGCTATATAGTAGTACCTATGAATAACAATTAAGGAAAAAAATAATGGAAATACAATTTAACCAATGCCTAGTTAGTAATTGATAAGAAAAGAATTAAATTTGGAAGTAACTAAGTTTAAGTATGTTTTTCCATGATTCAAAGTGTGGTCAGAGTCGCCATTTTCAGTCACCCGATGGTCACGTCAAACTAGATTCGATCAGTTGATTACCATACCCTATGTAATATGTTACTGTATCCTGGGTACAATTAACAGTCGTCACGAGATCAGACTGGAAGTGATATGCATTCTAAAAATATAACAGTTAGTATACTAAGTAGAGTTAACCAACCATTCAACAGTTTCGTAAAACTTTGAATTCAAAATATTGGTAAATGAAAGAAACCGTGCCCATTCAATAAGTTTTGAAAAACTTTAAATAGATTCACAAAATGATATAATAAATAAATTCAAATTAAACTTTATTCTAAAAACTAAATATGAATTAAAATAGCTATAATCCTTCAAAAACAATAAGCACTATACACACCAAACTACACTATAAAGAGAGTAGAAGGAAAGAACACAATTTACATGCCATGCCAGCAGCGGCAACTGAGTAATAAAGAAACATGCAGACAGAGGAGCAACCTGGTATCTCACTAGTTGACACCATTTGTACGCACCCCAGAGAAAGAACAAGAATGTCGTAATGTAATTAGTAGAGCCCGGACTTTTAGGACCTATAAAAAAGGCATTTTAGGACCTTAAAAAAGGCATTTAAGGACCTCAAAAAAAAGCAGTTTAGGACCTAAAAAAAGGCATTTTAGGACCTATAGAGTAATTTTAGGACCTAAAAATGCTTTTTAGGATTAATAAATAGGTATTTACAACGAATATATTAGCAGTTTTCAGTCGGTTTAAATAAAAAAAATGGTGAAAACAAATAAACAATTCATTCCTCAAAAATTCAATGAATCTAGTCTATAGTATATTTATTCAAATTTAACCTAAAAGTATTATAAAAAAAGGTTAGGTAAATTGAAATAAATGAAATGTAACTAATTCCAATATTAAATTAGATATTTAAGTAGACAAACCCTCGTAGTAGACAAACCATATATTAGAAATTGGGTAATTAGACCAATTAAGATATTCTGAAACTGTTGTACAGGAAAAACCACTTACAAGACAAAACAAAATTTTTGTCACCTGACAGTTTTTCTATTGTAAATATTACAAATATTACTAGGTTCTACATATTTCTCTCTTTGAATAGTAATTTAATTTACAACAAGTACTTCGTCACTTCAGGCAGGACCCATTTTAGTGACTAACATTACAGTCACAGACCACTCAGCAGTGCTCACATCAAATCAACTCAATCAGATCACACCAAGTAAGAAATAGAAAAAGCGACTCTATCTTTGTCTCGTCATCAAGGAAAGTTTTAAGAGAAGGTTGGTTTGCTTGAAGTTCCAAAATTAGGTTGTTTCTCTGCAGCATCATGTTGGGGCAGTTGACAAGTAGGTGTTCAATGGTGATTGTTTGATTATTGCATAGTTGACAAGGGGGAGGGGGTTGTTGCACTGTGTTATCCATTAGGTAGCTATGAGTTAGGTTAGTGTGACCTATCCGCAGTCTGTTTAGAATCACGCCTTGATGTCTTGTAAGAGTTAGCTTCTTCCATGGACCTGGTTCAGTCCTAATTTTTCTCAACTGTGTTCTCTGTCTGCTCCATCGCTCTTTCCATCATTTTCGCACTTCCTCCTTTATTAAGGGGAACCAGTCAGAATAGGGACAAGGAATAAGTTGGGGATCTCCTCTTGTCGCAGTCTTGGCTGCAGCATCAACGCATTCATTACCATAGATTTGTTTGTGAGAAGGTATCCATAGAACAGTCACTGAGTATCCAGATGTTATAACTTCATGTAGCTTGCTCTGAACTCTGCACATCATCTGATTCCTTGTTCCATTGTTTTCAGACCTTCAGCGGCACTCAAAGAGTCCGTACATATAAGATATTTTGTGTTCCGTTTGTCTCTGAAGTCTTCCTGGATCAGATTACAAGCCAGAGTAAGAGCTTTCAGCTCATATGTGTATACAGTTGCTATGTTTGGGAGAGTCACAGATAGGGTTTTATCTCTGAAGATAGCAGCTGCTCCGACTCCAAACTCATCCTTGGAGCCATCGGTATAGATTGTATATAAAGACTCTCAACTGGGGAAGACTTGAAGGCTCCGGAACATATTCTGAGGGTATCATTGTGGACACGTCTTAAAGTATGGTTTGATGCAGATCCATATATATGGCATCCATAGTCTATTTTTGGTCTGATTGTAAGTTTATAGGTTTGCAGTAGGATTTGATGGTCAGCACCCCACTTCAGAGAGGATAAAGTACGGAGAAGATTGAGGGATTTGTTGCAAGACGGTATTAGTCTATCAATGTGTTGTTTCCATGTTTACTGAGGGTCCCATGTGAGACCCAAGAATTTTGCAGTTTTCTGGTGTTTCAGGCGAGTGCCCTTCATTCTCAGACAGGGAATTTGGGGAAAATCTGGTCTTTTATGGAAGGTCATACAGAAAGTTTTGGGCATTGAGAAAGAGAAGCCATTCTTATCTGCCCAAACTGCCATTGCGTTGATGACCGGTTGGAGATTACGGTTAACCTGACTCATTTCACAGCCCGAGAAGGCAATCTGCACATCATCAACAAAAAGAGACTTATGGATGTGGTCAGGTATAACTGAAGCGAGAGAGTTGATTTTGATTGCAAAAAGCGTCACAGATAATATACTACCTTGTGGTAGTCCTGCTTCTTGCAACCTCTCCTCAGACAGTTCACTGTTGATGGCTACTTTAAATCGGCGATCCCTATGGAACTGCTGAAGGTACAATGGTAGTCTGCCGCGTAGTCCAAGGGAGTGCATGTCCTTAATAATACCTCCTCTCCAAGTAGTATCATAAGCTTTGACCAAATCAAAGAAAACACAAACTGTGACCTTATTTTCTGCGAATGACTTTTTAATATAAGTCTCTAGTCTAATTAGATGGTCTATTGTTGATCTATTTTTTCAAAACCCACACTGGGTGGATGTAAGTAGTTTGTTCTGTTCTAGATATTCTATGAGACGTCTATTGATCATCTTTTCAAATAATTTACCTAAGCAGCTGGTTGGTGATATTGGTCTGTAGTTGGAAGGATTAGTATGGTCTATGGGGATTATAGTTGCATTTCTCCAGGTTTGAGGATAGTAGGTTTCTGACTACATTCTATTGTACATGGATAGTAAGAAGAGTTTTGCATTGGGTGGTAGGCTCTTGATGGCCATGTAGTGAATAGAGTCATGTCCAGAGGTTGTATTTTTGATGGAAGATAATGCATTTTTTAGTTCTATCATTGAAAAGGGTTTATTGTAGTCATGATCCTCTTGAGTTGTGAAGTCTAGTGGGGCGGATTCGGTCTTCCTTTTATGGAGTAAAAAGGAAGCAGAACAGTTTTGGTAACTGGAGTTTTCTTCGAGAGTTTTGGCTATCAAATTTGCAATCTGGAGAGGAGTTGTAACCTTTCTGTTACCGTCATTGAGAAGAGAAATGCTCCTTGGAGCTCTACCTCTCATTTTCCTCAGTTTCTCGTATATTTCAGACATAGGGGTGGAGTGCTTCATTTTGCTCAGAAAGTCTATCAGCTCCTCCTTCTTACACTTAGTAATGAATTGCTTGGTCGCAGCTCGCTGGTGCTTCCAATGAATTTTGTCAGATGGATCCCCAGACCTCTTGTACCTTCTGTACAATCTCTCTCGCTCGTTCCACGTTCTCTGACATTGTTCATTCCAGAAGGTTTTAAGGGTAAAATCTTTTTGGGGTGTATTTGGGAATGTGTTTTTTCATGGCTTCGTTCATTTTATGGTAGAGGTATTGAATCATTTCTTCGGCACATGAAAAAACCTGATCTATACCTAAACTGCGTCTATCGCTTTATTGCAGATCACTATTTTGTGAATAATTTTTATAATATTGATCGTACAGTAGTGAAACTTTGGTCACTGGAAGATTGCTTCTATGTTAGTATCATTCTATAATATATTTTAACTGTCCATCGCTTTATTGCAGTTCTGTAAAAAGGCCAACAAATGGACGATTAACTTCTACCGAGAGGGTAAAAATTGTAGCAGGTCCTGCAGAAGGGAGGACTCTACTATATTTAGCTTTATAACTAGGAAGGGTTAAGAGAACAATAGTTTCTTTTGTGTAAAATCCCGACACAAACCCAAGGAGAGATGAGGGTACGAGAAAAAGAATTTCCCCTCGAAATATGCGAAAAATACGCAGGCAAGTCATAAGGCAGCTAAATGATACTAGTGCCTCCATTTTTGACAAGGCTGTCATTGGTCTTACGTCCAAACAGTCCCGATGTAATGTCTCAAATGAAACGGTCAGAAATGCTCAATGGGGCTTAAGACCAGAGAACAAGGCAATCAAGTCATGAGAGTCTCTCAATTGATGCCCAGAGATGTCAGGAAAGAAGTTGTAACACTTCAAGCATGAGATTGTGCGTAGTAATGCAAGAAAATCATCTTTTGCCAACGAGATAATTGCAAATTATTAGGCCAAGGGAACAAGTACTCAACAAAAGAGGCAATGTAGGATTGGATTGTTAGGTTTACACCCTCTGGTACTCGGAGAGGGCCAATTAACGTTTCACCAATGATGCCCACTTAAAACATAAAGCCACCGCCTCCTTGTTGACGACGAAACCAGTGTGGATAAACAGCTCCAGTAGGATCCAAACTTTAACCCATCCATCCAGACAATAAAGGGTGGTTCTTTCCTCATCTGTTAAAAGAACAAGTAGGAAGTTTGTTTTCATGTATTTCTGTGTAAATATAATGCCTTTTTCTTATGGGACTTGTCCATAGGAGGCCTGGAAATGGGCTCCACGTTCCTTGTCGTCTCATTTAAGACACTGTTTGGACGAATAACTAATCACAGCCTTGTCGAAAATGGAGGCACTAGTGTTATTTGGCTGCCTTATAACCTGCCTGGGTAATTTTCGCATATTTCGAGGGGAAAAAGCTTCTCCTCGTACCCTCATCTCTCCTTGGGTTGGTGTCGGGATCTTCCAAAATAGAAACTATGTTTCTCTTATCCCTCCCAAATTCATTAGCTAAATATATAAGAGTCATCCCTTCTGCAGGACCTGTTACAATTTTTACCCTCTCGGTAGAAGTTAATCGCCCATTTTTTGGCCTTTTCACAGAGCTGCAATAAAGCGATGGACAGTTAAAATGCTTTCAAAATACATAAACGTTCAAAACTTTCCAATTTTCTCATGGATTGAAAAAATGTTTCAGCAAGATACTAAGATAGAAGCATTCTTCCAGTGACCAAAGTTTCACTACTGTACGATCAATATTATTAAAATTATTCACAAAATAGTGATCTGCATTAAAGCGATGGACGCAGTTTATATTGAGCCAGACCTCATCAGTTTCGAATAATTCCCAGTCTGCTTTCTTGAAGTTGAACCAATCAGCAGGTGGGTTTTCAATCCGTCTGGTTCCAAATATCTTTATCAAAATGGGGCAGTGATCACTACAAAGTGGGGAATGCAACACACACCACTCTGCATCAGGAACAAGAACGCTATTAGCAATAGAGAGGTCAATAGCAGAGCCAGAGTCATGTGTTGGTCTACCATCATTTAGACATACCATAGACGAGTCTCTCAAAAATGATTTTAATGACCCTCCTCTGTGATCAGTTTGTGGGTTTCCCCAAAGATCACTATGACCGTTGAAGTACCCCAGCAGCAGAATGGGTTGAGGTAATTGAGCGATAAAAGCATGAAGATCGTTCTGGTTCAATTGGGTACTGCCAGGGATGTATACTGAGCAGATTGAGATGCAATGGGAGTGGGCAAGTTGAACACGGGCAGCAACTGCTTGGAGGTTGCTGTCAATGTCTATTGGCTCATAAGGGGAGTTTATGTGGATGAAGAGAGCTACGCCTCCATGAAATCTAACATTGTAGTGACCTTGTTTACATAAAATATTATATCCGGGAATTTTAATCATGCAGTCATTGCCAAGGAAGGTTTCCTGGACAGCTATGACTGTTGGGCTATAAGTTTCTATTAATTTGATGAGGTCTTGTTTACCAGAGGATATTCCGCGTATATTCCATTGAATTATTGTATCCATATTTGTTTATTATCTATGTTTTCCTTTGTTGTGCATGTTTTTCTTTCTATTTTTCTTGGATACTTTCCCATAAATGATTTCCCTATGTCTGTTTCCATGTGTTGCCAGTGGGGTCTGTTTCAGCTGTTCGTAGTTTTCTATGTCGTCTATTTCAATTGACTCATCATTCTGATGGTTTGTAGAGTTGATAGATGGGATGTCGTTCACTTCTTCTCGAACGGTTGGATCTGATCGAGAAGTTGAGGGATTGGTGTTGATGTCTATTTGCTGTTTGTATATTCTACCAGTACTTGGACTTTGTAGAAATGCTTGTACGGAATAGGTATTTGGTTCACTGCTGTTGGATCTAGGCTGTTGGTTTGGGGGGTTGTTCTTTGATTTTTTGGTTTGTATCACAGGAGAATTTGTACCGTTTCTATCGTTGTCTTGCAATCTAGATGTCCGTGTTGAGTTTAGGATGGCGTTTCTGAAGTTCATATTAATTAAGTTAGGGTTATTTTTTTCCAAAATTAGTCTGGCTTGGTTTCTGGAGATGCATTTCTTCTGTTGAATGGCGAGTATTTCTTCTTCAAGTTTGTATCTGTAGCAGAGTTTCGAACCAGTGATGTGTGCCTCGCTACAGTGGTGACATTGTAGCTCCTCACTATCACACTCTTCTCTCTGGTGATATTCAGAGTTGCATCGTGCACATCTTCCATTTTGGATACATCTACTGCCCGAGTGACCGTATGATAAACATTTTTTGCATAGAAGGGGTTTTTTTTTTTTTGTTGCTTGCTCTCCAGGTATTGACTGGTATGTAGGGACTTCTGATTGGTTGAATGTTAGCAGGAGGGGCAAAGATCTATTGTTCCGAGATTTAATCCATGTAGCTTGAACTATTTCACTCGCAGGAAGGATGTTCATATGTTCATGTTTGTAGTTTACAAAAGAGCTCAGGTCATATTCCGTGATGTAGATTAGACCTTTAGGTCTTAGAGCACTACCAGTTAAGATAGTGACAGGGGTTTGTAGGACGGTTTTTAATTGCATTATCTTAAGCTTATGTGACTGTGATGCACTTTGATAAGATATGCAGTTTCGCTAATCGATCTCAGTTCTGATGGATTTTCTTCTAGTAAATCCTTGAAGAATCTCTCGACATCCCAAGGTTTTAAGTTCCTCTTATGTTCTGCTAGCATTTTGATGGTGAAGACGTCCGGCAATTTCTCACACGGCAAGTTCACCATCTCATCTCCATTTTCAATCTGCATTGCTCTTCTGAAACTGATTTTGTTGGCAGATTGAATGCGTAGCAATACACACTCGCGCATTTGCCTTTGGCAACCTCTTGCTCCTGCAACATGGCTACCTTCACAGTGGACGCATTTAGGGATGTCTGTTTCACATTCAGATATTGTGTGACATGATTCAGAACATCTCCTGCATACCACCTGTTGCTCTGCTCTGCATCTCCTCTCTGTATGACCATACTTCTGGCATTTTCGGCACATAATTGGTTTATTATGAAAAGGGTATATTTTAGTGTCTCCTGTGAGTCCTGGAATGTAGATGCTCTGAGGGAGGGTTTTCTTGTTGAAAGTGAGTATGAAGGCTTTGGTTTGATGAATGGTGCTGATTCTATTTTAACGAGTGGACTATATTTCTCTTTCAACCACTCAGAAAATTCATTCAGTGTGATTTCATCATCAAATGAGAGACCTCTTAAATAAATAATTCCCCTGCAGTGGTTGAACTGATCATATGGAGTGATTTGACAAGGAGTGCCGTGTATGGTCGTTACATTGAAGAGTTGGAGCTTTATCGAGTCAGGAGCTTCAACAAGGCAAACAAAAGAGGTCTTGCTGGCGCTGAATATTTTAGAGGCATTGACCTTTGCAAATTTGCCAATTTCCTTGGCAACATCAAAGGCATTTTTGATTTTTTTGGCAACCGTTCTCCGCAGGTCTCCATCAAACTCAACCTTAATATGAAGGTCAGTATCAGGTGAGCCATTCAGCAGGATATCTTCGAGTTCACTGTATCTGTGTCTTGGTCTATTTACTTTTATTTTTTTCCTGATTGGGGGAAGGTTCAGAAAAGATTCCAGTAAGTTTAATGAGAGAGGAAGATATGAATTCACCCATGGTTTCTGGGAGTTCAGATTCTCCAATTTTCTCAGCCACAGTCACAATTTGTTTCATCATATCAACCAGTTGTTCTACTGGATTAGTAGATCTTGATACGTCTTCGACATGAGAAGATGTATCTAGTTCCATTTCTGAATTTTGACTGATTATTTGCATATCATTATGCAGAGTCTCTTCATAAATTTTCTTTTTTTAGTGGTGTCATTTTCAGGGGAATGATCCCCTTTTCTTTTCTTCTTCTCACTCATACTCTCACACTTAACGTCCTCCCTAACTCCAGGGGGACTTAAATTGTAAAGAAAAACTATGAAAAATGTTACCTATATACAGAATAATAATAAACAAAATAAATGCCTCTAATTAAAGAGGGGAGCCCCGTTAGTCCTACCAAGAATTTTAGATAGGCCTAAAACAAAAATTATATAATTGGCTATCTAAGTTACAGGAAAAACAAAAATAACTTGGTATTCAACAGTATCACCACGAGAAGGTGGGGTCTCCTAGGTGCATTAACTATACAAATAGTAAGGAAAACACACCCTAAGTATCAAAACCTTGACAGACAAATTCCCTAGTACCAATGTGGATAGGAAACTTAATAAATAACAATATTTTCGATACCAATTCACAATAGGTACGGGAATACTTGTTCCAATAGTACATTATATTGATTATTTGCAATTTTTTTTATTAATGGCAGAGTCTATGCTAAAAAATTGATGAGAAGAGTTACAGAAAACTAGATATAGTGGTGACTATGCTAATTCTTGAAGTAATGGAATAATAGTTTATTTATATAATAATTCAGACAAATTTTGATTGCATTATAACGTTCTATAAATTTGCCAATATATCCCATCAACTTTACCGACTTACCAAATTATTAAATAGTATAAAAAGCCCAAAATAAGACTTTGCATCATTTAAGGAATTTATGATATTTTAGAACTTTATGGCATTTTAAGGACTTTATGGCATTTTAGGACTGTATGGCATTTATTGACCTTACGGCATTTTATGGCTTTTTAGGACATTATGGCATTTGTCCGGGCTCTAGTAATTAGACATAACAGTTCGGTCATAACTCATAAGGAAAATAAATAGTCTCTTTATCTTAGTTTCTTTACTACTTTTGTTGGATTTTTAAAGGAGATGACATCATCATCTGAGGAATCATCACTGCTTTCTTCATCATCATTGCTTTTGTTGTGGTCCTCATTTTCTTCTTCATCACTCTTACCTTCCTCTTCAGCATCACTTTCACCTTCCTCTTCTTCAGCATCACTTTCACCTTCCTCTTCTTCAGCATCACTTTCACCTTGTTCCTCTTCTGCACCACTTTCACCTTCCTCCTCTTCTGCACCACTTTCACCTTGCTCCTCTTCTTCACCACTTTCATCTTGCTCCTCTTCTTCACCACTTTCACCTTGCTCCTCTTCTGCACCACTTTCACCTTCCTCCACTTCTGCACCACTTTCACCTTCCTCCTCTTCTGCACCACTTTCACCTTCCTCCTCTTCTGCACCACTTTCCCCACCATTCAACTTTTCTCCACTTTCAACATCACCATTCATCTCTTCTCCACTTTCATCATCCTCTTCTTCATTACTTTCACCATCATCATTTTCACTCTCTTCGTCATCATACATTTCCTCTTCACTCGAATCAATACCATTCATCTCCTCTTCACTTTCTTCACCACCATTTATCTCTTCCTCCATTGCATCACCATTATTACTTGTAAGACTTCTCATCACACTCAATTTGCTTTCAGGAGTTTTCAAATCTTCTTCACTAAATTCAATCTTCAACACACAGTTTGGACTTTTCTGAACAAACCACCTGCCTAACTTGTGAGTTCGTGCCAAACCAACAATTAGATAATTACCGGACGGGCCAAACGCTAGAGAGTTCACTACACCGTGTGCGATTGGAATACGACACACAGCATGTAATTTTCGCGCCTGTACATTGTCTACCCGCCATATTCTGATGAAACCATCAGAGGAACCTGCAACAAGAACAAAAAGTTATAAATTTTTCAATAAAAACAGGATAACTGAAATTACATTCCAGAATAGGTGAAGGTGCACTTAAGCTTCGACTGAGATCGTCGAAGCTATTCTTCCCTTTCTGTTATTTTATTAAATAAAAAAATGTGGTATGTATCATAGTTAGCTACTTATTGCTTAGTTATAATTTAGCAGTCTTGTCGCATTAAAAATGAAAAAAATTGTGATCTTATTTCAAATGAGAAAAATCATCTATCTAATGTCATATTTTAATGTTAAATAACAAGTATATTATGCTATTAGTCAATGCAAGTATTTCTATTTAATTTTCCAATTTATTATTTTTATTAAATTTCCAATTTATTATTTTTATCAAATTTCCAATTTATTATTTTTATCAAATTTCCAATTTATTATTTTTATCAAATTTCCAATTTATTATTTTTATTAAATTTCCAATTTATTATTTTTATTAAATTTCCAATTTATTATTTTTATTAAATTTCCAATTTATAATATTTATTTATTTCAATTATCTATGATACCACATTTTTATTATTTACTAAAATAACAAAAAAGGAAGAACAGCTTCGACTATCTCAATCGAAGCTTAAGTGCACCTTTACCCAGAAATATTATACTCCATTAGCTACATGGTAACTGTTCTAAAGTTCGTTGATTTGTAAATAAAATTAGTAGCTATTTGTAAGTGTTTAGACTGAAATTTATGGGAATAATATTCATAAAAAAGATCACATGAAACTTGAAGCGGAAGAAACTAATTGCAACTGTAATTAAACATGTTACTTATGCAAGCTTACCTGATGCCACCATATCAGAGTTAGGAACCGCAGCCAGTGCAGTGATCCAATGAGGCATTGCGCCCCCCTCACGATAACCGTGAGCAGCATGGAGCTGCTGAACAGGACGCTTGCGACTAGTCGCCCACAGGCAGATGGATCTGATTGGAAGATAAATAAACAATTAACATACTGAAGAGGACACACATGTACCCAGAGCTAAGACTACAATATTCTCATCATTACCCGTCCATTCCATTAGTGAGGAAAGTGTTCTCATTGACGAGCTTCACGCCATCTATTGACATTTGTTTGGTTGAGAACTGGAACTGTTTGTCATCCTCTATGGCGTAAATACTCACAGTCTCATCGTGCCCCCCACAGCTGATGCAACTCTGTCTCTGCAGAGAGTCAATGCCCTGCACACCCACACTGTGGCCCCCTCTGAAAAAAACAAATGAGACACAACTAGTCAAAGATATATCAGATAACTAAATTGATATTTCTCATCAAGAAATATTTAAAGGGATTTGGATTATTAATATGGAAGGATCAACTAAAGCTCCATAGGTATTTTTAAAATTAATATAATATAAACTTCAAAATAGGATCCTTCGATTTCTGATTTTTCTACCTCTACTATTAGAATATTTTCAAGGTTTTTCTATTGGTGGAACAGTGTGTTCTAGGTTTAGACAGACTTTTCTAACTTTTCACGTGTTACTAAAATCTTATTCCACTTTGTAAATGTATACTGTTTAGAATATGCAGTCAAGCAAACTTATTGAATATTACCCGAATAGTATTTTACGTATATTCTAACTTATTTTTCTTACTATTTACGGTACTTATTAGCTACATGCAATATAAAATGCTGACATTACCACTAAACATGAGGCCAATGAACTCACAAGTTATCCACAAAGACCAAGTCCTCCAAGTTCCACTCCATGACCATGCGGTCCAAAGAGCAGGAGTACAGGTTCAGAGTCTTGGCCTGGAAGGTGAGGCCTGTAACAGCTTTACGGTGTCTGTGGAACTTCTCAACGTGACTGAGAGTGTCTGCATTCCACACGTGCATTACTCCTTCACCATCACCACTCACCTAGAAAGAGAAAAACATTAGCATTATCGCTACCTTATGGTCATTTAACAAAGTGCAACTAGCTATAACGACATTATTATACTCTGATCATTAGCTATATCAGAGTACTCCGTTATCTAGGAATACTCACCAAATACTTGCCATTATCTGACACTGCAAGTGAGTAGACTTCCTTCTTGTGGGCGGGGTACAGTTTATTTTGGGACTGATGACTGCTCCTTATCACACCAACTACTTTTCCTGACGAACTGTCTGAAGGGAAATAAGGTTACAAAACACACAGTTAGCTACTACACATTTGAGAGGAGTTCAAGTCTACTTCATTATGATATAAAAATATTACTATATTTGAAAAAAAAAAGCACTAGTCATCCATAAATTTCACTGTATAGTGTATAGCTAATCAACTTTTTATCCATGCCAAAAATTGAGAGCAAGGCATAATTACATTTAATGATGGACCCGTCCCATGAAGAAGAGTAAATGGAGTTGTCTAACTTGTTTACAACGACACATGTGATGGTTTTATGCTGAAATTTTTTGCACCTGAAAGTGAAAATGAAATATAAGAATTCTCTTTTGAAAAAAGAAGTGAAAATATATCTGCTATAATATTCACTTAAATTGACTTAATATATAAATGACCTAATTTTAACACTTGAAATATATCAGGAATTGTCAGCATTAGCATTCAAATTAAATTTCATATGCTGAAGTAATTTACTGTAGTTACTTCATTCAAAGAAATCTACAGAAGTTACAGAACATTATGAATATCACAATTATAGGTAGGCAGTAGCCAAGGTATATTAACAACAAGGTAGAGTATTGCACAGGTTTATAACAAAATGATAACAGTTTTGTTGTGGAAGACATTTCAATGAACCAGGATAATTATTTTTAAACAGAAACTAGGTAGGTTATTCATTCTTTTTAGAATAGAATGCTTTAACTTCGTTTTATTAGACTAAAACTAGCTGAATTCAGCATTACCTTGATCATCCTTAAAATAAATTAACTTAAAAGGTATACTAAATGCCATGATACAAGTTTTAGACTCGTCTGCACATAAACAAGTACAAGCATATGAACACACAGATGTGCCCTGCAATATTACATTACATACTCTATAAACTATACAGCTGTTATATAGTATACAAGAATTTGCTGGTTATATAGTATATAAGGATTTGTCAATGGTTGTTTGTGCAGTGGCAGCCGTGTACGCATGCCATGAAAAAAGTGTTTAACCCGCTGTATAGTATATAAAGTATGTAATCAAATATTCTAGGGTCACATCTGTGCATTTTTATGGGCGCATTTGTTGATGCGAAAAAGAGTAAAATTCGCATCAAGGCGTAGCATACCATGTAAGTTAATATATCTTGCCAGTAGCTATGTCAGATTACATCCTTTATATAATCTAAGTCTTTCCAGAGAGTCTAGAGATCTAGAGTATTGTGATGCTTTAGAGCAGTGGTTCTTAAGGTATTATATTCCCACACCCCTTGCTTTTCTCTGGCACACCCTGAGCATTGTATTGAAATAGATTGAAAAGATACAATAATTATAATATATTTGATTACTCTGACAAGAGAATTTAAAATGAAAATGTAAGGAGAATGAATGTTTCATTTACATAATTTACAAACATATTTTTTTACATAAGAAAAATATAAATCCATCAGAAATCCCAGGCACCCCTATAAACATCCAGGCACCCCACTTTAAGAACCACCGCTCTAAAGTCCTAGACTATAGAGCATCACAACTCCAAATATGAATACATAGCCACCAATAAATGCATGAGTTTGTTAATTAGTTACAATGCAAGTGTAGTTAATACTCAGCGATGCATGTAGCTTTGTACCAATTACCTACAATATATGAGCTGATAATTCAAACCAATTATTTGACTAGCTACAAGGGAGGAACTCAAACGGGTATTGCTATTGCCTCTGCTACACACGAAATTCATTTCCATCCAACAGCATTATAAATAGACATTCTACAAATTAAAAAATCATAACTAGGTAGGTACTTACTTGAAACTTGATATATTAAATGTAGAAGGATCTTTCAACTTATGAGCAATTTTAGTAAATAAGTTGTCTGTAGCAGATAATATTTCATCCTGTAACTGCTTCCTAAGGTTCAAATGGTCTTGTCCAGAGTCATCTTCAATTTTATCTGCACAAAAAAATGATTTACATTAAGGCAACATAAAGTTTGAACAAAGTGTCATTTTTATATTGAGTTACCCTATTAACAAGATAACGGGCAAGCTATGGGAAAAAAAACGTGATATAGGTTCAGCAAAAAGCTAAAAAAAACAATGAAATTATTTCATGAGTAGCTCTCAATTGAGGTGAATAATACCTTAGATTAAATTCCTGAATTTCAGAGCAGCTGAAATGAAGAAAATATAGCTAGCTGAAAGAAACAAGGAAGACTTGCCAAATGTCTAGGCTAGGATAAATAAAGTTGCAAGCTAGTTATTGAAAATATATATTCTTTGAAGTAGATTTCACAACATGTGAATGAAGATAAACAAAAGATTGACATGACCCAGGAATCAGGATTTATATTTTAATTCTTCTAATTGAAATATGAGATCAGTCAGCTTTTGTCAAGAGCAACTAATTAGAAAATAAGTAATGGAGTAACTATCAGTAAATCTTTATTGAAAGATTATATCTTAGCTAGACACCACAGACTCAAAGCATCTACCACTTACTGAGTGCTTTCAGCTCCTCCACATACTTTGTGGCAAGCCTCTCCTTTTTCTCAAATGCAGTCTCTGTGTCTTCTACAATTTCAGACTCCTTGAATTTCTTTGCAGCTGGTACGTCTTCATCAGATGACGAGTCCTCTTCATCTCTCAATAACCTCTTTTCAACCTTGCTACGAACATCAAACTGCATAAAATAAATTAATTCTTTAAATTCAACACAGATGTGAAAAAATCATATTAGCTAACTAAGAAATGGTTAAAATATTATAATAATTAATTAATTTAAATATCAAAAATGAGATGAACACCTAAAGACAGCCTTCTTTAGCACTCTGCTAATAAGAGGCAAATCTGAAGAGAGTTTAACTCAATTGAGCCTCAACTATAAACGAAATTTCTAGAAGATACTAGAAGCATAATTAAAAATCTAAATATCCATAATTTTTTCTGACAGTCCACTTTGAATAGAGTAGCTAATCAAAACAACTTCAAACACTAGTCACCTTCTTTCTAGAAGAATTCTTCACTACATCCTTCTTGAGGTTCTTCTTCTTGATACTTTTAAAAAAAGGCATGGCTAGACTGCTAGTCGATATAAAATTCTTTCTTGATATCTTTAATTATAAAATTGGTAATGGAAACCTGAAAAAAACTTAATAGGTATAGTAGCTATTTGGAAGGACTTACTCCAACTGAGAAATTGTAACCAAACATTGAAATTCCATTAATTAGCGTCGACCCGGATCGGTTCCCGCAGTGAATGATCCGGTGTCGGTTCCCGCACTCTATATAACTTCCGAAAGAAACATTATTTTTCAAATCTGTAAACACAGTCTAAAAGAGCTGTTTCTTAGCAATCTTTTGATATATTTACATTTGATATACTCTCGATAAGTAAAATTCTATTCGCGATCAAATAAAACATACATTTTAGGTACCTGAAAAATTTTCAACTGATGTTTTCAACTATCGCGCAAACTTTGACATTACAAGTAAACGAAAGATGATACCTATCTAAAAATTGGTATGCATATAGGGTATGTACTTGGTTAACATGCTTTAAAAGGAATTTTGTAAACTCAAGCCATTTGTAAAACTATAAAGGAAAACGTAAGTGCGAGAATCGACCCGATCGATAAATATGGGCTAGGGTCGCTTCCCGCACTTTTTCAGGGTTGGTTCCCGCACATCAAAATATCCATATTAGGTATATATTATATGTTTAGAGCGTGAGTAATATATTATATTTCTTCCAGGTTATCATAACTATTAAATACATTACATAACTTGTTTGATCATGCCGAAAAAAAAAAATTCAACAAAAAAAAAAAGAGAAATAAATTAGATGAAAGGAAAGTAAGAGATGCGATTGGTAAAGTGGGTGGTAGACTCTATCAAGGAAAGCTGCAAAAAAAATTGGAATTCACGAATGGGCTTTCCGTGACCGAATGAAGAGAACTAGGAGCAATAACAGTGATAGCAGTGGCCGGAGATAAGTTACACCCACGTATCATTTTTAAAGGTGAGACCTGACGTAATAGTTACAAATTATGTAGTTCAGTGTTAAAATCACTATAAAATTGCTAATAGCGTATCATGCAGAATTGCTCTATAAAATCAAACTTTATTTACAGGTGTCAACCTTATGGCTATTGGCACGCTCCCCCGATCGTGCACAACATGCACGATCGGAAAAGCAGTGAAAGAGAACCACCACTAACCTCCCGAGGAGAAAAGGAAACTCACACCTCAAGCAAGTCCCCAAAAGTAGCCAGGCGATATAGAAGAACCAAACCTATCTGGTAGAGCCCACATCAATTATCACAAAGAGAACACTTTCACTGAATTGAATACCTCATTCTATAAGAAAGAAATATCTATCAATAGGAGTTTCGAGCAGATTTTGAAAGACCACTTCACACAAAGAGTGCAACATCGAAAAGTTCGACGTAGGATAAATCTTGAAGCTCAAGTTCTGACAATAGATGAATTAAGAATTTTGTGATGAAATGGAGAAAGAAAAGAAAATGAATTGTTAAAATAGGAAAACGGAAAAAGTAGATGAACAGTTGCAGCCAATTTGCTCCAGCACTAGTAGTAGTGCTGAAGAATCAGACGTGGATTTTAGGAAATTCTGTATCTTAAATAAAGCATTTTCATAACTTGTTTCATTTAACCTGGCAACGTTATCAAAAGCAATCATTATCGTAGTGTAGTGAGGACTAGCTACTCTTCATGGCTGATTCCCACAACGTGGTAGATAATGAATGAGAGTCGGTTCCCGCACTGCGGGGCAGTTCAAAAAGGGTTGGTTCCCGCAGTGCGGGAACCGATCCCAGGCACTGCGGGAAACGACCCCTTAAAGTCAGAATTCTCCCCCGCATATATTTCATCCCATAAAAGAGAAAGTACTAGAGATAGAAACTTAAGAATTACTACGATTATGCATCATACAGAGGTGAATACTCATGCCAATTTTTGTTAAGATACCTAACTTATTTTCCGAGTTAAAGCAAAGTTTGCGCAAATTGCGGGAAGCGATCCTGGTCGACGCTACCACAAAATTTTATGGTAATTACACCAAAGGTGGGGTAATTTGATTTTATTTTTTCAAATTAACTATGGATGTATGGAATAACTTATTTAATAATATTATTACATGAATTGTTTACCAAGATTCTGAAGGGGAAAAATAAAAATAGAAATTGTGAAATATTTGTTGACAACAGTTCTAAATTAGGCGAAAACCTCAAATTTGTATCAAATTAACCAGTCTCTAGCTTAATTAATGTAATTAAGCTAATTAAGTAATTAGCTTGAAATTTTCAATTAATTCCTATGTTCCTATCACTGATGTTAATTTTTTATTTTGGCTTGAAGTTTCCCAAAATGAGCCAAAATTGCCTGGCTTTGACTTATAATTTTTGTGATATTTTGGCTAAAAAATTGGCTTACAGTTTGCCAGCCTCTGAAACATGGATTATTTATTAGGTAGCTATTACCTTATTCCCAATTCCCAAGTAAAATAGTATGGCTTGTTAACTGTTAACAGTTCTGAATTAATTCCAATAATTACATTAATTTTGCTACAAACAGAATAAGAGATCTCTACGAACAGTCGAACACTTCATCAGTTTTTACAGACTGGTCAGATTTTATGAATGCAAATGTTTGGTGCATTATTTTAAAATGTCTTATTTAAAAAAATTGAAATACTCACCAAAACCTAACATGGATAACATTATTTGTCCTTAGTCCTAAAAACTGCTCTTTCCAATGCCTTAAACCAGGGGTGGGCACACATTGTGTTTTGAGTGCCGTAAGATGGAATCTCATGCCAATTTTCTTTCATTTTCTAAATTGCTGGGGATACTGAATAATTATATAACGAGGTGGTAGATTTAATTGAAGTACGTACATGTACAACAATACATATTTTGCACATAAATGTTGGTAGCAGATTTATCATTTGCATTAAAAAGAATTAGTAAATGATATATAATAAAAAAAATTCTTCATGTGAAAATTATTCACAATAAAAACAAAAATAAGCTATCTTGCATAAGTAATAATAAGTAACTCACAAATTCACATGACAAATTACTGGGGAAAAAAAAGGAATTAAAAATGATTGCATAAATATTTACCAGTGTTTGAATGTCCCTAGACAAGCGTATGAAAGATATAAAATTAACTGATCTTGATAAAAAGAGACAGAGTTAAATAAATTAAACACCGGCACTATTGTAACAATGAACAAAAAATACCTTATTAACGGATAAAATTGACTATCAAAGTATCAAGGTCATTACAAATATACTGTTCTTCAATTATTTGACCATCCTCTTCTATATTATCCTTGTAATTTATAAAGCAGTCAGGGCTGAAAATTCTAAATTTTCTTTGGAAGAAAATAAAGCTGTTTTTCCCTGGTGGGCACGAGTGCTATTCTGAGTGCCAAAATAGCACTGAGTGCCAAAATAGCACTGAGTGCTGAATTTGCCCATCCCTGCTTTAAACAAAGATTTAAATTTTCAAACAGTTTTGGAGATAATGGGAGTGCTGGGTAATGCCTGCACATTTTAGGTGCGGGGTGATTGCTCACATTGACGCTACTGTTTTATTTGGGCCATTTGCACTGGGAGGGCTCAAAAACAACTGTCATAAACTCGCCATTAAAACCAGTCTGCAGAATATGAGACATATTAGAGATATTCTCTCTGAACAATTTTAAATTAATTCCTATATTTACATTAATTGTGCTATGAACACTTCTGAATTAATTCCAATATTTACATTAATTATGCTACAAACAGAAAGTCAGAATAAAAGATCACTATGAACACCCATGTTTCAAAGTATGGATACAGATGCCAGTATACTTGCGACTTTTGAGGGGTGAAATACTTTGAATAACCTATTAATAACAAGTAGCTAAATCACTCATAAAATAGTTTCAAAGAAATGTACATGCATCAGATATGAAGCATAAGGATGTTTCCAAGTGTAAAATCTTCGCTAAGAAGTTTAATTTATTCTTTAAAGTATCTTAAATGTGGCAACCTGGATCCATTTTCTCACTAAACTGGCCACTTTCCTGCCACACTTTGAAACATGGACGAACACTTTACCAGTTTCTGCAGACTGACATTAAAATGGCGAATTTGGACATGATTTATTACCTGCACTGTAAGGCAGGTGTACACCAATTTTTTAAGAAAAATTTTATAAATTTCAGAACCAAGCCAATTTGGCTCATAGCTATTATAAAATTTCAAGCTAAATTAACTTGGAAGCGTAAAAATCAATTCAAATTTCAAGAGAAATACATAGTAGCTATATTTGAGTTTTGACCATTTGAAATGTAAGCCAATTAATTGACTTTAAATGAAATAGGTACTCTACAGGGTGGCGCAAAAAAAAAGAAACCCATTTTTAAACCAGTTTATTTTACAAATTATCAAATCTAGAAATTTTCTAAAAACACAGTTTTATTCGTTTACTCTTTTTGCATCTATCGTGATAATCTGTTAAGAGTTACGACAAAAATTAAACATCCAGCACCGAATTTAAAAAATGGAAATAAAAAGGGCTTGCGTGAGAACGTAAAGCACAAAATAAACCATTTTGCAAAATTTAGATGGTGCGGTAAATCAGTTCTAAGAGTTCATGCCTTACGTGCATCTTGAAAGGATAGTATCTCAAATTGTGTTTAACAATTTGGGTAAATGTGTATTAAATGGTATATAATCCTTACTTTCTGATTGATATCTTGTATTATCAATAAGCTATTCATGAAGAAGATTAATGTTTTTGTGTATTCATTCATTTCTCCTGCGACATGATTACTTTTTGTTCAAATTTAAAGTGGTTTCTTCAGTTTTGAACTTATCAAAATATGTCAATATGGTTGGTTTTATAGTTGGTGGAAATCTTTCCAGAAAGCGTTGTTTGAAATGAGGTTGAACCTGTGTAAAGCTTCCAGTGTTTAAAAAAAATTTCACAACAAAAACTCTTCGTTCTTTTGAAAGCTGCATTTTGAGGGTTTAGAATAGGAGATAAAAATTAACGGTGAAATGATTTTACAAAGATGTCAATTTTATCTTCAAAAACCAACTTTCAAATGGTTAATAATTTTTTTTCTCTTATTTGTTACAAGAAATAGTAGAATTTAATGTTTTACATCCATATGAAATGAATTATACCTCTTATGATTTTTTCCGTTTATTTTGTCCTTGCGCAAGCCCTTTTTATTTACCTTTTTTAATTCACTGCTGGATGTTTAATTTTTGTCATATCTTTTAACAGATTATCAAAATATATACATAAAAAGTAAACAAATAAAACTGTGTTTTTAGAAAAATTCTAGCTTTGATTGTTTGTAAAATAAACTGGTTTGAAAATGAGTTTCCTTTTTTTTTGCACCACCCTGTATAAATCTATAACAGTCAGTCAGGTTAATTTTGAATTGCCTTCCCATCGGCTTCATCATCCATGGTCTTCATCCAAATCCTCATCCGCTTCATTCGTCTCCTCTTCTTTCCATCACACTCCTCTTTCTCCACATCTTCATCAAAGTTTCGCTCTTCTTTCTCCTTCCCCCTTGTCCAAACAAGAACTCTCCCACCACAGTATGCCTCTCCTCAACTCTCGGTCTCTGCAACTCCAACGCCTCCCTCCTCCAGCTCTCCACAATCTAACACAAAATGCATCAGGTCTTCCAATCCTCCCTCTCCACATATTAAGCCTCTCTCTTCCCCTGTCTCCCAGCCACAAGCAGTTTGTTCTAGCTCCGAACCATATCCTGTCCCTTTCACCTCCCCCGTAATCCTCCTCTCGCATCTCCCTCTTGTACAGCCAAAGTGTGCTCTTCTCATTGATCTCTTCCATCCGCTCACTTTCCACTCTCTTTGCTATTCTTCTTTTCACTTCGTTCCCACTCATCCTCTCCAGCTCCTCCACCTCCAATCCAGCCCACTCCATGTATTTCTGCATTCTCTTCCACCATCCCACTCCATCTCTCCTCATGCCATTCAGAAATCCCTTCACCAATATTGTCTCCCTGCAACTTCCTCCTCACATACTGTAATCTTCCTCTCACCATCCTACTTTTCATCGTTCCTATGCCTATCTCTCCTCTCATTGCCGCCACAGATGCATATCTTGTTGCTGCCCAAAATCCTCTTCATTGTTACGTTCTCCTGCCTTTGCAGTTTCTCAACATCTTCCTCTCTTAAATCCAAAACCTCTGCTCCATATAAGACTTTCGCCAACACCCATGTTTCAAAATGTAGCAGGAAAGTCACCAGTTTAGTGAGAAAATGGATCCAGGTCGCCACATTTAAGATACTTCAAAGAAGAAATTTGACTTCCTAGTGAAGATTTTACACTTGGAAACATCCTTATGATTCATGTCTGATGCATGTGCATCTCCTTAGACTATTTTGTGAGTGATTTACTTGTTATTTACATGTTTTTCAACTTATTTAACCCCTCAAAAGTTGCCAATATACTGGCGAATTTGTCCACACTTCAAAACATGGGCCAACACCACCAACTTCCAGTACACCTTTCCCACCACCACTCTATGACAGCTCCTCTCTATCACTGAATATGTCATATTGCTCATTCTCTTCCCTTTTTCTAACATCTTCCTCCTTTGTCCTTCATGGGTGTAGGTCATAAGGTGGTAAGTGGTAACATAGGAATAAATAGCTAAAAATCCACTGACTTTGACAGAATATTATTTTCAAAGGAGAAGAATTCCAGACATCTCAGTGGAATTTACCATGAAATACAGTTTGGTGTCATGTATGTTAGTGTTACCATTAATTTTCAGTGGAAAAATGGGTAAAATGTTGGTGGATTAGCATTAGCCAAATTACTGGAAATATATGGTGGATTTTTTCAACTTTTTCAAAAAGTCAGTGGAATTTTCCATTTTGTGAACCAAATACAGACTGGGAGTCATATGCCTTTCTGAAGTCTTGTTGAGGTTTTACTTAACATGGTCCAGACTCCAGCTAGCCTATATCCAAAAGAAACTAAATTTATCTCCAAAATGTTGATATAGGACAATAAGGACATGAATTCTCTCCAAAATATTTGAAAATAACATTGTAGGCTAAGGATACTAGGATTTATAGCATAGTTTACAACAGAAACATCATAATTCAACACACATTAAAAACTCAAATTAATGGATTATAGCATGCACTGCACTTCTTTAGAGTTTTGAAAGCTAGGTAGGCAAGTCAGTATTTGGTGCACAAAATTCAACTGACTTTTTGAAAAAGCTGAAAAAATCCACCATAAATTTCCAGTAATTTGGCTGATCCACCAACATTTTACCCATTTTTCCACCGAAAATTAATGGTAACATAGGAGTAAATTGCAAAAAATACACCGACTTCGCCAGAATATTATTTTCAATGGAGAAAAATTCCGCCGACATGTCGGTGGTCGGCGGTGGAATTTACCACAAAATACAGACTGGTAGGTAGCCTAAGGTAGGTATGCAACATTTTAAATTTTTTAATGTAATTTCGGTTCAGAATGTTTTAGAGACTCTCTTGAGAGGGGCAGAGGGCCACAATTAAAAATTAAAGGGGCGCAATTTACCTGCGTGACCCTAGCCTGGGCAGGCAGGCTAGGCTCATTTCACTCCATAATTACCAGACTGCAGGAACTGGTAAACTGTTCTCCAAGAAATCCTCTTTTTTAGCTTCTGTTCTCAGTAAAATACCAGTCTGTATTTCGTGGTAAATTGAGACATGTCGGTGGAATTTTTTCCCCTTTTAAAACAATATTCTGGCAAAGTCGGCGGATTTATACCTATTTTTTCCTATGTTACCATTAATTTTTGGTGGAAATATTAGGAAAATGTTGGTGGATCTACCAAATTACTGGAAATTTATGGTGGATTTTTTCAGCTTTTTGAAAAAGTCAGTGGGATTTTGTCACACCAAATACAGATTGGGACTAAATACATGTAAATATAGGAGGAAATTAAGGATTGTTCGCACAGAAAATGTTAAAAATGTCCCACATGGCACATTCTGCAGACCATGTTTTAATGTGTGGCAGGAAAGTCGCCAGTTTAGTGAGAAAATGAATCCAGGTCAAGGTCGCCACATTTAAGATACTTTAAATGAGAAATTTGAGTTCCTAGTGAAGATTTTACACTTGGAAACATCCATATGCTTGATGCCCAGTCTGTATTTGGTGCACAAAATTCCACTGACTTTCTCAAAAAGCTGAAAAAATCCACCATAAATTTCCAGTATTTTTGCTGATCCATCATCATTTTCCCAATTTATCCACCGAAAATTAATGGTAACATAGGAATAAATAGCTAAAAATCCACCGACTTTGCCAGAATATTATATTCAAAAGTGAAAAAATTCCACCGACATGTCGGTGGAATTTATCAATTTACCACAAAATACAGACTGGCTTCATGCCTGATGCATGTGTATCTCTTGAGACTATTTTAGGAGTGATTTACTTGTTAATTGTTATATACAGGTTTTCCAAGTTATTTAACCCTCAAAAGTCGCCAATATACTGGCGACTTTGTCCATACTTTAAAACATGGTCTGCAGACTGCCGACTGGGCCGACTGGCATAAGCCATAATTAATGGAAGTCCGTACTCTGTATTACCTACATACCAAGTTTAGAACTTTAGTTAGGTATACTCCAGTCTGTATTTGGTGCACAAAATTCCACTGACTTTTTCAAAAAGTTGAAAAAATCCATCATAAATTTCCATTAATTAATTTAATTTGGCTGATCACAGATCCAGCAACTTTTTTCCAATTTATCCACCGAAAATTAATGGTAACGTAGGATTGTAGGAATAAATGGCTATAAAAATCCACCGACATCACATTGCCAATTTGCCAGAATATTATTTTCAAAGGGCAAAAAATTCCACCGACATGTCTGACCACGAAATACAGACTGGAGTATACTAGTTAAGTAAAATAAAGCTAGCCAACAGTGCAGCAATAAAGTATTGTTATTGTATTTGATGATTTGTAAATATATATAGTTAGGTACACAGAACAATGTTCATGTTCCATTCCAAGTAATAAAGCATGTCCAAACTCGCCATTTTAATGGCGAGTTTGTGACAGTTATTTTGAGTCCTTCAATTGCAAATGGCGAGTTTTATCTATTTTTCTCCTATGCTACAATGTTATTTTGGAGAGAATTAATGATAATTTGATCATTTTGGAGAGAATTTGTTGAAATTTGGAGAGAGCTGGAGAGACAAATGGAGAGTTTATGAGACATTCTATTTTACTTGGGTTCCATTGTTCTGTGGCCAGACAGCAAGAACTGGTAAAGTGTTCTCCAAGAAATCCTCTATTTTGGCTTCTGTTCTCAGTAAATTACAAGTAAATATAGGAGGAAATTAAGGATTGTTCGCACAGAAAAAGTTAAAAATGTCCCATGTTCTGCAGACTGGTTCTGTGGTTAGCCTGTTAGGTAGGTGGTATATTCACAGCCGCCAGTCTGCAGAGTATGGGACATTTTTAACATTTTCTGTGCGAACAATCTTGAATTCCCTCCTATGTTTACATGTATTTTACTGAGAACAGAGAGCAAAATAGAAGATTTCTTGGAGAATACTTTACCAGTTCCTGCAGTCAGGTTCACAGGTGACACACTGACACCGTGACAGAATCAGTCACAGTAGGTATTTAGTAAGAGATCTATAAATATAAGTACAATCAATTGACTCGAAAAAGATCTAGCTACTATAAGTTAAAAGGTTACTTAATAACTATCAGTAGATAATATATATGTTTGAGGGAAATTATTTTGTGATATTGCGTTAGCACTTATTTGCAGTATGTGTTCACACAAAATAACAGATTAGGATTAAGGATAAAACTTGTTGAATAAGTTGAGGGGCAGTGCACGTAAATTGAAACATTAAAGGTCCTCTCCAGGCTCCGGGGAAAAAATGAGTTTATTACATAATATTAAAGAACTAAGGTCTACGATCGTTATTCTGCAACCCGCATACAATTCGGTTCAGTATATATTTTATTATTTGTTTTTAAAGTTTCTTAATACTCTGGGAGCATACAATCGAGCGAATCTCCAACCTGACGCTGAGAAAGAAGATTGTACACCCTTTGTTTTGATTTCAAGTTTAGATTTTTAAACAAACAATACGTTTTTGGCCTCCTTTCAAGATATTAATTGTTTCTAAAAGTATATAAAGGTTTCTATAATAAGTTTAATCAAATTGAACGAATATCCCAACAAACATATGAATGTCGATTCGATGCCGTTTGCTGTCGAATTCGTAGCGCTAACGGTGGGTATCGACTTAGCAACCATTTCGACTCATAGTAGATATCGGAATGTCTGTTTCTAAATGATATCTGAAATAACACTTCGAGTAGAAACACGAAAACCGATACATGGTTTTAACAGCAGCATCTTGACGTCGGCATGTCTGTTTCCAAACGATATCTGAATTTATACTTCGACCAGAAGTGCGAAAACAGATACGTAGTTTTAAAAAAATAGTTTCAAATTTTGAAATCCATTTTCTTCTTATCTTCCTGTTTCATAATAAGTAAAGAAATGTAGGAATTATTTCTATTCAATTGGATTGTACCTTTCTATAACGTAGTGCTCCCTTTAAAATTAATATACTTATAACTTATAAGGGACAACGGCAGTTGTAAAGGTACGATTGTACAATGGATCAACGTAAAGTAAGCGATATTGGAACATCGGTTGTTGAACATTGTTCCTCCAGTACCGTAAAAATGAAATGGATAACCAATCAAGTGATTTTTCGATGGCTAGTGCATTTATTATTATGAATCTATTCTAAACTGCTTATTGTAAATAAGCCCCGAGGGGTTCCTGAAGCTGTCTTTGGTGAATAGAAGAGAAGTGGGGTAGCGCTAGGGTTATGCTCTACATGAAAAATTACGTATGAAGTCTTAGATTTTGTGTTAAGTAGGCACGTAGACTTCATTTACTATTACCTCTTAATTTCCCTCTTCCATCCTTGAGTGCAGCCAACGGTGCTTGTGACCATTTTGTCACATTTCTCGGTAATTGTGACAGCATTCACGGAGTAGTTTTTCAGCATCCATGAGCGTCGTGACATCGTCCATGGAGCCACTTTCCATTCTCACTGCTTCTTCCAGTCCCTTGTATTTCATTTCCTTTTGACGTCAGCGACATGGCCTTTGGTTCCGAATCAGACGTTAAACCTCTACTTAACGTAAATAATTAAAAGTGGATGGGCTATTTAACATGTTCCATTTTAGAGTAAATTCTGTGTTATCGGACGGATCCACATTTTTCGAATATGTAAGAAATAAAATATAATAATTATCATTATTCAATTCTTACTTAAATTGGCATCCATGATATTAACAATAGAAAGATTGTTAATACGCTGAACTTGTATCTTTACTTAATCTTTCAATTTCTATAATTTGATAATCATTTAATCAGACATAATCTTTTTAATCTTGTACACTGTTCATTAGAAGGAAATGCTATTTAAATTTATGGTCATGTTATTCTCGCTAGGAGCTCGAATATAATTATAAACGAATAGCTTTGATGTAAGTCGCTAATATAACTTGTAACTTCAGAACATAACTTTATAACTTGTAACCCAGAGCTATAACTTGTAACTCAGAATATAACTTTATAATTTGTACTAAGTTATATAACTTCATGAACTTTGTAAATCAGTTATACAACTTAGAATATTGAGTTCTTTTTCTATAGATAGAATTGAAATTAATACTTAATTAATTTAAAAAGAATTAAGTAAGTACTTCAATTATTCTAATTGAAATACTTAATTAATAGTTAGGAACTTGTAACATTTCTGATCATGTATAGGTTAAACAGGACTCTGAAATAGTATGCTTAAATTTGGATGTTTATTAGTAAATCAGGTTTCACTAAAATGAACTATTAGTAAATCTGATCGATCTATATGTTAATCGTATAGAAAGCCATTACCACTAGCGTGTTAAATTTGAATAATGCATTGTGTGTTATTTCTATCTGCAGTGAGTAGAAAAACATCTTTGAAAAGTACTATCAGTACCTTAACAGAAGTTTATTCACTCACTGGAAGGTTGGACTCTCCAGTTCATCCTTTAAATACCATTGGCACCTAACTAAAGTGTTCATAGTTCGCGATGGTCTCTTGAAGACTGGTTGGTCGGACCAAGTCCGGTCGGACTTGTCCATCCACGGGTTTCGTGAGTTGGCAACTCAGACCCTTGTTTATTTTAAACCCTTAAGTTTACTCAACCGCTAGTTTATTTAAAACTTGTGTTGTGTTATTTGAAGACTTGTGCGTAAGTCTTAGAACTCTGTACTATTCGAACTTTAATATAAGTACACCCATTTAAAACTTCCTTGTGTTTAATTTACTTCCTAAAAACTTTTACCGTTTAGTCATTTGTCAGTTTAATAGAATTCAATCAATTACCTCCAAGTCTCTTCAAGTTAAGAAATACAAATAATTGTTAAAGAACCCGGAGACTTATTTTGCCCTATGGGATAAGTTTATTAACAAGCCTCATCTACTTAGAAAATAGGTGATAATTTACTATCAATCCCATAGGAAAAGGGCAATTTAATATTGGCATCTTCAAACGGTCTTGAAGAAAAGAGGGAGGAAAAAAGAGGTTAGAATCTATTAACGAAAAGAACTGACTTAATATAAATGGTTTAAAGATTTTAGAGAAGTAAAAGGAAAGTTGGAAAGACAGTGTCAGTGATAAAGAGGGTACAAAACCAGAA
The DNA here is from genome assembly GCA_947561585.1 of Caprella mutica. Taxonomy (NCBI): domain Eukaryota; kingdom Metazoa; phylum Arthropoda; class Malacostraca; order Amphipoda; family Caprellidae; genus Caprella; species Caprella mutica. The sequence continues at coordinate 436,852 of CANNZV010000792.1, forward strand.
CTATGAAACCCTAGTGTTATACAGTGTTAATCACTAGGTAAGCATTGAATGTAATGCGAGTGAACTAGCCAATCACACTCCTTCCGATAAAAGGACATTACGGGAGCAACTCTACAATGCCGATAAGAGAACACACTCTTCCATCACATATGGGAGAACACACCCTTTCAACTCACATACGGAAGTCCTGCAGCACTTCATAAAAAAGGAAGGAAAAGCAACAGAAAAGATTCACATGACATGTGAAAAGTATTCTAATAACTAATAACATTTTCAAGAAATACCGATGTAAAGTATTTCAGTGTTATACCAGTGTGAAAAATAACACTAGTGTTAAAGTGCTACAACCACTCCTTGTGCTAAAGAAGAAGGAGGCAGCGTAAAAATTCGTTAGTTACGCTAGTGAACGCGCTGTTACCTGCGTACTATCAGCTCTTCGGGTACTAGTGGCAAGAAAAACTGGTACGGCGACAAAGCTACTTTTGTCGTGATAAACTCACTCTTAAATAAAAAACGAATTAAAGTAAATTAAATCGTCTCATCACTTTCGGAGAAGTGACTGAAATTACTTTAACTGAGTGACGAATTATTTTCTTCTTCATCAAATAAAGTTGGGAGCCCTACTCCATATACTGAATAATAGTATAATAATGACATCGTGACAGAAACTCACTTTACCTGGCGGTAATCACCCAAGGGATTACGAAGGAAAGGCAGTAAGAAGAGGACAAGAAACAGCGCAAGTAGAAAAAAAGGAGAGCTATGAGGCAACCCTACATGAGATTTATAATCTACACTACCATCTGGTAAACAGGCAGCTAAACAACGAGAGGCAAATTAGGTGATGCTATTTAACTATTTAACCTAAAGTTAATATATTGTAATGAATTTTGTGTCTGGAATATAATAATGTATACTTATATTTTTGTATTGTGAATTTTATATTGTCTTTATTAATCTTTACTAATTATTAATCTTTACAGTGTATATTGAAAGGTTTTGTTAGATAAGGTAGTATGTAATAAAGAATGGCTTTACCAAAATACGACACAAATAGTTACAACCTGCCACAAAGGTTCCTAGTAATATAAAGTGTAGTTATGACACTACATTCCTGGGGGAATGATAACTTTATATCATAGTCTCAAATATTGGAGTAAAAAGTAGTGTCAAAGACCAGTAGCCTCAAATAGCGCAGTTAGTATAAAGTAAGATGATATGACAATTTTAGTCAATGTGTATCATTTAAAGGTAATAAACTTTTAACAGATATAATTGAATCTGGGAATATATTAATTGCATAGAATATTTTAGATGTGTCGGGATAGTGAAAACTATTTACATTTTGACAGGCTAATAATACCATGTATTTCAGTACTTTATAATTATCTGACTGAGAACGACATTTAAATCTAATTTATTTTGCATAATCATTCTATAAGTAAAATCATTGAAAACTAATGGAACGTATGTTTCAGAAAGTGAGAGTTGTATAAATGCGCGAAGATTGCAAATAACGTGGAAAGCACGTTATATAACATAATAACTGTTGTTGTCCTATAAAAGGCGAAGTATAATTATAATAAATAATTATAAAGGAATTCAGAAAATCGTATATAAGAATTTCGAAGAAACAAAGAGAGAAAGTTCAAATGATGAGAACGAACTTGAGAATACTATTTTAACGTATTAAGTAAAAACATTAGAACAATGTTTAAATGAGCTAATACGTATAGTTGCAAATATATTAGTAGTAACCTGTATACTCATAAATAGAGATACAGATGGAATATGTAACTGTATATTCACCGATAAGGAGAATAAAAATATTCCAAGTTGATGATATTAAATGGGTCTTATAACCTGTGAATTTGTCATGTAAATAACCAAAGGTGAAATTGGTAAAGTAACGATATACCTATTTTATATTAACGAGGTAATTTTCCATATTTTTAGTACTGGAATGGAAGTAATTAACCCATTCTCGTATTTCATTAATTTTGCATATTTTAATGAAATGATATTTATTGTTTGTGGCTTAAAAAGCAATAACGTCGATAAAAATCTTTGGAAATTATAAATTACGCTGTTTTGTTTAGTAGGTAATATCAAGAGAAAGTGATATCGAGAGAAGTTGATATCATAAAAACGGTTATATCATACAGAAATATACCGAAAGTACAGTCACGGATGTGAATATCTGACTATAGGGTCAAAACATCCTTTAAGTCAGTGAAAGTCAAATGAGTTGTCATATTATAAAATATAAAAAGGGTTTCAGGTAAAACCGCAAATACCTAAGATACAACATTGAGTTGTGATATTATAAAATATAAAAAGGGTTTCAGGTAAAACCGCAAATACCTAAGATGTGCACGTATTGTACATATATGACGAAATCATACCTAATTTTCAGGGATGAAGTCAATAGATAATTATAATGTCAATTTATATTTATAAAAATAAACAAGGTTTCAGGTAAACCGGAAATACCTATGATATGCACGTAACGTACATATGTAACGAATCATACCTAATTTTCAGGGATGAAGTCAATTGATAATTATGATGTATTCCTATTCAAATAGTAATAATCGCAGTATTTGAAAAAAGAACCTGTCAATCGTTTCAGTGATTAAAGATAATCGAGTCAGATTAAGATATAACGAATATATATTAACGAATATATATATTAAGATTGACAAGGAATGATATAGATATATATATCTTGAATATTTAAATGACTATTTTGATATTAATATTGTATATTAAATATTTTTGAAGAGATTTAAAGTTACCTAGAGGTTAATACTGCTTAACCATAGTTAATGTAATATCGGATAATATGTGGTAACATAGAGGGGAAAAGTAGGTTTGATACTAAATAATCAATATGTGATCTAGTTTTAAACTATATTCCTGTAATAATTAAAAGTAAGAAATAATTGATTTGATTAAAGGTTACTGTTTAACGTAATTAAATAATTATATTCTTTAACGTAAAATCTCCAGTAACTCAATAATGAACAAAATAACGATATAAGAAAGATTCAATGCAGTTTACGTATATTGAATATATATTGAGTATAAATAATTATCCGTTAAATAAGAAGTTGTTGTAATTATTCCAGTGACGAATAATAACTTATAATAATCGCCAATGGTGATTAGTTCATATGAACGAAATAATCGTATAAAAAAAACGATGTGAATTCAGACAATTGTATTTGTCAGACGATAATTCTGAGAAAGAAAATACTATAAGAGCAAAGATTTGCTGAATTTTATAATTAAATTGTAAGACTTGATTTGAACAGTGAATTAAATGCAAGCAATCGAACATAAATGTATAAGAGATAAAACAATTATCTTAAGACTATTTTTCTATTAATAAAGTATAAAATATAGCAAACGTTATATATATAAAAATATAACTTAACGTAAAAATAACTTAACGTAAAAATATAACGAAACTTGATTTTATAATAGTTGACTAGTAAAAAGTCAAGACTAAACGTAATCTTGAAGGAAGCGATGTAAATTTTCAAGTGGGAAGTTATTGTCAACAGAGCTATTAAAATTAGTCGAGGTGGTACAGTCAGTAACACTATAGTTGACGATAGCAAGGATATAATATGAATAAAATAATGAGTATTATATGGAGAATAAAAGATATAGGAATTAATGTGATTATTCCAGTAGGTTACTGAGAACTAATAATTAATTATTTAATTAATTATTTGATAAATAAATGAGTTTGAAAGAGAGCTCTTGAAGATTTCTTTTAATGATAACTGTAATGTTTGATAAATAAATGAGTTACAGGTTCTTCGTCGAAATAAAATCATGGAATTAATGTCATGAAATAAGTGTAATATCATAATTTAATAATATGATAAATTTGAGGAACTGAAGTAATATAAGTTATTACTTGTGTGGGAATTAGAACCTGTAAGAACAATGTATGAATAAGAATTAATAGTTATTTATAATTAAATGACATGCAGTAAATCAATCTACTGTTCTCTATGAACTGTATTGTTATACAATCCAAGATGTAGCAGGAACTAATATTTGAAACACCATAACAAATGGAGAGTTTAACGAATGATTTGAATGATAACAAGATACGAAGCAAATATTTCAATTAATATTATTTCACATTTAATTTGAATTCTTTTATTTATAATAGAAGTGTAATATTTTATGTTGAATTTTTGATTTTCAAGATGATAAATAAAAATGTTTGTACTTGTTAATTAAAATAAAGATACTGAATTCTTGATATATAAATTTAGGAATGAATTCTAAATAAATAGTCGAATATTATTGAATGTATAATGAAAATATGCAATATAATATACATGTACTTAAATTCTAATGTTTATGTACAATGATATATAAAATAATTGCTGAAAAAGATAGTTCGTTAAAACTTTTATATATGATAATATATAAATATATAACCAAGGAAATGTTTGATCCAATCTTAAGGGGAACATTCTATTTATTCTTCTCAGAATGAAGAATAAAATAGACCCTAAAGAATTTCCAAACATAAGTTAGGCGAACATTCTATTTATTCCTCTCAGAACGAAGAATAAAATAGACTCTAAGAATTTCAGAATAATCTCAGGGGAACATTCTATTTATTCCTCTCAGAACGAAGAATAAAATTAGACCCCAAAAAGATTACAATAATGAATTGAAGTGTAATTAAGTGTGATTATACATGGAATTGTGAGATAAATATATTAGAAAGATATGAGTCAAGATGTATAATTAATTATATTTTGATATTTGAAAAAAAGGGATATTCCTAATACATAAAGAATATTCATTCTAAACTGTAAGGGTAAATATTACTAAGAGAAAACAGTAATTGCAGATTCAAAGGTCAACCAGAGTACAGAAAATACCCTGAGAAGAAAATCTTCTTCTAAAGAAAAATTTCAAGGGGGAACCGTAATATTTCCAGATTTATAAAAGAAGAATGAATGTAGTTGATTTTACATGAGTATAAAAAGGATTAAAATGAAATCGTAAATAATAAAAGCGATCGAATAGAACGGATTTATTTCTTAAAAATAAATGAATTTATTAATTAAACTCAGTATAGCAGCTTAAATGTAATTAAAAAGTTTGAGTTTAAAAGGGACAGTTAAATAATTTAATAAATAATGTATGGATTCAATATAAAGAAAACTGTTGAAAAGTTTAATGATACTGAATTAAGAGTAAAAGGCTCTTTAGTGATAAATGGGAATTACGAAAATATTTTTGAGTACTGAGTTTAATGATAACAAGAATCTTGATGATATTTAAATTATTACTTGAAAAAGTAAATGAATACATTAAACTTGAGTTAAAGCAAATGAAAAAAAATAATGAGATTTAATTCTGTACGAGAATTTATGATTATAAAAGGAACATAACGAAATATAATGAAAAGCTAAAAAACGACATAGTTTGTGTTCAATTAATTTCTTTCAATGGTTAGATCAATAACACTAACTCTTCAGGGTAACTACAATATACACTGATGTTTAAAGAAATGTAAATTATATATATAATGCATTGATGTTTAGTGAAACATAAAATATATATAAATAACTGTGTGTTTGTAAGTAAAGAGTAATTAAGAAAATTATGTTGACTAACACTTATAATTATTGATGAAATGTAATGTAATAGTAGATAAATAATCTATGTAAGATGTAAGTTTCTTGTATAAGCTAGTAAAGTTCACCTGTAATTGCAGAAACACACGTAAAGGAGGCTAACCAAAAGCAATGAACCCCATCCATCTGACGATCTGACGTTATGGGCAAGACATCGGTTGAAGGTGAATTACTTGATTTTACTATGAATTTATCACTATAAGTGAAAATCTTGTAAAGTAACGTAACAATAAAAAGAAACATAACAGTTTTGATTGTGTCCAAGATTTTCATGAACCTAGTTTTAAGTGAAAAATATGTTATATATATAAACTAACCCCTTCTTTACAGTTTTATAATAATAGGAATATGTATTGTAAACTGAATGAGGTATATTTTGAAATAAATGTTATGTGAGATATATATTATCAAACTATAATATTACTTGAAGGATTATAGCAATACTATAATATTAAAGAATTTTGTAGAATCATTGTACAAAATTTTGGAAATAATTAAAACAATCATGTTTTAGCAATAGTAAAATAGTAATATTATCCTTCAACTGTAAGTCTAAAAGTAATAGTTAGGTAAAAATGTAATCCTAATTATACTTAAATTAATGATTTATTTTTTCCCAAAACTTGAAAAACATCTCTCGAGAAACTGGAGCAGAGCAATAACAAACCAGATGTTGGAACAATCCAACACCAGTAACTTATTGATCCGAAAAGGATAAGCCGAGCTACGCCTAGTGACGAGAAGGCTGAGCAGTGGAGCACACTTGGTGATGACTTCACAGTCATACTTGATGATGACTTCACAGTCATACTTGATGATGACTTCACAATCATACTTGGTGACGACTTCGCAGTCATACTTGGTGACGTCACATACCAATGCCCGATAACCTGAGGGAACCATTCATTCTGAAGGAGGAGAATGAACATGGGGGCTTCAACTTTCATGTACCTACTTTGAGAAGTCTTCTCTGATGGTACCGACACATTTAGATCATTTCACCTTGATCTTATTATTCTAAATTTTGGATTATTACTTTAGTCCAATTATCTTAGATTTCTATACTTTGAATTTACTTTAAAAGAAAGTTTATATATTAATTGCTTATTGAAACATTCAGGTTATGAGCATTTAATCATTGATGTTTATTTGAAAATTAATTCTTTAAAGGATTACTTAAGATTTCATTTGATAGTTTACAGATTTCGAAGTTGAACATTTGATTTAAAGTAACTTTTAATTTCATTGAATATTTTAAACGAAATCTGAATATGTTTATTCACTACGAATAAAAATAAGTTATGTAAAGCTAACAATAGTATAGATGAATACTAACCAATAATATAGCTCATATGATATTACATAACATATATAACCATAGTTTAAGAAAAGAGAAGTTTAAGATAAGTAATAACGAATTTAGTTATACTCATATATTTTGAAATGAATATTTTGGAATTAGAATAAACTATAATGAAGTTCCGATTTTGATGTAAGATTATATTCATTTGAGATATAAAAGTTAATTAAGTTCTATTGACTATAGCTTATATTCATTTGAGATATAAAAGTTAACTAAGTTCTATTGACTATAGCTTATATTCATTTGAGATATAAAAGTTAACTAAGTTCTATTGATTATAGATTATATTCATTGGAAATATGAAAAGTAATTAATCTCTATTGATTTTGAAATTAATTTCATCTGAAAATTACTTAACTTTATTTCCGACGTTTCAAATTACGATGCTTGAAGTAGAAGATATAATAATAGTAGAAATATTATAATCGTATGCTTAGATTTTATTGATAATCTTATTTGTAAGCATTATAATTTTGGTTCTTGAATGAAAGTAAGATGTTTATAGTTGGACTATATCGCAGTAAAGTATTAAACGAACTTTATATTTTGAAGAAAAACTTTAAGAGTGTTTTCAATGACTAGACATTCACCTGGATACTATTTCCATTTAAGTGTTTAAGAAATGAGAACATAAATATTTAATTTTTAGAAAGGTAATGGTTACTTTTATTTGAAAAATTAAAATATAAATTTAGCAGTTATAGATTGAAGTTTTATGATTGTTCAACTTGAATTTGAGATTTATAATTTGATGTTTCATGTTTTGAAATTTTAGAACTGGATGAAATGGGATTTCAGGTTCAATTTTGAATAATTATAAACAAGGTTAGATATTTGAATATCTTTATTAGTTAAATAAATTCCATAAAATGAAAATATATTTTTGATGTATGTTTCTGAATATGAGTAGAATAACTTATAAATTTTTACTCTATTTTGATTTAATATCTTGACCAGAGATAGAATTCATGATTACATATATGATAGGAATTGTCTTGTCATCATATTTTTGTACACACAAATTTTATGATGAAAAGACTGATCTATTTAGCAGATCAAATTTTAATCTGAAATTCATAATACATGAATCGAGTGATTAAATTTCTTTTGTTTTAATAGATATAATTTGTGTTTCGGACTTAGAAATTTTAAGAAATTTCATAGGATGTTTTCCGAGTGTTGTTCGAAATTTCTTAGGATATTTTTCGATTGGATTTCGATAATAAGGGTTTAGAAATTGAAATTCAACCGACAAGTCGGTTGAAACATGAAGGGGGGAGTGATATTAACAATAGAAAGATTGTTAATACGCTGAACTTGTATCTTTACTTAATCTTTCAATTTCTATAATTTGATAATCATTTAATCAGACATAATCTTTTTAATCTTGTACACTGTTCATTAGAAGGAAATGCTATTTAAATTTATGGTCATGTTATTCTCGCTAGGAGCTCGAATATAATTATAAACGAATAGCTTTGATGTAAGTCGCTAATATAACTTGTAACTTCAGAACATAACTTTATAACTTGTAACCCAGAGCTATAACTTGTAACTCAGAATATAACTTTATAATTTGTACTAAGTTATATAACTTCATGAACTTTGTAAATCAGTTATACAACTTAGAATATTGAGTTCTTTTTCTATAGATAGAATTGAAATTAATACTTAATTAATTTAAAAAGAATTAAGTAAGTACTTCAATTATTCTAATTGAAATACTTAATTAATAGTTAGGAACTTGTAACATTTCTGATCATGTAT
>CANNZV010000793.1:0-218283 GCA_947561585.1 Caprella mutica
CTGTTTGTCCCACGTCTTAAGACGTCTGATACACCTCGCTATAGAGGGATTTAAGACGTGGGGTAAGACGTGGGGCGGGGGACATCAGACGTCTTGCAGACGTCTAACTCTCTTCATTTGCACAGGGGTCCCCCTCTGCAAGACGTCTCATCCCACATCTTGTCCCCCTCTGACAGAGGGGAACATCCACCTGTCCCACGGCTTACCCCACTCCGTTTTCAAGACGTGGGACAGAGTGTGGATGTCCCTCGCTATAGAGGGATTCAAGACGTGGGACCCACGTGGGACAGAGTGCGGATGTCCCTCGCTATAGAGGGAAGAGGGAAATAAGACGTGGAACCCAAGTGGGACAGAGTGAGTATTCAAGACATGGGACAGAGTGTGAATATCCCCCTCTGCAAGACGTGGGACAGAGTGTGGATGTCACCCTCTGCAAGACGTGGGACAGAGTACGGATGTCCCCCTCTGCAAGACGTGAAACAGAGTGCGGATGTCCACCTTTGCAAGACGTGGGACAGAGTGCGGATGTTCCCCTCTGCAAGACGTGGGACAGAGTGCGGATGTCCCCCTCTGCAAGGGGGACATATCTCTCTTATGGCTCAAACTACTTCGGTTAATTGGGGTCCATAAATATGTATAAGAAATAAAAAAAGATCATACTAATTATTATTGCAATTTCTTACTATATTGCATATAGTGTATATGTACATTTGGCTGTATATCAATTATTTTAATATTACATTTTGTTATATACAAATTAGATGGGAAGAAATGGAGAAAGAATTGTAGTGGTGTTCTCGGAAATCGAACTCAGGACTCTAGTGTGATGTACTATTGAAGTCTGCGACGCTACCACTTAGCTATCCTGGACATGGTAGAAATAGTATTGGAATGATCTATATGCAACTTGATAACTTGCGTGCTTCTTAAAATTATTTTAAATAAATATAATTTAATATTCTACATTTTGGTATCTTTTATTTTTTAATGTAAATGATAAGAATGTGTATAAAGTTATTTATTAATATTTGTATTGATAATATTAATTAATGTTATCAACTACCTTATTACCTATAACTGTTAATTTATCTTACCTATAGTTACCTTCTGGTGGTATCACTACCTTATACCTATTTAGTAGTTACCTACTAGAGTTTACTTATAACTACCTAGTAACCTACAAGTGATAACCACCAATCTGTACCCACTGCATGGTGGTTATCACTACTTACCTATTACGTAGTATTTATCATTACCTACTTAGTTACCTACATTACTGTTTGTCAATACCTACCTAGTTACCTACTGGTGTTAATCAATGCCTACCTAGTTGCCTACATCTGCTTATCAATACCTAATTTGTTACCTTCTTGTGTTTAACATTGCCTACCTAGTTGCCTACAACCGTATATAAATACCAATCTAGGTCCTAGTTACCTACTAGTATTCATCAATACCTACCTAGTTGCCTACAACTGTTTGTCAATACCTACCTAGATACCTACCAGTGTTTACCAATACCTACCTACCTAGTATACCTACTAGGTAGTGTTCATCAATCCGTACCTACTTACCTACAACCTAGTATTATTCATCAATGCCTACCTAGATACCTACATCTGTTTATGAATACCTACCTAGTTATGATACGTAAATAAAGCTTGAGATAGATATACCTTTTTGATATAACTTTTTCCCACTTAAAACAGACGAGGGACAGAAAGGGACATCCCTCGTGGGACAGAGAGGGACATCCCGCGTGGGACAGAGAGGGGCATCCCACGTACTTTTTCCCGCGTAAAACTGACGAGGGACAGAGAGGGACATCCCGCGTGGGACTGACGTGGGACAGAGAGGGACATCCCGCGTGGGACAGAGAGGGACATCCCACGTGGGACAGAGAGGGATATCCCGCGTGGGACAGAGAGGGACATCCCACGTGGGACAGAGAGGGACATCCTGCGTGGGACAGAGAGGGATATCCCACGTGGGACAGACGTGGGACAGAGAGGGACATCCCGCGTGGGACAGAGAGGGACATCCTGCGTGGGACAGAGAGGGACATCCCACGTAGGACAGACGTGGGACAGAGAGGGACATCCCGCGTGGGACAGAGAGGGACATCCCGCATGGGAAAGACGTGGGATGTGAGTGGGATTTAAGACGTGGGACAGACGAGGGACATCCCGCTTGTGTAAGACGTGGGACGTGAGTGGGATTTCAGACGTTGGAAAGACGTGGGATTTCAGACGTCTGGAGACGTCTGAAATCCCCCGTCCCTCTCTGTCCCTCGCTAGCGAGGGATGTCCCCCTCTGTCCCACGCGGGACAGAGAGGATATGGTTACCTGGGGAATATTCCTGGAATAGCTCAAAATTATCAAATTCTCTTACGATCGATATCCAAGGAGTATTCCACGAATTGAAGAAAATTTAATGGATCCCCTTTAGATTTCGAGGGAATACTCTAGGAATTGGTGAAAATTAGTTGAATTTCTAACGATTTTGATGGAATATTTCAGGAATCTGTGAGAATAAGTGATTCCCTAACGATTTCGGGGGAATATTCCAGGAATTAGTGAGAATTAGTTGATCCCCAAACGATTTCGAAGAATATTCCTGGAATTAGTGAAAATTAGTTTTTCTCTGTCAATTTCGAGGAAATATTTCAGGAATTAGTGAAAATAAATTGATCCCATCACGATTTTGAGGGAATATTCTAGGAATTGGTGAAAATTAGTTCATCTTCTCATGATTTTGAGGGAATATTCCAGGAATTAAATGAAATTTGTTGATTATCTTACAATTTAGAGCAGTGGTTCGTAAAAAAGTGGGGTACACGGCACCCTTTTGGGGCCTGTAATGTTTACAGGGGGTGCCTGGAATAGCTATTTTATTTGTTACTTGTACGTTCCGTTAATGTTACGCAGAATGTAAATAAAACCATAAATCATCAATATTTCATTCATAGTAACCGAAATATTACAATTGTAGCTTTTCAATCTATTTCAATGCAATACAATGCTCAGGGGTTGCCTTCGAAAAGCAATGGGTGTGCGAGAAAAACACTTCAAGAACCAACGATTTAGTTGGAATATTCCATAAATTGAAGGAGACGTTGATTCCCTTACGATTTCGAGAGAATATTCCAAGACTTGAAGGATTTTAGTTTATCCCTTCCGTATTTCAAGGATATAATTCGGGAATTTATGAAAATTAGTTGATCCCCTGGCGATTTCGAGGAAATATTCTAAGAATTAGTGAAAATTAGTTGTTCCCCTTACGATTTCTAGGGAATATTCAAGGAATTAAAAGGAAATTGGTTGATCCTCTTACCATTTCGAGCGAATATTCCAAGAATTAAAGAGAATTTGTTGATCCTCTTATGTTTTCATGGAAATATTTCCTGAGTTAATGAAAATTAGTTTATCCCCTAACGATTTTAAGGGAATATACCAAGAATTGAAGGGAATTTGTTGATCCCCTTACAAAGTATAAAAGAAACTATTGTACAACAAAATATAAAAAATCAATGAAAAAATATGCTATAGTTATCGATTATAACTTAAAAATACCCGCGTGTTAACTTATTGCATAAAGTTCATTCGAAATGCTACTACTACTAAGTCCACGGTGGTAGAATCAATAGCGTCACCAACAGGAGACAACAAGTTGCCAGTCGCGTCCCGGAATCACCACTTTAATTATTTCTCTATTTCTTCCCATTTAATTTGCATACAGCAATTTGTATCATTAAACTAATTCATGAAAGGCCAACCGTATATAGTACATATCCACTGTATGCTAGGGAATGTTAATTTTTGGTTTCGTTGGTCTATTCTTTTATCCAGGGAAAATTACGGTAATACTTACATTTAGATTCCCTTTTATTCTCATGGATATTGAGGGAATATCACCTCATTATCCCATTTTCATCCCCTTGTTAACTTGAGAATAGTAATTTCGGCATTCCTTGCCCTTCCCTTGATATCGAGGGAACATTTTTGGGATTATGAATATAAATCCCATTATTATTCCCGCGATATCATAGGGATATCACCAAAACGCAAAAAAAGTGGAAATGCAGCATTCCCTCGATAACACATGGAATATCAATACTGATATCCCCTTTTAACCGACTTGATATCCTGGGAATAATCTCTCGCTATCTATTTTCATTCACTGGATTTTGAGGGAATATATTTTGTATATCCCTTACAGTTCCCATGATATTGAGAGAACATTCCAGGGATATTGTATTTAAATCACATTATTATTCCCTCAATATTATTTGGGAATATCCAGTCATCGCAAAAACATTGAAATGCCGCTTTCCCTTGATATCGAAGGGGACATCAGGGGAATAACCCTAGGAATTTTCCTCAGAATATCCTGGGAATAATTTTTTGTTACCATGGTTGGATCTATGACTACGGTCACTCACGTAACGTTTGAAGTCATTTAATTATTTAATCATTATTGAACTGTTAATATTTTACTAATATAAAATCAGCAGCTTATAAAAGGTAAGTCTAAGAAATACTAACGAAATGAAAGGGATTCTAATGGGAGAAAATATATTGTTGACATCAAATATTTTACATCAATATAGATGGCATCAAATATTTCACATAAATATAGATTACATGAAACATCTTACATAAATAAAGATGGCATCAAATATTTCATTTAATTAAAGATAAATCAAATATTTTACATAAATAAAGATACGTCAAATATAACACATAAATATAGATGACATCAGATATTTCACATAAATGAAGATACATAAAATATTACACATTAATAAAAATTACAGAAAATATCTTGCATTGATATTGGTGATGTTAAAATATATACTCGATATCATAATTTCATTTCTTTTAGATAAACTCCCAACACCATTACATCCGAAAGTCAATTTGATCTCAATTTCATCAAATTTATATCCCCAACATATAACAAACATTTCCATACAGTTAGAGAATTGAACAATATGCTAATCGTAAGCTAGTTTATTTGATTGCTAGCCATATAACTTAAGAGGATATATTCTAGTTATTGCATACATATTGCACAATAAACTCACTCTGTATTGGATGAAAATATATTTATATAACCATTCGAAATATTTGTACGATTATTCATCCAGGTGGCAAAATTTCATAAATAAATAATTATATTAGTGTTATAAAATCTATTTTAAATCCATAATGTAAGCGATATCTATAAGAAGTCAATTTAAATTGAATTTATGGTGGAATCACTGAAAAATTGAGTGAGATATTACTTAATAATTTGCACTTTCAACAAAAAACTTTTTTGGTACATAGAGTATAACAGATATTTCTGATCATTTGCAGAATATCGTTAATTACCGATTTATATTTTCATACCAATGTTTTATTGATTGGAGAATCAATTATTGGCTCAAACTCTTTTCTTATTGATCAATAAAAAAATAATTCAATTTGATCTCTGAAATAAAAAAGAGCATCCTATGAGCATTCGATTATTCAAAGAGTCCATTAATTACTATTCAGACTTTTTAAATGTTACTCTTTCTAAACTCACTCCAACAAATTTTTAACCAGATACACATGATAAGGGCAAATAGGATTAATATCTCGATACCTAAATATATACAAGAGCAAAAAACATGAAGAAACACTGCTCTAATCTTGCCACAACATTGCCAATATTGAATCAATATTGCCCTTATAAACTTTGCTGCCAAGACATTCAAGATGCAACAGAGCGAGCAGACGTCTTTCAATATAAGTAAAAAGTGACCAGAATATTAAGTATCACAAATACAATTATTGTATGTATATTACAATGTAAACTATTTCATCTCATCTATTGAGCATGTCCGGCGCAAAAAATGGATATTCCCAAAACCTTCTCGGAATATTCCCAAGGAATATTCCATGATGATCATTTTTTGATATTCAGGGAATGCAATTTTTTGACACTTTTATCGAATAGTCCCATAAATCACTAGGGAAAATCTAGGGAATCAAGAAGACGAAGTTCAATGGAATATTGAAGGAATACCTATGGAATAAGACAACTAAAGGAAGAGGGAATATTGAAGGAATACCTATAGAATGAGACATCCAAAGTAAGAGGGAATATTGAAGAACAACCTATGAAATAAGACAACTAAAGGAAGAGGGAATATTGAAGGAATACCTATGGAATGAGACAACCAAAATAAGAGGGAATATTGAAGGACAACCTATGGAATAAGACAACTAAAGGAAGAGGGAATATTGAAGGAATACCTATAGAATGAGACATCTAAAGGAAGAGGGAATATTGAAGGAATACCAATGGAGTAAGTCATCCAAGGGAAGAGGGAATATTAAAGGATTACCTATGGAATAGGTCATCCAAAGGAAGAAGGAATATTGAAGGAATAGCAATGGAATAAATCATCCAGAAGAAGAGGCCAAGATGAAGGAATATCAATAGAATAAGTAATTCAAAAGGAGGGAATAAATGAAATTAAATAACTGAGACTACAAGTGCCCGTGTAACACTAATTACTTGAGTACATAACTAAATTGTCACATAGCTACACACCAAGAAGTGTACCGTGAACAAATAACTTTGTATAAAAAATCTACGAATATTAAAACTTTAATTTCAGGACATATTATTTAAATCTAGGTATTTTCACAATTGCCCTTTGTACTGGTATGGAATGAAAGAAACTAAACATACGTCAATCATTTCATTAAAATATCAAATAGCACATGATTTAGAAAGGGCTTAAATTAATTAAACATAAATTAATTCCTGTGCAACTTTTTTACATGTTGTATAGGCTGAATCTATTTAGCTGTCAGTAATTTTCACTCGATATTTTTCACTTATTCTATAGAGCTATGGTTGTGCTTTTTACTAGCAAAGTTTTCAATTTTTAGTTAAGAAAGGCTCACAGGTTTCATTCACCATCACCTTCTCATTTTCCTTTTCCATCTGTTAATGCAGTCAACACTCAACAGTGCTTTCGTCTCTTTTTGCAAAATTATTGACCACTACAATCGATTGGTGGTAGCGTAGCTTACATGTGCCACTTTCCTGTGTGACAACTATATAGTACAAAGTCTTTTGTATTTGGTTCTTTATTCAATCGAGCAATTAATTTTGTCATTAATCTTAAATTCCTTCATATTCTCTACTATGAACTTATGAAGTGAGTATAGTGGTGTCAGTGCAGCTATAGTTAAGGAGCACGCGCTTCATACTTTATAGTACACACAATGAAATGAAGAGGATATGTCTCTAGATTTGTAACTTCTTAGCCAACCATATTGCCAGAAACTGTGATAGTAGTACCTACGGAGAAATAAAATAATTAGTCATCATTTATTAATAACCTGTATTCAATTAGTGAATACATAAATTAAATAAAAACCTAAGTGAAATTATGCTTTCAAATTTTAAGAGGAAAAAGTAGATCTTAAAGGGAATACAGATTTAGATAAGAAAAAAGGTTTTGAGAAACAATATGGGTCAAAAAAGTAAAAAATCAAATATAGCTAAGTAAAACAAGAATGGGCTCATGAACGAAGAAAAGCTACTATGAATATTATTAACACTGGAAATCATCATTGGCCCTTTTAAAATTTTACTATTAAAATCTAGTCAGTTAAAGAACAGGTCACTGAAGAAATGGTTTTATGAAATTTTATATTTCACTTACAGAGGCTAGAGAATGTGTATTGTTTAACCTAGGTTATATCTAAATATTAATAAACATTTCATAATATAAATTAACATAATGAATCCATTTACAATCAAAGTATAAACTAAGTATAGATATGAATAGTTATAGGCCCACAAATTAAAATAGTACGGTAAGTATAGCTAGGGTAAGTAGGGTCACGCAGGTATATTACGGCACTTTAATTTTTAATTGCGGCCCTCTCAAGAGAGTCTTAAAACATTCTGAACCGAAATTACATTAAAATGTTGCATAGCTATCAAAAGAAGCGCAGTGCATGCTATATTATTTGTTAAATCTAAGTTTTTAACGTGTGTTTTGAAGCTATGATGTGTATGTTGTTAGAGGCCGCAGTTTGTTAGTGTACTGTGATGTAATGATTTGATATAGTTAGTACGTCATTAGAATGTCACTATAAATGTAAGCTTTGTAGAATGAACAAGTTAGTTCGCAGGTAGTCAAACACATATGAGTTACCATTTGGCTCGCACCTAAATCTCAGGTCCTTAGTTTACGAGTCCAATACTTGTGAATACTGTGAAGTGCATTGTGTTATAACTATTGCTTGATCTATAAATACAATAGTGTATTCATACTATTTTTGATGTTAAATGTAAGTTTGAAATATTTTATATACATAGTATATTTTCTCTTTTGGATTTCTGAAGACTCTATTTAATATCGACATTCAGAAAAAAAAGAGGGGAAGAAACGAATTATTATTAAATAAATGTTTAAAATTCTTGCAGTTATAGGTTTGAAGTTTATGATTGTTCAATTTGAATTTTAGAATTTTTCAATTTGAGATTTAATGTTTTGAATTTTAGGATTGATTAAAATGGGATTTATGTTTTTAAATTTTAGAATTGCTTAATTGGAAATGAAGTTTTGAAATGAACGTTTAAAAATCATTTTCAATTTAAATGGAAGAGGGAGATATGTGATGTAATGATTTGATATAGTTAGTACGTCATTAGAATGTCACTGTAAATGTAAGCTTTGTAGAATGAACAAGTTAGTTCGCAGGTAGTCAACTATTGCTTGATCTATAAATACAATCCCTTTTGAGTTATAATAATAAAGTATTATTTAACCTAAATACGTTTGAGCATTGACCAAAGGCCTGAGGTCGGAACCATATAAGCAAGTTGGTTCTATGGCATGGCAATGAGTATTTAGTAAAAGGAGATTAAAAGATATAAAGAATAATCTGAAAATACTAACAAAGATTAATATTCTAATCACTAAAAACCTAAACGGTGGACCGTTATACGGTACCACAGCTGACGAAAACACCACATGGGGGGACGTCACAGTACCGCAATTTACCTACTTGACCCTACTCATACTCCGTTATCACCACATATCAATATTCAACTTTGAAATAAAATTTAAAATAGTTGAGTAATAACTGCTGTTGATAAAATATAAATAATGGTGTACATTTGTTAAACATTTACTATCACAATACTGACCTCTTTTTTTCTTGAATTGACACTGATAGGCCGTCAATTACGTCTGAACTTGGGAGGCTATTAGGTACAGAATATTTGGTCGTTCGGGGGACCAAATTAATAAATTTGTTTTACAACGTGTGTAAATAGTGAATGCAAAAATCGATTTCTCATAATAGTACATTGATGGTTAAAATAAAGAGCAATTGTTGTACAATATGGAATCTATCCACGAATTAGTAATCAAAAAATTGATGTTCTGAGGATTCGAAAATATTAGATTATTATTCTATATTGTAGTGAAGCAAACACATTACTTGTGTACGCATAACTGCTCTTGCGAACCTATATGATTATGTGTAATGAACATTCACAGCTACTTACCATTTGGCTCGCATGAGGTAAACATCTAATCTCAAGTTTTAGTTTGTGAGACAATTACTTGTGAGTGCTTTAGTGAAGTGCATAGTGCAGTTATATGCTTGATACAGAAATATATTCTCTTTTAAGTTATAGCTAAACTTGTTATTCATCCTAAATACAGTTGAGCATTGACCAGAGGCCTGAGGTCGGAACCATATAAGCAAGTTGGTTCTAGGGCATGGCAATGAGTATTTAGTAGAAAGAGATTAACTGAGTAAAAAGGAATCTGAAAGATAAGATAAAAGAGTAGGATTCTGATCACACGATAACCCATACAGTGGACCTTTATAAGGTTACACAGTTGATGAGATAACCCAAAGGGGACCATCACAATATATATCCAAAGAAAATAAAAAAATGACGTTTCTATATGCATCTTACTGTTGGTGGATAAAATCGAGTTTATCTTCTGTTTGTTTGCATTATAAACAACCTTAAACTGAATAAATCAAACATGCGGTCAAATATATGTACTCTTTTGAATTGTCTTCCTAAATATCAAGTTGAGCAGTATATACTTCTCTATTAGCAGAGCAGATATTCAATAAAATTAAAAATTCGGAAACATTTAACAAAATAGAGAATATGGAGAGTAAGAGACTTCTGACATTGAAAGCATTCTCACGTCTTTCACTTTTTCTTTTTTAGGTAACCCTTCCGAATGCATTAATTAAGGCTTCACTTATTTTTTCTTTGTTTGGGATTGCTTGGGTAATAATTATCATGTGAATGCATGTACAATGTGTAATGATTATCAAATGATTGTCTGTTCACTAATTAATAGTCACCCCTAATTATTAATAATAAGCTATTCAAATCATAAATACTTTTTTATAGATTTAATAAACTCTTGAAAAACTATAATAATTATCACTTTTAATTTCACCTCGACACTCCTCTTTAATCCGTGAGTGAAGTCACTGGTGCTTATGTTGCTCAATGTATTATCAATACAACCTCA
The DNA here is from genome assembly GCA_947561585.1 of Caprella mutica. Taxonomy (NCBI): domain Eukaryota; kingdom Metazoa; phylum Arthropoda; class Malacostraca; order Amphipoda; family Caprellidae; genus Caprella; species Caprella mutica. The sequence goes on from CANNZV010000793.1 coordinate 10,572, forward strand.
TTAAAAATATAATGACAAGGTAAATGGATCCACTCCAATGAATATAATTATTGCACTATTGCGTTCTTTTTCGAGTTATTCATTATTTATTCACATGGATAGGAGGTCATATGAGAACTAACAAATCCAAGTTTAATTTATCAATAACAATGCTTAGCTGATAAAAAAAACGATATGATGAAACACTCAAGTAGCTATAATTGGCAATGGCCATTGTAAATTATCCATTTAACCAATCAAAGACATTGTTATCTATTTGAAGTGATCGAATTCATTCAGAATTGAGAAAATTTGAAATCAGAACACAAAAAAACTCGATCATTGAGCAGCGAAGGGAGAAGTTAACTATTTAAGTTATATATATTATCGGTGTAGTTAGATAATCTTTCTATCATCAATTATAATCGCCATTTAGAAACTACCTAACGTCAATTATATTATACCGACTGTGCTAAAACAGAGTTATAGAGCATTTAAGTATGTTTAAACAACTCTGTAACTAACATGATATTTCAAAATGTGTCTCGCACAATTGAATGTATCAATCAGTATAATTTTCATAAATGTCGCCATATAGCTAGTTTGTGCTTCTGATTGAATTTCTATATATTTGAAATAATAGACACGTCTATTAGCAAAATATATTGTCAATAATCTAATAGCTTAGATGATTAAAATCCAAAACTATTTATCAATTCCCTATGTTTTAAGAGATGGAGGCTATATTCTATAACTCCATCTCAGAGTTTCAAACTCAAAGGTATGCAAATTTTCTGTCTTTTTCTTTTTCAGGAAATCTTTTGCCAAAAGACCGACTAGAGCTTATTCATTCTTTTTCTTTATTTTTTACTTCTCTTTTTCATTTTAAATATCAGTTCAGTATACAATAATATGTTTGATTTATACAGTCAAAGATTTGAGAATATTTTTGTAGAGGTTGGAGAAATATCAATTGTAGGTGAATGATGCTTGATAATATGCCTCCAAGAGGATTGAAAATTTAATAGGCCTACTATAAATATATGATTTTTAACCTGAAACTGAATATTACAACTTATCAATAATTTTTTATATAATCAACTATTGTCATGATATGGTGGTATAAAGTATAAAAATTTAATTATTTTTCATTAACATATATTTCAATAATGATTAATGGAGAATCCAATGGCAATTTTAGTTTAATATACAATATTTGTAGAGTTTGAAAGAAAGTTGAAGGTGTCTTCATATTCGTAACCAGTCTACCACATGATGGGATACGAGAAGCAGCTTCTGATAAAAATTTGTAAACTATACTTTAAAAACGACACTATAAACAAGTTCGAAATATTGTTTATCAAAATATAGTAGATAATGGATTCTCAATTTCCCATTTATAATCAGTCCGGGGCGTCAAACTATATTAACATATGTTAATTTTTCGTAACTCAAACTTCTTATTTATAAATTTATCTTTTTTATTTTGAAATACTGATCTTATAATGAAAATTTTAAAAAATGAAATAGGGGAAAAAATTCAATATATTTGTTTCACGAAATTAGAAATGTATTCTATCATAATTATTAATTCACAAATACTTTATATTCATTTATCTAAATAAAAAAAAAACAGTATTCGTAAAAATAATTTGAAATTAACATCAAACATATTACCTATTTGTACTTTATTTCGTCCAAATTCTATTCCATTACTATTATCATTATATCGTGATGTTTATACACATTTTATATGGTGTCTTTACCAACGGCCAAATTTAATAAATTTTACTACCAAATGATATAAAGCCGTACGTACTCACCTTCTCTTAGAATCTTCGATACATATATTCCAACTAAATATCCCATTACCATATCAACTCTATTCCCAAGATGGTAATTACTTTCCGTAGGAATATTCCCTTAAATCGTCTGGACCAAAGAATAACGCCAATAAACTGAGCTATAAATACCACCTTCTTCTTGTAGAGTTATGAGTCATTTTTCACAGAGAGAAAAAGCGACTGATTGTGTTCGTACTAACAGAAGTAATGGTACAAAAAATGTGGTCTGGAGAAGAATTATCAGGCAATGTATGCTAATCTTGCATATTCTCTCGTATTTTGTCAAGAAACTTCATCCGGTAACAATATGTACTCCAAACTAAAGAGTGACTTAAGTGATCACTTTAGTCCAAGATATTTATCATCATATAAAGCTTCGAAAAAACTATATCATGTGTAGAATAAGATTATTTATTTATAATAAGAATACATTATGAAAATTGAATTTATGATAATAATGTCATCAATATTTGATAATAAATTCTTAATACCCTTTATGACCTGGTTGAACGAATTAGTTCAGTCAAAAATGAATAGTTGTAATATACAAAATATAATATTAATTGTCTGAAAAACGGACTGAACGTGTCCGTTTAGTATTTGCGCATTGCCAAATGCCACTAGATTAGAAGATTGAAGTATTATCATCAATATGGTCTATGAGTATGGTTGTATTCTTCGTTGCGAGTGGTAGTGCGTGTTCACTGGTGAAATTCGAGAATTTTTAAGTGCCATGGAGAATAACACAGGTGAGTTGAAGTAATTTAAATAATAACAAGTGATCAAGTAACTACTCTTAGGCATGTAGAAACCCTGTCAGGCTTGAAATATTGCATTATATGTTTATGAAATGTTCAATTTCATGTTGTTCACAGGTATATCAGCTATATCTTTTTATGCAGCAATGTCAAAGCGTCCGAGAATAATTAATAAGCTACAAGCCGCAGCAGACAGTGATGGAGACGATGATTACGATAGTGATGACACTGTTGCTGATCCAATTTTTTTTCTCGACGATGCAATTGGATGCGAGTGCTCCGATATATATTTTTTACAACCAAAAGTTCTCTCGGACATTATATAATGATGAAATGATTATTTTGTTTAATTTAAGATGACATTTTTCAGGGCAAGATCCGGATGAAGACCAAGCTACTGAAAGGACTGTTGAAGTTACTGATTCCACAGAGGATAGTGCTAATGCTGTGATTATTGAAATCAATGATAGAGACTCCAGAGCAACGAAAAGACAATCTGTAGCTTCGTGGGTTCTCGCAACATCTGAAGATTCAACTAAAATTCCCATATTCGTATCTGATGATTGTGAAGCAGATGTATATCTCGGATATCCTATTGATTATATTAGGAAGTACTTGGCTCAAGATCTCTTGGAATTAATTGTTGAGCAGAGTAATCTATATTCAGCATGGAAGGATCCAAATAAACTACTCGATACAACTCAAAGTGAAGTTGAACAATTGATCGGACTAGTCTATTTTTTCTCTATGGTCAAGATTATGAAACCAAGAAATCATTGGAATGCTCAATTCCTGGGTTTACGAGACGTGGCTTCAGCAATAATGAGCAGGGATAGGTGGTTTGAAATAAAATCGAACATTCACTTTGTGGATAATGCAGTTCCGAGTGATGACCAATTTTGTAAAGTTAGACTAATGATCACTCATCTCCAAGAAAAGTTCAGACAAATTCCAATTATCCAAAATCTGTGTGTAGATGAGCAGTTAGTCCCGTTCAAAGGAAAGTCATCTATGAAGCAATATCTCCATCAAAACCCCATAAATGGGGATGTAAAATTTTTGTTTTGGCAGATGCAGATGGAGTTACGTACGATTTTATTCCCTTTTCTGTTAAAATAAATCCTGTTGAGACTCAAGATGTTCATGATCTAAAACCTAGTGGGAATATAGTTTTGCATCTTGCTCAAAGTAATCATCTGTTATTCTTTGATAACTGGTTTTCATCTGTTCCTCTTGTGCAACATTTGAACACAAGAAGTATTTTCTGTGGCGGGACAGTAAGACAAAATAGAGTACCAGGATTGAGGTCAAATAAAATGACTGACAAAGAGTTCATGAAGAAAGGCAGGGGAAATTTTGAGAAGAGGAGATTATTTAGTGAAAATTGTGACATCTCTTATGTCTGATGGTTTGATAATAAGATAGTCAACATGATCTCGACATTTGAAAGGTCTGAACCTATATACGAAGTTGAAAGATTCGACAAGAAGGCTTAAAGAAAAGTTCAAAACATCGTCAAAACTTACAATCGATCAATGGGCGGAGTTGACAAAGCAGACTTCCTTATTGCACTGTACAGGATCGATCTGAGATCCAAGAAATACTATATGAAATTGGTATTTCATATGTTCGACATGGTATTTGTGAACTGTTGGTTACTATATAAGCGTGATGCAAAAGAGCAGAAGATCCCAATTAAGATATCCTTGCTCTGGCTCCTTTCAAGCTGAAGGTGGCATTTGCATTGATGCAACAGGGAAAGGTATTGAACCAGAATAAAAGAGGAAGCCCAAGTAGCAGAGATCATCAACGAAAACAATTTTTCAAGGGTGCTGCTCCTCACCCAGATGCACCAATCAGATATGACCAAGTTGGGCATTGGCCAGTGCATGGTGGATGAAGTGCGTCGTCTTTGCAGATTTGAGGGCTGCAAAGGTCGCACCAATGTAACTTACAGTAAGTGTAAACTTTACCCTTGCTTCAATGGAAATGTCAACCATTTTTTCAGCTACCACAACAAATAATGTAGCTAAAGCCCCGTCCAGACGGTCAAATTTTTTTAGAGAAGTGACAAACTTAATGACAAACTAAATGACAAACTTATCGTCAGTTTTCAAGGAGTGTCTACACGGTCAAATTTTCTCGCTAAAAGTTTGAGGTTCACTGGCGTCAGTTTCATCAAAATTAATGTTATATATCGTGAAAATAAAAATTATATAACTTGGTATGTATATTTTTTAAATTTAGAACAGTAAGAAACCAGAGAAAATAATTTGTTTTTAATGACAAAATATCGTCTTGAAAAGGATAGTCAAAAATAGATCATAGAAGACAATTCACAAAGTAGGTAGCCTACCTATAACTTAGATCTGATACAACCAGGTATTAAAGAGTCTTTCGTCAGCCATTGTAACTAGATAGATACTAAGTTTTAAAAAATTAAGGTTTTTGTAGGTGTACCTAGCTGTAATAAACTAAAATGACGCGCAAATAAAAAAATATTATTGCCGGAAAGTCAGTGTGTACTTCAAACTTTATCGTCAGCAAATAGTTTGACAAACTTTTTGATGACGATATCCAACATGTTGGAATAGAAAAACTGATGAAAAGTTTGACGGTTTGCTGACGCTAGGAAGTTATCGTCATTTAGTTTGTCATTAAGTTTGTCACTTCTCTGAAAAATTTGACCGTCTGGACGGGGCTTAAGTAAAACCATATTGGATTTGAAATACCCTATACGTGTTCAATTTATGTTCTTTACTCTATACCAAAGGAAATTGTGTACAATTTATGTGCCAAAATGGAAACTATTGTGATGTTTTGTGATTCAACTTTAATTTTTGAATTTACTTATTTATTTCTTAAGGCTCATGTGAGTTGAGTTCCTGAAACAAATAAAATCAAAGGAAATTAATAATTATTGTAGTACATAACCAGTAACAATAATTGTGCTAATCTTATAAATATGAATTATTATTTTTTTTCAAATTTTTGTTCATTTCATGTATTATGGTTGATTTGCGAGACCAAATTCTATAATAAAAAGATAATACCTAATTATATTATTACTAATATATCAATATATAAAGTTTTGATAATATGGGACGTATATTTTTGATAACAGTTCAATTATCCTATATTTTTCATTCGTTTTGATTTTTTTCTGTGCATTATTTGTATAACAAGCTGAACGAAAGAGTTCAGACGTTTTAAAATTTATGAATAAATATTTTTTTCAATATGAATAGATAAATAGTGTTATTATCTTTGATAAGAACTGAAAATAACTAATAATTAAGCATTAAAAAATGTTAATTCAACGGAAACATTAAAAAATGTACATAAATGGCTTAGGTGACAGTGCAGATGCCCACAGTAAGAAAAGAGACACTGTAAAAATCCCAAAGTATATACCCAAAGGAAAATTGACATTGTAATTCTGGGAATTTTTCGTAGGGTGAGTTCTGAGTTATCGAAGGATTTCACATTTTCGATAAAATAAAAAACCTATACATTATACAATAATAATTTATAATATTTAACTCGTTTAATGATCGGAAATGTAAAACTATCCGATGACATTGCACTTTCACTATTACCATAATTCTAAACAGTTTTATTATAGATCATTATTCGGTTGTTGAAATTATTTGTCCCAAAGTTAAGTTGAATTCAGGCCAAAACATCTCACGAACTGCCTATTAGCCTCGGAAATATATCCTTATAATCGTGACATACCTGCATAGCAATGGTTATCATTTACAGTATACTTTATAGGAAAGAAAACCTTTGTCCAAAAAATCGATCTCTTAATGCATGTATTCCAATCATGTATTTTATTGATTTATTAAAACCACGCAGACTAATTTTTTAGTATACTACTTGATATTTTGTACACTATTTTATAATTTATTTCATGTCTGAACTTGTTGTTAAGGATTTCCCCTTCTTCTTAATTTCCTCCTAAGGGAATTCATACAGTTAGCCCACGTTACACTCCTATTTGGATCATTTATCTTCAGGGATACAGGAAAGGTGTTCTATTGACATTCACTTTATTCTTCACATACTTCTATCAACAGCAATTCGTGTTCTGCAATTAAAATAAGATCTATTTACTAAAAACATAAAACACAATTTGACATACTAAAAACCTAGATAAAATAAATACCTGATATTGAAGAAACCAAGTGCTCAGGCGGAGTGCAACGTGTCTAATGCTAACCAAGACTAAATAACATAGAGCTCACCACCACCCGAGCACCATAGGATTCTTTTTCTCTGGATTTAAAGTTTCGCAAGAAGTGCGGACAAGTGCATGGATTGAATTTATCTTACACTCCCCCCTTTATGATGGTTCATACCATACAAAACAATTCATATAATAACCTAAGAAAACTAAACTACTTAGACAACACACGTGATTATAATACTAATACAATAGAACACAATATTAATACAATAGAACACAACATTAATACAATAGAACACAACATTAATACAATAGAACACAACATTAATACAATAGAACACAATATTAATACAATAGAACACAATATTAATACAATAGAACACAATATTAATACAATAGAACACACTAATTAATATATACAAAATCTTTACTGTAAGAAATTTCGTTAAAAATCTACCGACCATATCAAAAAATACAAATTAGTTTTCAATTTTCGAAACGTAAATAAGCTTATTGACTGGCCTCTCCAGCACCGCCAGCCTCCTCCCACCGTCTGATAGTCGTGTTGTCCGAAGTCTGACCCTACGAACTATTCCGTCAGCACCAGGAAAGACCTCTTCCACTATTCCAAGTGGCCATTGACCGCGGCAGACCCCAGGATCCATCAGGATGACTAACTCGTTTGGTTTCAAATTGTAATCTCCCTTTTGCCATTTTTGTCGACGAATATTCTGAGTTATGTACTCCTTCCTCCATCGTAGCCACAAGGTGTCTGCAAGGTGCTGAACGTACTTCCACCTACTCCTGCAAAAGGCATCGCTGCTTTGGAACACGTTAGTAGGCGGGCAATGTACTGGTTTGACCATTAATGCGTGGTTCGGAGTGAGTGGTCCAAGTTCACATGATACCGCCTGTACAGGAGTCAGGGGTCTATTGTTTAGTATAGCCTCGACCTCGCACATAGTTGTTCTCAGCACACTACCAGTCAATCTAAGGTTAGACTCGTGTAGTAGTCCACAAAGAATCCGGCGAATGGTGCGAATCTCTCGTTCCCAAGATTCTCCCATGTGTGAAGCAGTGGGTGGATTGAAATGCCAGTCAAAGCTTCATGACTTGCAAATTGAATTAGAGTATCACGATTCCATTGCTCGATCGCAGATTTAAGTTCTCTACAGCCACCAACCAAATTAGTTCCATTGTCACTGTAAACTTCGTGCACCCTGCCTCGTCTGGACAAAAATCTACGTAAGGCGTTAACAAATTCATCCGTGTTCAGGGATTCTGCTACTTCCAGATGTACAGCTCTACTAGCCAAGCACGTGAAAATAACTATATAGTTTTTCATTTGGGATCTGCCGCGTCCGTGAGATATCAAGAAGGGACCAAAGAAGTCCACACCGATAAACCAGAATGGCTTTTGTGCAGTCACTCGGCATGGAGGGAGGGCAGACATACGGGGCTGAAGAGGCCTGCCATTCATCTTTCTGCAAAACAAACAGGCATCAATAATAGATCTAACAAGTGTATTAACCCTGACAATATAATAATTTTCATGCAGTACAGATATCAGATAGGATCTACCGAAGCGACCAGACTTCAAATGTATATTCCTAACAAAGGGTTCAAGGGCACCATGTTTTCCCCATAATATTATGGGATGTTTGGTAACGTAGGGCTCGTTACTCTGAGTTAATCTTCCGCCAACACGCAAAAGACCTTCATCATCAATAAAGGGTTTCAGCTTGTACAGCGGGTCCGTCATCTTTAGCTGATTACCCCTGCTTATACGTTCGATCTGCTCAGGAAAACTGGTAGCTTGTACAACTTTCCAGATGACCTTCTCTGATTTTAGTGTCATGTTATTGTGCAGAGGATATTTCTGCCAGTTTTTCGATCTCAAGCCCGCCAGTACTACCAGGAACACAGATATTCTCAGGCAGATGAGCCTCCATTCACCGCTCGATGCTATCAGTTTATTGATCGTTTGGAACTCCGACTCATCAGATGCTCTCGTCAAGTTTACCTTTAATTCCAGGAGAACTTTAGACTTATCGGCCGGTTCCTCGAAAAAATCATATTCGGGTTCCCAAAGGAACCTAGGGCCGTAAATCCATTCATCAAGAAGGAGCAATTTTTGCGCCTCCAAACTTCGAGAAGCCACATCCGCTATATTCAATGTTCCAGGAATAAAGTGCCAATCCTCTTTCCTGGAGTGAGATCTTATGAAACTGACTCTATTTTCGACGAATCTCAGGTATCGGGATTCGTCGTTACGAATATATTTAAGAACTGTCTGACTATCAGACCAGTAATGAATTGAGCTGAACTTTATGAACATCTCAGAAATGATGTTTTGGCTAAGGATGATTGCCAACTTTGCAGCATTTAGCTCGATACGTGGTACAGTTCGCAGGGCTGTTCCATTTATTGGAGTCTGCCTAGACTTAGACATCAGAAGAATACATTTGATCTTTCCCCTTTTATTTACGAACCTTGCATAGGCGACCGCGGCATAAGCCACGTGGCTTCCGTCGCAAAATAGATGCAACTCTGCTACACTTGATTCATCTAGTGTTCCCCTGAAGAACGTTGGTACAGAGAATTTTTCCAAGATATGGATGCTCCTTGTCCACTTAATCCATTGAAGAGATAAATCAGTTGGAAGCTCATCGTCCCACTCGAGTTTCAGAGCGCAGGTAGCCTTAAAAATACTTCGTGCTAGTACCAGGTTAGGGCTCGCTAAGCCTAAAGGGTCAAAAAGACTCCCAATGACTGACAACATTCCCCTTCTCGTTGCAGGGACATCTGGCACCCTAATTCTTTTCGAAAAGCAATCCCTTTCTATGTCCCAAACAATTCCCAAAGCTCTTTCCTGAGGTAGTTTGTCCGAACCAATGTCAATAGTATTAAATTCCGCTCCCCTGATATCCGGAGATAAATTATTCATAACTGAACGTGAATTGCTTACAATACCAACTATGTTGAAGCCAGCATTACCAGCGATCTCTCTAACATCGCCGAGGATATCCTCTGCCAATTTTTCACTTGGAATACTTCGCATGACATCATCCACGTACGTGCATCTATTAAGAGTCACCTTTGCTTCAGGGTCACAATGCTCAGGAGAATCCACGGCAGCCTGCTTCAAGGCTGGACAAGGCTCCTCTCCCAGTATTTGCAATACTGGGAGAGGACACAGTGCCAAACGGGTGGACCTTAAATCTATATTGTTTCATCTTCCAAGTCGGATCACTATCAGAAAACCAGAGAACTCTCAAAAAATCTCTGTCGCCGGGTGGTACTCTAATTTGGAAAAACATTTGTTCCACGTCTCCCATAAAGGCCACGGCCTCCTCCCTGAACCTCATCAATACTTCTAATAGAGTATTCATAAGGTTGGGACCCGACAGCAGTTTATCATTTAACGATACTCCTCCACTCTTTCTGGATCCATCGAATACCACACGGATTTTGTTTTTTACTTTGTGATACACTGCATGATGAATAAGATACCAACATTTACCGTTAGCGCAGTCAATTTTATTTTCAGGGACCACCTCAAGATAATTTCGCTCTATCATTTTCGCCATGAATTGGACATAGTCGTCTCTCAGACCTGGTTGCCGCTGAAAGCGTTCGTGAAGTTTCCTTAGACTGATTTTAGCTTGGTGAAAGTTACTCGGCATAAAAACATTGTCATGCTTAAATGGTAGAGCAATCTCATAATGGTTTTCCAGGTCTTTCCTTAAACTTTGAGAAATCTTTGACAACCACAACGCATCCTCCTGCGAATCGCCCAATTCGGACGGATTTCTATCAGCAAATTCCCCCACGTATAAAAGTTTTAAGTCCTCTTCTATCGAATCTTGCTTTCTAATTTTGTGGCAGTGATGTGTGGTCCTTTCCTCTGTGTAAAGTGGTCCACTAATGGCCCAACCTAGTTTATATTGGGTTGCATAAGGCTCTCCCTCATCCCCAGCTACGACTTGTAGGGGCTTCAACAGCTCAGATTCGTTGAAGCCAATTAGTATTCCTATACTTGTCTTATTGGAGAGCATTTCCCCACAAGTCGGAACACCTCGAAGATGTTCGAAGCTATTGATATCCTTAATATTTGGAACATCTCCCTTCGCGAACGGCCATCTGTCGATTACACCCACATTAGCAAGTGAACAGCTGAAGTTTCCCTCGATGCTGCTTATGATCACTTCCTTCAATGACATGACCGGAATCTTCTTATTATTGGTTAGAAAAGTAGTTATTCGTATTTCACTGTAGGTATCAACTAGCCCCAACTGATCGGCGATAGGCCTCGACATAAAAGTCGCAGTAGCCCAAGTATCAAGTGCGGCCCAGGTAACAATGAACTTTCCGTTGATTCCATGAAGTACAACAGGTACAGCTGGAGAGATTACTCCTCTCTTCACTGGGCTAGTGAGAAATGATCTATCGGGGCTAAGGTTCTCTTGATGCAGTACACTCGGATGGTTTTCGTTCAAACATATGCCGCATCTCTTTTTCTTCGTGCACTGTTTAGTGAAGTGTCCAGGTCGGAGACAGCCAAAGCATAGTTTTCTATCCCGAATAAAACCAACCTTGTCCTTATGGTTTCTGGATCTGAAGGTACAACAGGTCAGCAAAGAGTGCCCTGCCGTTTCACAAAACGAACACTGCAATGGATCTTCCATCGATCGTCCGCCCGAACTAGCATCTCCACCGCCGAGTCCACATTCGCAGCCTGAAATCCCTGCAGCCTCGACAGTCTTACTGGACATAACTCTCCTTGGTGATATACTGTGGGAACTTTCATCCTTCCCCACCTCTCCATAGACTGGCATATTAGCAATGTCAGATTGCTCCTTTACAAACAATACTAAGTCTGAAAATGAAGCACCTCTGGCAGTCAAACTGAATTTGTATACGGTTCGGCGCCAATCATAGATTGGGGCAACTTATCAATAATCCATTTAATTTCCATTGGATGATCAAGCCGCGCAAACTCTCTACTGCTGCCAATCATGTTAAGAATTCTAGTCAGGAACAGAGACAGATCTCTCAGAGCCTTTGCGTCATCTCTTCTTATAACAGGCCATGATTGAAGTAGTTTTAGGTATTTTTGTACTAGGTGATATTTGTTTCCGTACTCTTTTTCCAGCGAATCCATAGCCATTTTCATTGCTTCCCCAGAGTCCGGCCTGTAACAGCTCTCCACTAACTGTCTAGCTTCTCCACTAGTATACTGAAGAAGGTATTGATAGGTCTCCAAACTTGAAGTGCAATGCTGCTCTATCATCTGCCTAAATGCTAGACGAAATGGAACGAAATTTTCTATATCCTCCCCTGAAAATACCGGTGGAGAGCGGGTAGGTAGCATGATAAGTTTTTGAAGGCTATGAATGCTTTTAAGTATATTGTCAGAGTTCGTCGTCATATGTGATCCACCAGAGGGTTTATCAGCATTTATCTGAGAAGGTTGTAACGTAGTCAGAGTCTCTTTCTTAATTACCTCAGATTTAGGTCTCACTCCCTTCGAAATATTAAGACCCTCAACTCCCACGGGTGTTAAGTTACTTCCTTTAATTAGGATTTCCATATCGCCAGTAGGGTTCCCGTTTCTCTCACTACAATCTAGTCGATCCAGTTCTTCTTCAGCCAGTCTAATCTCCTCCTCCTGACACTCGAGGTCCAAATTACTCTTTAACACTTGTAGCTCCAACGCCCTCTGTTCAATGCTCGCCTTTTGCTCTGCATATTTCTTTTCGGCAGCAATTTTAGCTTTCCTTAGAGCCAAGCTGCTTCTCGTTGTTCTTGCAGAATCTCTGCTGCAAATAGATGGAGCACCCTCCACAGGCAACTGCGAGGCAACTTTAGCACGAAGGTTTTCCCCCAGTGTGAGTATTCCATGCTTCCATTCTTTAAATTCTTCAGTTTTATCATCATCCGATCCCACCAAACTCCGTAAGACCCTCGCGGCCTCCAAGGAGATTCTGATCAAGTATATTCACTAGTTGGGTGTGTACTAGGTTCAGATTATCCGAACATCCCATAGCCAAAGCTTCATCGAAGCTCTCTCTTGTTGTATGGAACCTTTCTACTATACCGCGAAGGACTGCATCACTCGCAATAAACTCAGGAGTTCCATCTGCTATTCTAGGATCTCTGTATAATCCCGAACCACTCGGCCGAACATTGCTTTGTTCAGGAGCTACCTCTATAACAGGTTAGTCATTATTCGGAAGTCTGCTACCAGACCTAAGTTTTACATGAGATCTCTCCATTAGAGACATGACAAACACACTCAAGGTCCCAATTAGGAGGTACGACAAGCGCCTCCCTCACCTTCGGATCTTAGGATTTGCTCGCAACAAAGATTGCTTCCTGAATGGCACTGTGACCCAGTGAAGCAACTAAGCTGGTCGCATCCCACTAAGAAGGAACTCGGAATTCAGTCTATGTACTACCAATAGCAGATATCGGACACGAGCAGATTAATAATTGCTATCTTTCAAACAAAAAAATCAACCCTAAAACACGTACCGAGCAATCAGCATAAATAGAAAAAATAGGAAGATATAATAGCACACTTATCATATAGAAAATTACAAGATATAATCAGCCAATGTACTACTAATATTAGATCTTTCGGTATGGGTAAATTAATAATTGTTAGCTTGCAACAAAAATAAACGGCAAACTCCAAGCAATTAAATATTCAGCATGAACAAGAAACACTTATTACAAAGTTATAAGATATGGTTAGCCACAGATAACTAAAGCTTAATAACACATTGTACTTAGCTCATATGTGTAGAGCTGAACCTTCTCAGTAGCTCGAGAGTAACAGATCTCATATCAGATGCAGATGTTTGCGAGAACAGGTGAGTATAGGACCCACCACAGGGATCCCGTTTCAAAAAAGAAATATATATTCCACAGCGCACCTCACAAGTTATGGCCAATGAGTAGGTAATTATTTAGTTAGGTCAGATATTGGATCACTGGCAGTTAAGATATCTCTGCTAAATCTCAATTCACAGGCAAGCAGAAGAATCAGAAATCCCAGTTAGGTAAAAAAATTTAAATTCCAAATTCCAGGTCGCAGTTTGGTATGGATTTTAAATTTAAAACTTTAGGTCGCAGTTTAGGAGAGATTTAAAGTTCCAAATCCTAGGTCGCAGTTTGGTAGAGATTTTTAATTCCAAATCTTAGGTCGCAGTTTGGTAGAGATTTTTAATTCCAAATCTTAGGTCGCAGTTTGGTAGAGATTTTTAATTCCAAATCTTAGGTCGCAGTTTGGTAGAGATTTTTAATTCCAAATCTTAGGTCGCAGTTTGGTAGAGATTTTTAATTCCAAATCTTAGGTCGCAGTTTGGTAGAGATTTTTAATTCCAAATCTTAGGTCGCAGTTTGGTAGAGATTTTTAATTCCAAATCTTAGGTCGCAGTTTGGTAGAGATTTATAATTCCAAATCTTAGGTCGCAGTTTGGTAGAGATTTATAATTCCAAATCTTAGGTCGCAGTTTGGTAGAGATTTTTAATTCCAAATCTTAGGTCGCAGTTTGGTAGAGATTTTAATTCCAAATCTTAGGTCGCAGTTTGGTAGAGATTTTTAGTTCCAAATCTTAGGTCGCAGTTTGGTAGAGATTTTTAGTTCCAAATCTTAGGTTTACAGTTTGGTAGAGATTTTAAATAGTTTAGGCAAGCGGATCATTTCTCCGCAAGGAAGCCCAGTCAAGTTAGGCACCTTGGTAGTAGGCAATTATCAGAACTGTTAAGGATTCCCCTTTTTCTTAATTTCCTCCTAAGGGAATTCATACAGTTAGCCCACGTTACACTCCTATTTGGATCATTTATCTTCAGGGATACAGGAAAGGTTTTCTATTGACATTCACTTTATTCTTCACATACTTCTATCAACAGCAATTCGTGTTCTGCAATTAAAATAAGATCTATTTACTAAAAACATAAAACACAATTTGACATACTAAAAACCTAGATAAAATAAATACCTGATATTGAAGAAAACAAGTGCTCAGGCGGAGTGCAACGTGTCTAATGCTAACCAAGACTAAATAACATAGAGCTCACCACCACCCAAGCCGAGCACTATAGGATTCTTTTTCTCTGTATTTAAAGTTTCGCAAGAAGTGCGGACAAGTGCATGGATTGAATTTATCTTACACTTGTTATAACGTGCTTTTTAATGATATGTAGATCCTTTACCTAATATGCGTGTTAATATTTGTGAAAAAACATTACAAAATATAGGTAGGCTTAATTTCCTCTATTATTCAATAATTGTTTCAACTCTCTGCGAGGAGAAACCTCTGAGGGGGGTTCCGTATATTATGAATGAACCTTTTCATGTTCAATTGCAACTTAACTAATTGAATGAATGGAGAATTTCAAACAGGCAAACAACGCTATTTATGGAATAGCAAATTTCGATTAAGAATTCTTTATTCATTTCACAATACACATTTCATCCAACTCTTCAATCATTTGATCTTTTTATCCAAAGTATAAACAAAGGCAACACTAATTAGAATCCGTAATTACACCGTTAGTTTTAATTACAAACTACATTGACCATCAGCTATTGCAGTCAAGTTGAATCTGATATTTCAGCTTTGACATTTTGATAATAATTTTGTTCATTAAAAGTGATATACTTCAATATAAATTCAGTATTCATATATGATCTTATTTTCGTGACAGGAGAATTGCCAACCGCAGACAATTGCCACTTTCGGACAATTGCTACACGAACAATTGCCTCCCAAATGATTATTATCAGGCCTATTAACTTAAAAGGTAGTAATAAAATATGCATAATATTTATAGACGACTAATTATTACGTATTTACATTTCTTCATTCATCATTTATTGTTATTTTATGAAACTAATTATTTGACTTGGTGATATAATATATTACATATTGTTTTTATACGGTTTATTTCCATCATACACTATATTTCTATTACACAATAAATTATTGATCATTTCCATTATAAATTAAATATTTATCCTTTATCACCACTATCGTTATAAAAACAACATTTATAAATTAAGATATGGCAATCTACAATATAAATAATCAGTCGTTGAAACTAGGTATATACAGGGTGGCGCAAAAGAAAGGAAACCCATTTTCAAACTAGTTTTTTTTACAAACTATCAAAGCTAGAAATTTTCTTAAAACACAGATTTATTCGTTTACTTTTTATGCATCTAGCTTGATAATCTGTTAAGAGTTGTGAAACATTCAGCAACGAATTAAAAAAAGGTACCTAAAAATAGCTTGCGCGAGCACGAAATATATGAAAAAAAACATAAGACGTATACTTCATTTTATATGGATGTAAAAAAACAATTTTTTTTAAACACTGTAAGTTTTACGCATGTTCAACCTCATTTTGAACATTGATTTCCGGAAAGATATCCACCAACTGTAAAACCACATTGACAAATGTTACAAGTTCAAAACAAACCACTTTATATATGAACAAAAATTGATCATGTCGCAGGAGAAAAGAATGAACACATGAAACCATTTATCTTTTTCATGAACAGCATATTGATAATACAAAAATTTAAATCAGATGGTAAGAATTAGATATCATTTAAGACATATTTCACAAAACTGTTAAACACGATTTGAGATATTATCCTTTTAAGATGCATGTAATGCTCGAACTCTTAGAACTGATTTACCGCACCGTCTAAATTTTGCAAAATGGTTTGTTGAAAATGGTTGTTGGGAACCATTTTTTGGTACCTTTTTTTAATTCGCTGCAAGATGTTCAATTTTTATAGTAACTTTTAACAGCTTATCAAGATAGATGTAGAAAAAGTGAACAAATAAAACTATGTTATTAGAAAATTTCTAGGTTTGATAGTTTGTAAAATAAACTAAATTTTTAAACTACTTTTACATTTTTCATAGTCCGGGTGGCAATTGTCCGGGTAGCAAATGTCCGGGTGGCAATTGTCCTAGCAACCTTATTTTATAAAGCTAATCATTAAATAGTTATTGAATATGATATAGGTGTAAACTAAAAAATAAATAACAAATTTCAAATTAAAACTCGAGATGAAATTATGGTGGGATATTAGAATATCATAAAATGAGAGATAATAGTAATCTTTCTATATAGGTAGGTAATTTTCATTCTTGTTTCTCCTCATTTTGTCACTATACAACTTATTTACCGCCTGACTGATGATAGTACCACCATTGAGAATTAGAACACTTTCTCTCATACCATCAGTATCAATATTTCCAAAAAAAGGTAAGATTGTATAATTAATACACTACAATAATTGTTTTTTATTTAATTTATTTTGGATCTTTATAGTATTTTCTCTTTATAGTAAGTTATGCATATGGTCTATTCATTCATTTCCTCCTATAGTAACAAAGATTTGAAATTTGTAAATCAATGAATCCATGTTAGTGCGAATGATTCCCTCATTAAATTAGGAGTAGCTGAACATAAAATGAAACTGTAAGATCAGTACACTGTTCTGATCCATGTCACTCATACATTGATGTCACTCAATAAACGCCATTTTTGTTTGTACCCAACAAACTTAGACTGTTATAATAGATGACTAAAATTCAAGTTTCTCACTCTATGTTTTATTCAATATTAAGTTGTTAACTAATTGTCATTACCCCTATTGTCTCCTAGAATATAAAGTAACTACACACATTTTAAATACATCTGAAATCTATCATCTCTCAAGACTCTGAATAATAAATGAATTCTCGAACCATTTTCGGATTCAACATCCGAGCAATCATCAGAATTCATTCGGAACATATTACATCTCTCAATCGACATAGTGAAAGTTATTTGCTATACATACATATATACAGTTCATTCTGAAAAACTTCCTACATTGAACTTATAGAACCATTAAATAATTTAGTGTATGAACATTATTGAAGTTTAGGAATTTAAAAATGAACGTATCTGAAGAATATAGCTGACTGGTAGAGGATTGACTACTCAGTGATTTACTCAGTAGTTTCAGTAATTTTATATAAAATGGGAAGAAACTAATTAGAATCTCGAAACTGAGGCTTACTGTGGTCAATTTTCATTTTCTGTGTCATATAATTGTTCATATTTTGTAGATAAAATGAAAATGAAATAATATAAAATAATCCACACGAACAAAATACAATTCATAAGTTGGAGTAATATACTAAAAAAAATGGTTGAACCAAGTGAGATTAAGTAGGATCCCTACTTATTCCACGATCTTGGGAGGTCAGTACTACCCAGTCGAAAAACTAAAGGTAGATTAATCGTTTAGTAATGTCAATTGTGGTAATTTTTGGTCAAATTTTCATCGTAAAATATAATTTCAGACATAATTTTCGGGTTCCTCTGTGATGAAAGACCATAGACAATATGGTCATTATTTATAAGATATAATATGATTGTATTTTTGTCGAATCATTTATCGTTGTAAATTTGTTGATAGAGAAATTTCTAATGAATGAATATTAACCCCAAACTACTAATTTCTTAGAAGGGAATTTGCAAGCCTCACACTTTTGTTCTCCTTAATAGAGTCAGTTTGTTGCAGTGGGTTGCTTAATGTTGTGTGTCACCTTAAAAAGAGTCATGGTTCTCTACTAATGGGACAGTGATGACACCATAAACTTGCCTCATGTCAGCTCCAAAAGTTCTTAGAGCTGTGAAAAGATAAGGTGTGATCAAGTCAAACATTCACCATTTTGTTCTTGAAAGAGTAAAAAAATATTCCTGAATATTTATTTGATCGCGAAGCTTATTAATCAGGATAAGATTTTCCTCATAAAAATATTCAAGACAATTGATTGTTTTTTCTTTAAAGAATTACATTTTTGTTTCTCGTTTTCCATAACTTAGAGGTTATACTTTTCGGATAATGGATCATAATTCAATTTACTTATCTACAATTCAACTTAGTTTAAAAATTACATTATATCGTATTTTCATTGTATATTTTTGATCTGAAAACGCATTACATTAAAATAAAATACATTGATAATTAAAATGTATTTAATTTGTTGAATTGGACTGTCATCTACAAAACTTTTACAAGGGGTAGATTATGGTTAAAACACATTCGCCGTACGACACATTCGCCGAAAAATATGATTATTTAAAAAGGTAAACAAATTTATCTCATATGTCCAGATGAAAATACATATAGATGACCTTACATGTAAGTGTATGAATTACATAATTATAATTATTGGTCTAAAAAATTAGCAGGAAATGTGCTTCTAAGTCTAAGGATAAAAAGGAACACCAGTACTGGAATGTACATTTCTTTAAAAAACAGGACGTTTCGATAGTCTAGCTATCATTATCAACTAATATAAAATCTGTAATGGAACATAAAAAATAAAAAACATACACTAATATTTATCTCGTCAATCGTTTATTCCTTTAGTTGCGTGCAGTGCACGTCAGAGTACGTTGGCATGACGTCACGGCCACTCTACATGAGGATTGCGGAGCATGCTGGGAGGAGTTTTCGAACTAATAGACCAATTTGCAATCCACCTCATTCATCAATTAGAATTCATACGGAGAGTACTTGCGACTCTCCAATCAAATTAGATCATTTTAAAATTTTAGGTAGTGCAAACAATTTTAATGAGTTGAGAATTTTAGAATCACTTCACATTTTTAAACGCCAACCAATTTTAAACAATAGTGACAGTTCTTATCCTTTAACTTTTAATTAATTTTTAGTTAGGTTTTTTAATGTTCAATAAATATTAGTGTATGTTTTTTATTTTTTATGTTCCATTACAGATTTTATATTAGTTGATAATGATAGCTAGACTATCGAAACGTCCTGTTTTTTAAAGAAATGTACATTCCAGTACTGGTGTTCCTTTTTATCCTTAGACTTAGAAGCACAATTCCTGCTAATTTTTTAGACTACTTGACTACTAAGTATGGTGAACACAAGAGAAAGCAATTCAGGAAGTATGAGGATCTTAGTAAGAAAATATCTAAGATATTATTGGATATTATCTTCTTGGAAACCTGCAAGGCCCACAACATTATGCCTAAATTTCTACGCTTTAGACTTTACAAAACCAGTCTGCGTACGTCAACGTTTTATAAGTCTTTCCAAAGCAAGCTTTTATTGACTGAAATTAAGCATAAACGCAAATGTCTCAAGGAGTCTGAATGCCAAGTTCAATCTCTGGAAAAAGATGTCGAGGATAGCTGTTCGAGCCTGGACAGGATTCTAATAAGAAGATGTGTGAAAGCTTCAATAGAACGCTATAAAACCTCCATCAAAACTACCCATGAACATAAGCTGCGGAACTTGGGCATCAACGCCAAACTTGAGCCTTTAGACCCTGAAAAGGTGATATACAATTTCAGTTCGGTTGTGTTGCCTAGTCGTGTAAAAGTTCTACTTGCTTTTGGCCTTGACTTTTGTCTTCCAATTTATAAGATTGATTTTTTCAAATATTTTCTATCTTTTGAAAAACTGTATAATCATGTTAGAGATAGAGATTGTGTTAATTTTAGTGATTTTAAGAGAGAATTAAAAACCTTATGTTCTAAATATTTTTATAATTTTAAGCCTCATAAAATTTTCTCTGCTGTAATATCTAAGCACGATATTTCTCTTCTAAAAAATTTCTCTAAAAATAAATCCATAATAGTTACCTGTCCAGACAAAGGTCGTGGTGTAGTTATTGTTGACAAATCTGATTATATTAATAGCATGACATCTTTGATATCAGATCCAACCAAATTTATGGAAATAACCGATTCCATTCAGAAATATTCACTTAAAATAGAAGACAAGATTAATAATTTCCTACGTAAAATGAAAAGACTGAAATATTTTAACGATTCTCTTTATAAACAGTTATATGTCAGTGGCTCTGGACCTGGAATTTTGTATGGCCTACCCAAAGTTCACAAGCTTGATTTTAAAAGTAAATTTCAATTTAGACCTATTTTTGCAGCTTATAACACTCCTAGTTTTAATATTGCTAAATTTTTAGTCCCTTTCTTATCTCCTTTAACCACTAATGAATACACTTGCAAAAATTCATATGATTTTAGTGAAGAAGTAACTAGTATTCCAAATTCTGACAATTTTTTTATGGCATCATTTGACATCGAAAATCTTTTTACAAACATACCTCTTCATGAAACAATAGATATCATTTGTAGTAAACTCTTTTCTGATCCATCTTCTACTTTTTTAGGGCTAACTGTCTCATTTTTTAGAACATTTTTAGAGCTTTCAGTTTTAAATAGTTTCTTTTTATTCAATAACAAATATTTTAAACAACTTGAAGGTTTAGGTATGGGACTCCCATTAGGTCCTACTTTCGCAAATATTTTTATGTGCCATCATGAACAAAATTGGCTTGCAGATTGCCCCTCTAATTTTAAACCCTTGTTTTACAAAAGATATATTGATGACACTTTCCTCCTTTTTAAAGACAAATCTCATGTTCCCCTATTTTTAACTTACCTCAATAGCAAGCATAGCAGTATAAATTTTACCTTTGAACTTGAGCAAAATAATATTTTATCATTTTTAGATTGTAATATTCATAGGCAGGATAACAAGTTCCATAGTTCAGTTTTAAAAAAAATTAGTTTTACAGGTTTAGGCTCTAGTTTTTATAGTTTTTGTTCCACTTCTTTTAAATACAATAGCATCAAAACTTTAATCTTCAGGGCATGCAAAATTAGTAGCAATTTTTCATTTTTTAAGCGGGAGATTTCTTTTTTACGCTCTTTTTTTAATAACAATGGCTTTTGTACTTCACTTTTTAATAAAATCCTTATGCAGTTTTTAGATAGGAATTTTAATAGCACTTATACTGTACCACCCGCTGAAAACATTTTATATGCATCCCTACCATATCTAGGCTACCACTCTGTCAAATTAAAACAAGATCTTTCCATTCTTTTTACTAAATATTTTAATGATGTAACTTTTAGATTTGTTTTTACCAATTCATTTACAATAGGCTCTTTTTTTAATTACAAAGATAAACTTCCTCTCGGCATGCTCTCGTCAATCGTTTATTCCTTTAGTTGCGTGCAGTGCACGTCAGAGTACGTTGGCATGACGTCACGGCCACTCTACATGAGGATTGCGGAGCATGCTGGGAGGAGTTTTCGAACTAATAGACCAATTTGCAATCCACCTCATTCATCAATTAGAATTCATACGGAGAGTACTTGCGACTCTCCAATCAAATTAGATCATTTTAAAATTTTAGGTAGTGCAAACAATTTTAATGAGTTGAGAATTTTAGAATCACTTCACATTTTTAAACGCCAACCAATTTTAAACAATAGTGACAGTTCTTATCCTTTAACTTTTAATTAATTTTTAGTTAGGTTTTTTAATGTTCAATAAATATTAGTGTATGTTTTTTATTTTTTATGTTCCATTACAGATTTTATATTAGTTGATAATGATAGCTAGACTATCGAAACGTCCTGTTTTTTAAAGAAATGTACATTCCAGTACTGGTGTTCCTTTTTATCCTTATAATTATTGGTTAATAGATTTTACGATATTTTAATTAACTCATATAATGTTATTGCTGCATTATTTGTGTCAGTTTATTAACTATATGTTAATCCTATTTCCTGTGTATAATTATCAGTTACAAAAGAAAATGAATTTTCTTTTGTGTTGGTCTCACTTCATTTTAATCCTTTTATATACATTATAGAATCAGTCTGCTATACTGTGAGTCACTCGTGAAGCTTTCACTGTACAGGGTAACCCACAAAAAAGTCAACCCAACTTTAAATTCGTATATTTCAACAACCATTGAAAGTACAGTTAAAACAGATTTATTTCAAGGTTTTTAAGAATATTCATATAACTATTCCTTTTATAAAATATCGACAATACGGAGAAGTGTATTTGAGTACAATAAGGAAGTCAAAATCAATTTTGTTCAGCAACTCCTTTTAAAAAAATGAAAAGTTTATGTTAGAATAAATGGATTAAATATCTCTAAATCTTCAATTTTCCGAGATTGAATATCTCGAAAACCTAGAAATAAATCTGTTATAATAACTTCCTTTTTGTTCTAAAATACATTTCTCCATATTGTCAATATTTAAAAAAAAAGAATAGTTATATGCAAGTTCATCTATATGTAATTTCATCTGGACATATGAAATCATATTTTTTTAAATTTCAAACACTAATTTTCAGAATAATTACTATCAAGTGCAATATTCTGTATAGCAGACCTTTTACAGTGGGATAGAGTTTCCGCTCATATTTTTCGGCGAAAGGGTTGTTCGGCGAATGGACCGGTCATTATATAATGTATATAGGATGTCGGGCAACACTGCCCGAAAATTGTTCTATACTTCGTATGCGCTTGATAATGAATCATACTTTTATGTTTATAGCTGTATGTTTGTTGAAATTTATATTGTCCCTTTTTTTCGTGGACCGACAATTGGGCCCCGAAAATTGGGCCCCGACAATTGGTCCCACGACAATTGGACCTAAGACAATTATATTATTTGTCCATTTTCTTCAGAGTTTACTCTATTAACTTACAGTAAGACCCTTGCCACTGTAATAAATAGGGTCGTGACAATATGCGTTTTTGCATAAAAATATAGTCTTGAGAATATTTATAATAAAGAATATTCCTAGCTTGAAAAATAAAAAAATTCTCGTTGAAAAATAAACATCTTTAATTAGAACATATTCTTTTCAAGAATAAATACTATTATTCATTTAAACTACAATAATTATTTTCTGTTCTGAGAAAGATCATGTTAGCAATAAATTTCCTAGTTACAGTAGCCTCTACAGGGTGCATGGCGCACAAAAAGGAAACTAATTTTCATTCTAGTTTATTTCACAAACTATCGAAGCTATAAATTTTCTAAAAACATTATTTTATTCCTTTACTTTATTTAATCTCTCTTCAAAATCTGTTAAAGTTGAAGCAATTGAAAAAAAAATTATTAGAAAGGACTTGCGCGATGACATGATATACGAAAAAATTTACAATAGGTATCATTCATTTCATATGGATGTAAAAATATTAAATTATATTATTTTCTGTAACATATAAAAGACAAAAAAAACTTTAATTTTCATTTGAAAATTGTTATTCAATAAGAAATTGATATCTTTAATAAAATCAGTTCGGCGTTAATTTGTATCTCCTATAATCGAAACCTTCAAAATGCAGCTTTCAAAAGAACATAGTTTTTGTTGTGACAAGTTATTGAAACACTGAAATCTTTAGACAGATTCAACCTAATTTTGAACATAGCTTTCAGGAAAGATTTTCATCAATTTTAATAAGTTCAATAACGAAGAAACCACTTTATTTTGAAAAAAGTGATTAGGTCGCAGGAGAACAAAACGAACACATGAAAACATTAATCTTATTAATGAACTATTTATTGAGAATCCAAACATATCAGTCAGGAGGAATGAATTAGACATCACTAAAAACACATTAGACCGACAAAAAGCATGTAAGGCTCGAATTCATAGTACTGATTTACCACACATTTTAAATTTTTCAAGATGGTTTCTGCAAAGAAATGCTCCTTTTGGAGGAGACATCGTGATTGGTGATGAAGAAGTATTTCTATGAATGAAAGAGTCGATGAACGAAGCGTTAATTGAATGAAAAATAGTATTTTTAATTTAATTACTACCATATGGAAATAAATTACACCTATTCTGGTGTCTTTTTGTATTTTTCGACCTTGCGCAAGCCCTTTTTTTATATTTTTTCAATTCGCTGCAGGATGTTTAATTTCATTGAATGTTTAACAAATTTTCATAAAAGATGCAGAAAAACTAAACGAATAAATTTTGTTTTTAGAATTTTTTTAACTTTATTAGTTTGTAAAATAAACTAATTTGAAAATGGGTTTCCTTTATTTTGTGCCATCCTGTATAGTCTATAGTGAACTCTAGTGAATTAAATGAGTTAAGATGTAGCCAATAGAAAATATGAATATAGGTATTTTAGAAATATTATTTTTGTATCATTTCCGAAATTATTGGAACATAAAAATCTAATTTAAGATTAATGTGAATTTGTTGAAGCCTGTTCAGTGTTCAATATTGAAGAGTTATATAAATAATTATTACAAAATGTATCATCATAATATCATTTTATCCCAACAACTGTTCAAAAAACTGTTCAATTTAACGTATAACCTTTAAAATTCACCAATTTTCTACTAATCATTTGTCTTGGTCAGACAATGTACACTACACATTGGATCCACATCACAAGATTCAAGTTAATACCACTTATTTAAATAATTCAAAGATTTTCATTACACCGAAACATGAGATAAGCATCTAAATGGGATTTAAGAGGCTTGATAATATAAACCTTATCAAGTATATCAATCGAATTGAAAAATTACAAACATATTTTTAGAGAATATAATGCATATTCAAAAACAATATTGTCACTTCGCTAGTAATAACAAAGTAACACTCTTTTCAGGGCTTAATTGTTTTAGGCCAATAATTGTCGTGGGTCCAATTGTTTTGAATCTCAATTGTTCGGGACGCAATTGCACTGGGCCCAATTGTGTTGGACCCAATGGTCGGTGGGCCCAATTATCGGGGCTCAATTATCGGGGCCCAATTGTTGGTGCATCCCTTTTTTATGTACCTACGATTTTTTCCTCATGAAAGATCATTATTATTATCAAATATGTATATTTAATTAAACGGTTTGCGTTGGAAAGTGTCTCAGGTACAAGATATGCATATTGCATATCTAGATTTATTTTTTTACGCTGATTCTTAAATGTCTATTTACATTTCGATGAATCAAACCCTAGATAGAAAATTTTCTTGAATATTTCCCAGAACTTTTTCAATATATTGCTAAGTATTTCATATCACAACACTACCCAATTGAAAATAGTTGCAGATTAGAGGCAGCGGTTATAAAAAACTGTTATAATAGATTAATAATATTACAGTCATGGCTTCGGGCTGCGCATCTGCAGTTGGACAGCGCGCTAGGCTATTAGGAGCAGTTGCCTAGAGTACTTTTACGCAGTTACGCCGGAGTAGAATTTACCCCCAAAGCTGTTAGTTTGTCTCCCACGCTGCGCTTTCGCTGTTCCATGACTGCCGAGGTGACTACTCCGATCGGCTTATTAACCGCTGCCTATAACCAGTTCCTCCTTTTAATTGGTTACAAAGGACAACATAGACTAGTTATGGATGAATGATCTTTTCAGAGACTTACGATTGTGTTCAACACCTGCAAATCCCTCTTCAAACACAAACAAGTAGTCAATAAAAGTTATTACATCCCATCGACTTTGATATTGTTTGTCCAGACTACGAAGATTTCGATGAAAGCGCTCGTCCGGTTCTTTGCTATAATCTCCGCAATTCGGAGGGAAGTGATCCAGATGAGACCGAAGAAAGTTCATTTTCACGGACATGGGAGAACCAAGTTTTGGGAAATTGTCAATTAACTCGTCAACAATCTTCTGACACTTAGAACTTCTGTGATTGAATAGAAAGTTTACTATGTCTGACTTCAAGGAGAGCCATGAAAGTTAAGAGCTCAAATGAATTTGATTGCAATGCAGAAGTAGTAGTCTGATCCTTAGTCTCCATCCAAATTATTGGCACATTAGATGATGATATATTCTTATTTTACCCTCTCCAGTTTGGTAAATTCCTCACAGGTGTTTCTCAACTGACCTGTGGATCAAATGGCTTATACTGATGTCTTCACTAACTTAGGAATATTTTGTCAGTTTAAAATAACCACTTGGCTGCAAATCTAACAGAACATGTCAGGATGATTTTTTCACTTTCTATTCATTATTATGCTATAATATACAAGATCTGAAAAGATAAAATCACTATGTAGCTACAAATTTGTTAAAACACAATTGTCCCATAATTCTGAAACCAAAGGTGATTCATGAAAGTATTTTACATTTTAGACTTTAACATCAAAAATCTATCCTAGAATAGTTGGAAAGATCTCTAAGGTAGTATTATTGTTATGGAACCTAGGCCAGTAAAATTGATGGGCAAATACGGGAAATGTTCCATCTACAATTTGACAAATTATATAAATTTTAGAAGATTCATAAACAATTTTCTAACACTTAAAGTCTTAGACAATTACCTTAAAAATGTTGCATAAAACCTGTACACTACTCTCTCCACAATTTTTTTTCTAAACTTTCCTCCAACTCATTTTTTGATGATCATCAACTGTTTGGAAAAATCTAATAAGAATATAGGGTAAGTTCCAAGTTGCGGTCAGTCCTATATTTTAGATCATAGAAGAAATAAAAAAATATGAAACATTATTAAAAATTGAAACTCGTATCCCAGATAATGGAAGGTATCATGGATACCAATTAAAATAATGAATTAAATGATAAAGGATATGTGTTTTTTTTTTCTTATACGATTGAAAATTTAGAGCTGTCCATTAACTCAGAACTTGCCTTACAATCATTACGCTCATAAATGAGGGAAATATAGACTTGATAGTCGTAATTCAATTTCATGGCGTTAGAATGGGATACTCAAAACTCTCGTATCATGATTTATGAAGCGTGCAGTTGGTAGATAAATTTTCAATTACGTTCTTTACATTCATCACCACATTTCCACTTTTATACCACATTATCACCTTTGTAGGATCCACTCCACAATGATTTCTTTCTAATTATGATGCATCTATCATTAGGATCTCAGACGTTTTGTAGAAATATATTTCGTAGAAAGACATTTAGTTGAAAGATATTCCATGCAAATTAATTTCGTAAAAAGACATTTCATAGAGAGATATTTCGTAGGAAGAAATTTCGTGGAATGAATTTTCGTAGGAAGAAATTTCGTAGGAAGAAATTTCGTGAAAAGAAATTTCGTAGAAAAAAATTTCGTAAAAAAAAATTTCGTAAAAAGAGATTTCGTAGAAAAATATTTCGTTGTTAGACATTTCGTCGGAAGACATTTAATAAACAGATAAATATAACTGATAAAACTTATAATATTCCTGGTTAGCAAGAGAAAATCTGAAATTTAAAAAATAATCCTGATAATTTTAAAATATCCAAAAATTTGAAGTCCATCATCATTGATGAGCAACTCTCTAGTCCGAATATATTGTTTGAATTATATATAGATGAACAGCTAAAAAGTTAATGTTTCTCTTTAATAAATTAATATCCGCAGGTTCAAAATGATTAGTATTATATTATAGTAAGTATTATATCATATAAGAAAAAGTTACCTTTTTGATAGCTGTACCATAGTTAGATCAAACACAAAAATAATTTTAATGAACTAATTTCTTTGGTTGAATAAGGGTGTAGTAAATAAATATATATTTTTTTGAATTTCAAACGTTTATTTTCAGAATAATTACTATCAAGTGGAATATTCTGT
This sequence comes from Caprella mutica, assembly GCA_947561585.1. Classification (NCBI taxonomy): domain Eukaryota; kingdom Metazoa; phylum Arthropoda; class Malacostraca; order Amphipoda; family Caprellidae; genus Caprella; species Caprella mutica. Next base: position 38,811 of record CANNZV010000793.1, read on the forward strand.
ATAGCTAACATTTTACAGTGGGATGGAGTTTCCGCTTGAATACCAAAGACAAATGGTTTGAATCTCTGACTCAAGGTTGGCGTGTATAAATCATCACAAGCACCTTCGGCCTTCTTGTTCTACACACGCTGCATTAAATTTCTTTGAAGAGTGCAATTTTGGTGTAATCAAAAACACATTAAATGACAGTAATTTTAAAACTTACCTGTTGCACAAAAAGTGAGAGAATGAAAAGAGTTAAAGTGCTAGTCTCTCATAATTTGGTTCTAAATGATATAAAAATCACTAATAACCAACTTTTAAGATCGTGAGTAAGTAGTAACAAAGATATTATACTACAGTAAGATATATTAGTCCTGCAAATTTCTATTTTAAAGTTGCGTTGTGGCGCCATCTGGTATCAAAAGCGGGAAATACAATTGAAATATTATGAAGACAATCAAGGTTTGATGTGTGCCTGAAGCCATAACAGCAACACTAAAATCATATTTAAAACAACTGAAGAAGGTAAATTTAAAAAAAAAAGTTATTTGTATAATATTATAAATAAATATATATTGAATAAATTATTTAACCTGCTAAACTCCTAGTTTTCTCCTCAAATTTGTTCTCTTTCTTACATCACGTCACAACTCATTCAATTGTCGCTACCTATCAATAATGGTATTCATACTAGGGTTTGTATTGAAGAGTAAAGCTTTGTGAGTTGGTATCACAAATAGAGAGATCTGTGACCGAGCCATCAACAAGGCAACACACATTGAAGGGACCGTACTTGGGAAAATCACATTATTTTATCATTTTTTTTATTTCGTAAATAGCTACTTAGTTCCCTTCCAGATGTTTCAGTGAAATATCACAGATCTAGAGCCGCTATAACTCACTGGAGGGAGAGAGAAAGAGAAGAGGGCGAGGCGAGTATTGGGGAGTCGATATATGTTTTACACACTCTCTATCAGCCACTAAAGCGGCGTTTACACTATCAGTTTTGACTGTGGATGTCACTGTCAATCACACCTCTACACCCCCACTCCACTTTTGTAGTTTCGGTGATTGACGTTCAGACTATAAACAGCTGGTCAGTGTTGCTGAACGACACACATTGGCTTTAGTCACCACAAAACATTTATATTTTATATTTGATAATTTTTTATATTGTATATTTGTTTATATTGTTTATATTTAAATCGTACCACAGCAAATTCATTTAGTTATCACAATGTAACTTAATGAAATAGCTTATGTAAATTGAAAATGATCTTGATTATCATTGTTCATCTTAAAATTAGATGATAATATCAATAATAAAAAATAATTCAATGCGTTACATTAATATACATTAATATAAATTTATTGAATAATTATTGTGAAATGTTTCTCATTCTTCCTATTTAATTAAATAAAAAAAACTATTCCATTTATCACAATTAGCTATGATCTCTTTCTATGAAATACTCGGTATTATTCTTGTTAAAAAAAAAATGGGAAATATCATTAATAAATTGATACAAATTTCACATTGGTTCATCATATTTAAAATAAAAAAAGTCTAAATAAAATGAGGATTACTATCGCAAACAACGTTTCATCATCGCACACCGTGTGTGAATTTGACTGACGATCAGTCTACTCGTCAATCTATGGCTAGCATTGACAGATTACAAGGGTGGACGTGATGAAGAAAGCAAAAGAGAGCAACTTTTGTGGTGGGGAGGGAGGGAATGTTTGTGATTGACACTCACCTCCACAGTCAAAACTGATTGTGTAAACGACACTTAACATTATGGAAACTGTTCATTTATTTTCATTATAAGAAACAGTGATGAATCCATTCATGCTATTCAAACTGCTCAACCTTATTTTTCCATTGTAGGGACCTTCTTGGTTTTTGAAAATATTTTTATTAATGAAGTTACAGTTCTGAAACTCAGAAGCCAAATATAAAATTGAATTTTCTATCGTTTTTGTTTGAGGCATATTCTCAATTATAGCCATAAAAAAACAGTTCTTCGAATTTCGAACGTATTTTGATTTATTTTTTCAAAAACATACTTCTTTTACAATTTTGAAGCTACGGCATTGAGGTTTTTTGCATTTGATTCTCCAAGAGATTATCTACAAAATAATTTTCTTTGAATTTCGATTTTTCAATTGTTTTTCGAGAAAAAAAAGGAAAACATAAATAAATGAATTTTCTTTAATTCAAAATTTTGAAAACAATTCCGAAAATCAAAATGAAACAATTTTTTTTAAAGAATTCCATTGAAAATTGAATGCAAAAAAACCAAATGCAGAAGCTTCAAAATTGTAATAGAAGTATGTTTCTGAATACTAATATATGTCTGTATGGAGAAGTGCTAGAAAAACTCATTCAAAATTGCTTCCCACCTAGCGCCGGTCTGACACCCAACACCTTACACTTAAGAGATATTGAGTGCCACTGAGCAGAATTGCGAACCAATACCTGTGCTTTGTGATCTGAGTAGGAGGTACTTTACCAGATATGGTGAGATAATTAATAACTACGAATTATTAATCGGCGTTTAACACTATCAGTTTTGACTGTGGAAGTGAGTGTCAATCACAACATTCCCTCCCTCCCCACCACAAAAGTTGCTCTCTTTTGCTCTCTTCATCACGTCCACGCTATGGAATCTGTCAATGCTAGCCATAGGTTGACGAGTTGACTGATTGTCAGTCACATTCACACACGGTGTGCGATGATGAAACGTTGTTTGCGATAGTTATCCTCATTTTATTTAAACTTTTTTTATTTTAAATATGATGAATCAATGTGAAACTTATATCAATATGATATTTTCCATTTTTTTTGAACAAGATTAATACAGAATATTTCATAGAAAGAGATCATAGTTAATTGTGATAAATGGAATAGATTTTTTTATTTAAATAAAATAGGAAGAACGAGAAACATTTCACAATAATTATTCAATAAATTTATATTAATGTAACTGTAACGCATTGAATTATTTTTTTATTATTGATATTATCATCTAATTTTAAGATGAACAATGATAATCAAAATGATTTTCAATTTACATAAGCTATTTCATTAAGTTACATTGTGATAACTAAATGAATTTGCTGTGGTACGATTTAGATATAAACAATATAAACAAATATACAATATACAAAATTATTAAATATAAATGTTTTCTGATGACTAAAGCCAATGTGTGTCGTTCAGCAACACTGACCAGCTGTTTATAGTCTGAACGTCAGTCACCGAAACTACAAGAGTGGAGTGGGGGTGTAGAGGTGTGATTGACAGTGACATCCACAGTCAAAACTGATAGTGAAAACGCCGCTTTATGTTCTTCAAATTATTGTCTTATATATTATTTTTGAGTGTTGCAGTTATGACGTCACGCACACTACATACCTCGATTGTCATTACTGTATTTCAATTATAAAAAAATTCGAGAGTAGTGTATCTTATTGTAGTATAATATCGTTGGTAGTAATGTCTAGGAAAGAATCCTTTTAAAAGTCAGTATCTTGAAAATATAGCTGTTTTTATTATTATAAATTTTGTATAGCAATGTTTGTTTTGTGTGAAATTATCCTAGAATCAGATTGTCAAAGTCTCGAAAACGAAGCATTTTTGGTTCTTTCATTATAGTTGAAAAAGTTTTATTTTGTATGACAGCTTTTACAACTAAGCAATGGAAATATCCTCTTCCTCCATTGATCTTATCCGAAAAATTCCATGAAATTCTACTTGTAGAATATACGACTGTGGTTTACAATATTCGAATGTATTCTAAATCATATCTATGAACTGAGCTCATATCAAATTGAACGGAAAATCAATTGCAGATTCTTAGAAAAGATCAAAGGGTTTTGAATTCGTAATCCGAATGAGATCATCCTCCTTACTCTCTGGGTATCGCCAAATAAATTGTTTCTCTGTATTTAAATTTATATTTAACACGTTTCAAAGTAATCTATATTTAGATGAAGTCAATTTTTAGATCTATACTTTCGTTCTTTTTAATTTCATCACAGCAATAGGATAGTTATAATCATTATCTAAAAATGGTATCAGTAAGAAAAAATCACCATATTTATAGAAAAAATTGAGATAATTACAATAATACAAAACTATGTAAACTACAATTATTAAGAGTACCTAAATTTCGGAAGGAAATATGGAAATTAATCGTGTGACTAAATTTCTCCACTTATTATCAGCAGAATAACATGACAAGGAGACTGATTATCTGAAAAAGTACATTCCAATTAATGTTGGAAGTTCTGAAATTAAAATACGTTGACTAATAGCACGTTTTCGGAAGTTTCAACTTTTTGATCATGATATCTCAATTCGAAGATTCTGACAAACTGTCGCCAAATTGAACTATTTACATTTTTACAACTTCTAAAAAATATTGATGGAGTTATGGAATAGGAGGATTGGTAATTTCCTTATAAATATCAAAGTTGCAGTTAGAATATCAATTTGAATAATAAGGTATATAACATGGACACATCTATATATTACTAAATAGGAAATATTTTCAAGAAGATATTAAATCTGTAGTCATAAAAATACTAAAGTTAAATATATGTATCTTGTATACTATAATAAGAGCTGCGTTCGTTTGTCCGTCCGTCCGTCCCTGTGACACACTTTTTATTAAGAAACACATATTAAAAGGGAAAATAATTCATTTGTGACAGTGTCATGACTACGGGCTGCAATAATAATTAACACTAATTATAAAAAAAAATATATTTTGGCTTTTGAGATTTATTTTTAATCAGAATATGTTTATCCATAATACATAATTTCATTCGAATATAATTCAGATTCAATAACAGGTAACTGTACTAGTTGACTTAAATTTTAATTCAGTTTTCTGTAATTGAAAATTTTATAAGGTATATGCCTATAGTGTCTTTCTACAACTTTGAGCCTTTAGTACGAATATTTGATCCATTCTTTCCCTACTTGCCCTCTCAATGATCAAGCTTCAAATCTCGTTTGATTCTGAAACAGAAACAGTTATTCAAGTGTTGTTTCACTGAAAATTCTCGATTTTAGGAAAACATACTTCATAAATGTTCAGGTTTATGTGAAATATCTAAATTTGGATGTTTAGGTACAAAGTGAAATATTTCCTTATTTACTTGTAATTCCAATTTGTGTTATTCAAAGCTATGAAAAAAATATAATATAATAACTAATTTATTGATATCTAAACTTTTTGAAAATTTGAAAAACTTCCAATTTTAATTGTTCAATTTTGTCAGCTTTCGAAAAGCAACTAAAAGTCAGCAACTAAAAGTGGTAACATGCACTATGTCGATGATCCACGATGTTTTTCCATAGAAAATAAATACGAGTAGTGTGCAGATTCTAATTCTAATCCTTCAAAACAAGATCAGTTGTTGACTTTTAGGAAAAAAGATTACCGTGGAAACTGGTGAAGCGAACGCCATATTTATACAATGTTGAATGTATGGAAATGAATTACCTACTAAATTAAAAGTCATTATTAGTAATGAAAAATATGAATGTAAATTGAGGAAATATCTGAACCAATATATTAAAATGAAGCACTAATAATTTAATTATTATTATTTCATGAGTATTTAAGAGATATATTGCCATACTTTGGATATTGCATTTAAACAATTGAAGGAAAAATATGCTAGAGGAATTATCTTACATATGGTGAAAAAGGTTTTGATGGTTGATAGATCCGATATGCATGGTATGATTAAGAAAAAATATCACAAAGTGAGATAGATCCTTTGCTATATTATAATTGTAATTGAGGTTCAGGAAAACAGAGGAAAACGAAAGTTTTGTCATTTAATTCTTTGCGCCCAATTTCGTAAAATTTTTTGATAGAACGTGTGACATTAATATGTGCTTTACTTCAATCTCCTAATCTCTTAATGAAGAAACTCAATAATTTGACCAATTATAACCAGAAACTAGAAAATAATTAACACTTAATGGTCTCCACAATCGATAAGGCAGTCAATTCCGGTGTTATAAGCAACTTAGCCCAAACTTTTAATGGCATTGAACAAAGGACGAATTGTATCACATTTCAGTCTGTAAGAGATGTAACTTGTTAGGAACTTAGTCAAACTTCCCAATGATTCATTTACGCATTTAATTGGGAGCTTCAATTGAAGAGAATGTGGTAAAAATCATTCCTAATTATATGCTGTTGTGAGATAATCTATTTTTAAGTGAAGGTATTGTTTTTGATTTATAAATCAATTTTAATTGACGAAATAATAATAATAATTGAAGAGAAGCATTAATTCTTATAATGTAGATACTATCAATATTCATTAGACTTTAATATAAAACACAATTATAAATCTTAAATTCATATATATATTTTCAATTTTATGATGTATAATTTCCTAACTTATGATTGTATTGAATTAAAATAATGTCTGAAATCTTCTTTTTGTTATCAGATATATATTTTAGTATCATTTCACCACTATATTTCATATTCTTGACCAGTAGAATGTATCCCTTAGCAGTAGAACGTATCACTTACCGGTAGAACGTATTCCTTACAAGTAGAACATACCACTTACCGGTAAAATGAATCTCTTAACTGTCGAACATTTCCATTAACAGTAGAACGTATCCTTCACCAGTAAAATGAATCTCTTAACAATCGAATATTTCCATTACCAGTAGAACATATCCCTTACTAGTAGAACAAATCTCCTAGAAGGTGAAGGTATCCGTCTCCAGTAGAACGTATTACTGATTGGTCTAGGACAAAACTCCACACCGGACAGAACCCCACTCCGGACAAATAACCCCTTTTGGACAAATACCACCTCCGGACAAAATTCCCTTCCGGACAAAATCCCCTTCTGTATAAAATCCCCCACCAGACATAATCCCCCTCCGGACAAAATCTCCCTTTTCCAGATACAACTAACAATGATCAGGTACAACCGCTGTTCGTAATTTCCAAAAACTTCACAAGTTGGTGGATTCTTCTATAAAGTGTTTAATCTCATTTAAACAATAGGGGATTTTCCTTTAATGAAATAAAAAATGAATTAAGTTACAAAACACTTTTATCGATATGTTCTGATAAAATTGAAGTTTGCCCATCGGTGTTTGCACTAATTGTAATTTATAGCACTCAAATTCTCCCCAAGAGCGGAAACAAGAATAATTATAATTTATAGCATTCAAATGTTTTTCTGCTTCTTCAGACGTGTCCACTGAAAAACGTTTACGTGCACAAGAGTTCACAGCTTTGCACGTTTTTTGCTAAAGTGTTTGCGTACAATTTGCTAGTATGTGTATATGCGGTTCAAACGAATCATACATTTGTGCAGCACAGTGCCAAATTGTGCCGCACACTGGTTAAGAAAAAGTATAAAAAAGAATTATCTAGAAATAAATATAGATTGAGACTAAGAATAAATTCGAATAATATAAGATTTATTTAGTAATGTAACCTGTAGTTCATACAATAATGGTTATAATAAGGCAATTGGTAAAGTCTCTTCGTAGTTTAGTGAAGAGACTGATTGTAGCAGTGTTGTGAACTGCAACGGTAGTCTTCAGGTCGGGTTTGAGAAGAGACTGATTGCACAGTTGTGTTGCAGAAAATAGGCAGGTACAAGATGCCACGAAAACGAGGAACACCTTTAAGAATAATGAAACAGTGAAACAATTTTATTCATAAAAAGGTACGAAATACAATACATCTATAATTGACAAAAGTGAAACTACACACCTAATAACAGCCCTTATAAGCTCCAAGGCTTTTAGGGCACCCTATATAAAAATCAAAATCGAATTTATTATTATGATAAAGAACTATTGAAAATAATCGCTGCTTGAAAGGAAAGAAAGAGAGAGAGAAAAAAAAGTAAGAGAATAATGATATGCAAAAAGGTTAACTAAAGAGAAAGAGGATGGAAAATAAAAGCATAGAAGGAATGAATGTTTTTGTCAATCGTAATTGGTTTATAATACACATCTATATTAGGTGATAGAGTGCATTAAAATGAACCTGCTGTGTAATGAAACACTTTGCTATGTATAGCGGTAGTGTTCCAACAATTTAGTGAGACCAAATCAAGGTCTCACAAAGTACTATGCGTACTTTTAAAAGATACATACTAATTCAAATTAAATAATCAAATGGTCTGGGTATAAGAGTGCACACATTATTATGTATTATATCATACACTGGTGGACAACTAAATACGAGAACAATAATATCCCTGACACGATCAGACTAAAAGTTACAATACCAGGGGTGGCCAAAATGGGGCTCACAAGCCGCATGTTGCTTCTGGAAATATTTTGTGGCTCAAGAGCCGAATGAAATTCTTGGAAATATTTAAATTATTTCTTCTTAATCTATTTAATTTGAAAATATATGATTTCATTTTTATAGGATTCAATATTAAATATATTTAGATTTCGATTGTAACTCCATCTTGATGATGCAGACTGAAAAAATAATAAATCTGGTAAAAATTATATGAACCTTAATTAAATACCCTTCTACTATATAATTAATAGTTCTATCTTTTCGTGTAATAATGTCTCGATAAATTTATATGCAGTGAATCTAATGGCATATCCTCATAATTGTACGAGCGTTTATTTGATTGAAGAGATTGATATATGAAGAAAGTAACTTCTGATCCTATTGGTCAAAAGCGGTGCTAGGACGCCTCGTTACTGGACGTTTCGTACCCGGACGTTTCGTTACCGGATTTTTCATTAACGGTCGTTTCGTTTCTAGGACGTTTCGTTACTAGTACGATTCGTTAAAAGATTTTTCGTTTCCAGATTTAAGCTTTTTTAAATTTGAAATGAGTTATATGCTACAAATTGTGCTAGGAAAATTCCCCACTGGGAAAACTGCCACTGGGAAAATTGCCACTGTGGGATAACTGCCACTCTGGGAAGATTGCCACCCGTAAAATTGCCACTGAGGAAAATTGCCACTGTGGGAAAATTGCCACCTAGAAAATTGCCACTGTACATATTTAAATTCATACTGATTTTTTTTTCATATGTACTGAATGCAATGTTGATCAGAATTTAATATAAAAGAATTTTTTTACAATGTGTACATCTCATTTTGACCAGCTATACGATCTAAGTGAATTTTTAGGTCGGTGGGAGTGAGTGTGCTGATACGCAATTAATTCTTAGTTATATGTGTTTATTCGTTCCATGGAGAGGTTAAACCATTTAAAGGTTCTCTACTCTACTAATTTGTCGTCAAGCTATTTTCTCTCAATCATAAGTGCACTAAAATGTACATAGTATCTTTATAATGTTTAGTCTTGTCAACAGTATGGACCACAAAAAAAGGATTATCGAATTAAACTGTTTATAACTTTGGAATAAATCAAGCTATCTTAATTCTTTTGTATTACATTCAGAATTTTTGTTTCAATCACTTCGATAAATGACTTCAAATTGGAATATTTTTCTCTTCTCAATTTTATGTTGAAAAACAGTAGTATAAAGGTTAGTTACACAAAACTGCCTCCCAGGATGAAGTTATACAGAAGCATAAAACTATTGTTTTCTATTTTATAATAACAAAATTATTATAACATATAACTTTGAGAGAATTACAATATTACCAATTTCACGTCATTTGCTGTACTCTAGACTCTAGAGTGATAAGAAACTCTTTTTTTGAACTCAATGCAATAAAAAGAATTTAAATATTTTTATTTATTTGAAAGTTATCCTTAAATATTTAAAACAAAAATGTGCCTCTCATGGATCGTTCCATGGTTGAAATTTTTTTTTAACTTGAACGCACAGTGAAATTTTTATTTGCATAAGATTCGAATACTTTTGAATTCATTTTGGTATTTTTTTATAGACAAAAATATTATTTTTTTAGTTTGTCACAATATTGTTAATTTATTTTATAGTGGCATCTTTCCACAGTGGCAATATTCCTCAGTGGTAATTTTCCTGGTGGCAGTTTTCCCACAGTGGCAATTTTCCCACTGTGGCAATTTTCCCAGTGGCAATCTTCCCAGTGGCAATTTTCCAACAGTGGTAGTTTTCCCGGGGTCAATATTCCCAGTGGCAATTTTCCCAGTAGCAATTTTCCGCGCGCACGCTACAAATTGTACCAATCCCACAGATTTATAAATATATATATTTAAATATGATTACATTTTCTCACCCTATAATTTTTTTTGTAACCCAAATCACTTGAAATATTCTCCATCATAATAGAAATTAATATATTGGAATTAAAATATACAGTAAAAATGGTAGACTAAATATTCTTTCCTTTTATGTTCGAAAGTATTTATTACCCTCGCAAATTTGAGGAAGGTTATGTTATTTTATTATGTTATTTTCATTTGGTAACATGTAACATCTGGTTATTTGATCTTTAACATAACGTTAATTTTTTTCAGAAGTATCAAAAACAAAAGATTTTGCCAATTTACACAATAAAGCAATGTCTGATTTCTCGGACTGAACCACATTTTCAATCTTACTTGGAAAAATAAAATATAATTATTGTTATTTAACTTCTATATCTAATGGTATCCATGACATTTTCACTTTCAACTTTTCTAATCAAAGATATTAAGTGATGATTGTTAATTTTATACCTCTGATTATAATCAATATACATATAACCAGATACTTAGCTGACGAATAAAATGTATGTTATTCATTGTAATTTAAAGTGAAATACAATTTTTAATATATGTGGTGGGTATAAATTGTAGTCTGCAACCCATTAAAAATGAAGAAATCTTTCCAGGTTTAAAAAAAACGATAAATCTGGTAACAAAGCGTCCTAGTAACGAATTGTCCGTTAACGAAACGTCCGGTAACGAAATGTCCGGGTACGAAACGTCCAGTAACAAAACGTGTGGTCACCGTCAAAAGCACCTTTATTATTCGATAAGCACTATATGTATATCTTCTGATATCATTATCGTATTTGTATCGACTATCTTTGCCGATGTGAAATAAGCTTGCCTGGTATTGAAAGATTACTCTAGAGAGTAATATCCAGTGAAACTTTTTATAGTAATTAAATAAAGATGTTTGTGAACTCTGCAAATGCTAAATTTCATTTTTGTAAAATTTACTCCAATATCTTCTTACATAGTGGAATTGTATTACTTAAAATTTATCATTCAATTTAAATAGTAATTATAAGTATTGAATTTAATTGGTAATTAAATATAAATAATAGCATAGTTATTCTGGAAGCTTCAATAAAAGATACTGTAAAGTTATTATTATAGAGCTAGGACATTGGGGCACTTAAAAAAGGGCAGTAGTAGCGGTCAAAACGAGCACTTGTAGCGCTATAAATGTGCAGTAGGAGCGATAGAAAAGAGCATTTGGGGCACTTATCGGGGCATTTGGGGCACTTATCAGTGCATTTGGGAACAGTTATTGGTGCATTTGAGGCAGTTTTTCGAATGCTTCATGCACCGAAAGAAAAAGCGTGTTACTTATCAAAGTAAGAATTTTAACGAGGTTTTGTTTTTTGAAGAGTTTTTGGATGAAATATACACAAGAATTATCTTTAATTTTTATCGATCAATAATTCATTTTGAAAAATCATTATGTAGATATGTAAGGCTCAAAAGTATTGTGCAATACTTGAAAAAACATAAGAAAAAGAACAATAAATGTTGAAACCAAAACGAACGTATGGAATCTATATCGAGTCTATAATGTTACAGAAAATTCTAGCATCACATGTTGTTGAAGTTTTGTAAGAATGTGAAAGTTAACCCATATTAACAAGATAAAATCATTACTTCTTTAACATTTTTTTTACCCTTCATCGTCTATCTGAGACCACATATTTCAATAAAAAGAATAATATCTACTTCTGTGGAAGTAACAGGGGCATGCACTAGCATAGCGGGAAACATCTTAGGGAGTCAATTTGGGAAATATTTCAGTCTGGTTTCTTCACTACGCCTTGCAAAATATTCAACCCTGTATTTACTTACTCAAACAAATGTACGAAAAAATAAGGTATGAAAAATAAAACAAAGATATTTGTAACTAAATATATATGAATTATGTGAAAATCTAGGGTTCCTATTAGAATAGTTACACCTCTTTTTAATTTTCATAGAACTTTTCTAATCAAAGAAAATGTATAAGAAAAGGGTAACAAAATTAAATCATTAAAAAAACTGAACAACAATACATTAACTCATTAAGTGAATATAATCAAATTAATCAATGCATGACTAGATTGATGGTAGACATAGAATATATTTGTTAATCCATATAATTTAAAGATGTCATTGTAAGAGCTACATGGCCCTTATAGAACGGATATTTTTTGCCCGAGCTTTACGAGCTCTACCTGTAATATGATTTCTCTTCAACATTTGAAATTAATTAACTATCAAAAAATAAATACGGATACAATTTCTTTGACTGTACCTAGGCAATAGGACACAAACACATGCCCTGGTATGTACTTCACTGAAGCTATCTCTCTATCAATATCAAATTCGTATTTTAATCTATTTTTAGTTTAAGTCTATTTATACGAACTAATTATTGGTAATATGAAGGATGGGGAAAGAAATGTATGAATTATTAATGTTACCTAAATAAACAGTCTCAGCAATCATTGGTAGATAACTAGGTGAAATTAGTTCGATCATTCACGTTTAAGCTCTATGAACCATCAAATAAACTTAAAAGTGCAGTTGTCCACCCGGTAAGAATGATACAGTTATTTGACATTACTCAATCTTGGTGCGCAATTGAAGTCAACCAGAGTACATATGGAGTATTTTGGGGCGTTTTGAGCATTTTGGGGCGTTTATAGCGTTTGGAGCATTATGAGCGCTAGTGGCATTTAACTTATAAAAGCCCCAATGTCTGAGCCTTAGTTATGAATTACTCGATTATTATTATCCGATTATTTTCGATATTTTGACACTTACTATAGGTAAAAGAAGCTTTTTTAGGATGTTTTTCATGAATACCATTTGTAGTGAAAATGCTTCGTTTTCGAGATATAGTGCGATTAGGTTTTCGATAGGTTAGGTTAAGTTTGCGGGTCTGGACAGGTTCATTTGTAGTTTATTTCATATAGAACATCATAGATACGTATATCGGGGACATGCTGCTACCCAAACCCCCGCCATGTCATTTAACAATCACGATGCGTGCAGTACGTCAAACTAGTGGACACAGTGAACTAAATTAACAGTTTCAAGGCACCAAGATTTCATATCACAAAAATCTAAAAGGCGGAAAAGTCATGTGTTTTCTACAAGCTTAATGTTATCCCTACCGGAAAATTAATTGCGATATATTTCGAAAACAAATCATTTCAAAAACAAATGGTATTCGGGAAAAATATCTTGAAAATGGCTCCCTTTACCTATAATAGGTGTCAAAATATCGAAAATCGGAGGCGAACCTAAAGTACAAATTTTCTATTTTATTTAATTTTACTAAATAATGTTATAATGAAAACATAGTTTTTACAAGCATAAAAAATTTCGGCTTCAACAAGGTTTTCCAGAAATTTTGTCATCCAGAAATCTTGTTTACTAGAAATCTCTTAGCAAAAAAATTAAGCGCCTTGCATCACTGCACACTTACTAAAAAAGAATGCACGCAAAATACTCGTTTCAATAAGGGTTGGTAATTCTTTGTCAAAGCCAAAAGTTCTCAAATAAAGTATTTATTTGGAGAGGACTATGGGATTGTCATAGGGAGTTTGGAAAGGGAATAATGAACTGAACGATATATTTTTGATGTAGCTAGATATTAACCTTGATTGTTAGAATTTTCCTTGATTCTGATTATACAAAGTCAGCTACACTGTCAAAAGGGGTTCACTAAGTATCATCTCCCCAGCGATCTGAGCTGTCCTCGGGCACCAACGACGTTATGTGTTCAAGTATCACCAACTCGCGTAAACCGGTAGCTCTGTACCAGTGTTCCTGTAATAAGTACCAGTGTTTAACAGTATTAATAAAAAACGATTGTTATGCATATGTACTGATCGATTCTTCAATAGAATGTAGACAATATTATTTGCATGTCATTCAATCCTTATTAGCCATAGAACCATATCACATAATTACTCAATGAATCCGGCCTCATAAGAAAAAAAAACAGAGCAGTAATAAGAGCACCTGTTACAAGTAAAAGGAACGTGTAAATTTCAGATACTAAGTACTGAATTTGTCTAAACGAAGACAAGTTTAAAATGGTACTCACCAAACCTCTTTTAATAATTTAGAATATCATTTAGAAAATAATTGTTTCCCCTTAGAAAATTATGTGATTTAGGCAAATTGTTTTTTCGCCTTGAATTGCGTTATCATATTTCGTGCATCATTTTAAATTTAATAGAGCCGAGGGTTTGACAAATGCTCTTCTTCAAATTGAAATATTAAGTTAAAGAAGCATAAAAGGTTAATTTACGAGATGTTTATTACTTTTTACATATTTATTTTTTCAAGTTTTGTGAGTTTCCTTGAATTTGATAAATTGCATCCTTTGAATATCAACTTATTGTATATTACCTCAATTGGATTTCTATATTATTTATAACATAATAGTATTATAAAGTAAAAGTCGAAACTTTAAATACATAATATAAACGTATACAAATTATTATTCCTTACATACTGTAGCATAATATCCCCAAGGATCTCACCCTTCGTCTATATTTGATATCCTGAGAGATACAGATGCTGTTCATTTTCCTCAATCGGTCTTCATTGACTAAAGATAAGACCCATTGGGGAAAATAAGGGTGTTTGTAAGTAGAGAAATATATCAATGAAACGTGAAAAAAGAATATTGGGGTTCAGAAATAATGTGAAAAAGTACTGATAATATGTGATGATTAAATACGGTTTGTAATGAATAATTTATATTATGCAGTCTGAGATATATTCAATATTGAACCATTATTGAAAACATTTAATTGTGATTAAATGCAATCTGAGATGAACTTGACTATTGAATATAAGTATCATTAGCTATCATTATTCATATTATTATAATTAGGATATTTGTTTCAAATGTATAAATATATTTGGAAAATGATTTGGAAAATTAATATTTTCTTATGAAAACTTATAATGATATAGGAGTACTAAATAATGGAATTAGTTTACAGCTTTCTTCTCTCAATTTGGGGTGATTTTCTGAAGTGGAATGATAATTTATGGGAGGATGAAGATTAGAGGGAAAAATCGTTCATTGGGAAAATAAAAAATTAGGATTAAGAAACATTTTATTGGAGAGAAACAAATTTATGGGATATAAAACTTCCTAAGAAAACAGAATTATTTGAGTAGAAAGAAATATTCTAAAGTGTACTAAATAATTCAAGAGAGAGATGTGTTCTAATGAAGAAAAACAATTTGTAGAAAGAAACGTTCCATGGGAATTTTTTTAATGAAACGTTCCATAGGAAACAAAATATCTTAGGGGAATGTGAAAATCTTGTAAAATATCGATTTATGTTAGAATGTATTTTTTAGAAAAGAAAGAATCTTATAACTTAAACTCCACTAAGTTTTATGGAAGTATGATGATCTTGAGGAAGGTTATAGAATTTAAAAATTTCAGGGAAAATCGAAATTATTGGAAATATATATGCTGATACTACAGGAGGAATTATCATATTCCAGTCCTAATATTAATATTGCAAATGAATAGTGTAAATAGATTGTGTAAATCACTATTGTAGTTATTCGAATAATCAAAACTGTAGTATAAATGAAGATATTAATAGTCAATAGTCATATAAAAGTGAAAGTATTCGTTTAATACGAATTTTCACTGGTCATATTGTGCTTTAAATGATAGGGTCCTTATTTATTTTGTGGTTGTTGGACGGGAAACAGAGATAAACAGAAAAATTAATGTCGTGTTTCGAAGCTGTTATTTGAAGAATAAAATTTGCATTGTAATTTTGACTAACATTTTCAATGTTGTTAAATTGTTCTTAGTTATAGTTTTCAAATAATGGAAAGATATCATTATTCATTCGTATATGGGTATTCAGAATTATGATTTTTCTAGTAAAAAATGGTAGCTGAACTAATATAGTTTCTCCCGAACAACCATGTAATATCATTATCTCCAATAATATGAAAGAAGAACAAATTCAGTATTCAGCCAAAAATTGTCTTTTCCAAGTATATTTTTTCCTATTTCAAAAACATTGTCTAACATTAAAGACTTTAATTTAATAACAACTGAATGAACAATAAATAGGCTAACAATAACTGTCAGAAACGGATATTCTTCAATTCTCTGTTACGCTTCTCAATATTTGCAATGATTATTCAATGAATATACATACATACTGGAGGAAGATTTGAATATTCAATATTATTCATGAGAGTGGAATGTCGTAAAAATACAATCGGTTTTGATGCGAATGGGAATTTATGTCATTTTTTCATCTAGCAAAGGATGGAGTTTTTCTTTCTTAACCATGGTAACCTAGCCCTTAAAAGCGTTCTCAGTAACTTAATCTAGCGATTGGGGCACACGCGCCAGTCCTCACTAAAATTGTTATAATATCCAAGCAAATTGACTTTTCAACATTCTGTCTTTCAGTTGATATTTACATATCTATTGGTAAATGTCAAAGAATAATTACATTAATCGAATAAAATTAACAAGCAAAGAAAGGAAACAATTTTTTTAAACTATTTATGCAAAAACCGTTTTCTCCATCTATCAATAAAATCCTTATAACATTCACAAAAATGAATTAAATTTTATTACAATTTACAAATTCACGATACAACCTCTCATCGTGTCCAGACTCTTTATCAGAACACAATACTAAACAAGAATGCTTTGAACACCAACAGTAGCTACGTTCACTTTAGTACATCTCTCTGTAGTTTACGCGTGTGTGTTTTTTAATGCACTAACTGGGGGATAGGGGAGGTTTCGTCAGCCAACTGGCTGGGTGTGCGTGAATGGCTTACTTGAATGTAATAACAAAACTCTATACATAATCGACTATTATCAAAATTGACTTGATGCGTTTGCTAAAATTTTCTAACATATTGTCATTAGGTTATGCATCCATCGATTTTTAAACGAGTTTATCTAATATTTTTCAAAATATATGAAAATCATTGAAAGTGGGCATCAGTCTGCCAACCGTGAATCTACAGTTCCTGAAAGTAGCGTGAAGGATAGGGATTAATTTAATGGCCTTCCTTGACTTGGTTCCTACATAAATAGCAAATATATTTCTGTTTTTTAAAGTGAAATTTATTTACCTATCGGCGTAAATCGTAGTAAGCCACGTAAATTATGAAATTAATTGTACTGTGGTGACGTGTGGCAACCGATAAATACAGTTTGCTTAGCCAATGAGCATGATTTTGTCCACGTTTTCATGGAGTACAGACAGATGCGCGAGCTGTGATTTGGTCGCACTCCACCCAATCACAGCTCTGTTTTCTCAGTTTCCAATATTTTACATACCTATATATTTATTTCTGTTTATACGTATGTTCTATATTTTCACTCGAAATGTTGTACATATTAGTTTAGTATATATAATAACAACTAACACAAAAATACAGTACCGTATTTTTGTAATGCAAACACAGCAATTGTCTATGCATAACTGCTATCATGAACCTATATGATTGTGAGTAAGTAACATTCAAAGTTAGTTACCGATCGGCTCGCACGAGATACACACCTTATCTCCAGTCTTAGTTATAGAAGGACCTTTCAAAACAACAGCTAATTTACTGTCCGCTACAACAAAGAAAATAAGATCTTTGCCACATGACAAAAAAATCCTAATACCAAAGAAAAATTTCAATGACACAGAAACTTTTTTGGTAGAAAAAACTGATCAAAGAGTAGGTGAGAATCAAGGTAATTATGACGATGATATGCAGGAAGAAACAGAAGCATATTACGCATATGATGTAAGAAACAGAGGAACAGCAGGTAGGTATGCACGCAGAAGCAGATACAGATACAATCACACAGGCAGAACAAATGTACCAAACACTAATACCTACCCCCCAAAGCAGAATAGTGATACAATTAAGTGCTTTAGATGCAATAAACTAGGCCACATAGGAAGAGAATGCCGTGCTCAACAACCTTTTAATCGAGGACAGAGCAAGGATTTTCGAAAACAAATGTAAATACGAACACTGAAATAAATACAACAAATAAAGTTAGTAAACAACATGGTAGGGTTAATTTAACTAAACATGTAACAAAAACAAATGCGATATCGGTCGGTAACTCCGTACGCGCATGTGAATTGAACATGAATGAATTGGACCCGGTGTACGTTAAATTCAATGGTGAACTTAATTCGTCACTCAATGCAAGAAATCAATGCAAATGTAAAAATAAGTTCGATTTATTAAAAGAAGTAGAGTTAAGCGTTGAGGATAAAATAAAAAGCGAAACGTATATTACAGTTCAGTTCGTAAAAAATAGGGATGAATTAAGCGGATTGACGGACTGTCATTATACGATAAAAGGGACTTCTAAGCCAACGATAATTTTACATAGTAAAGAATTT
This sequence comes from Caprella mutica, assembly GCA_947561585.1. Lineage (NCBI taxonomy): Eukaryota > Metazoa > Arthropoda > Malacostraca > Amphipoda > Caprellidae > Caprella > Caprella mutica. The sequence continues at coordinate 57,398 of CANNZV010000793.1, forward strand.
GATTGGGAAGCTTTAATAGATTCAGGAAGTGAGCGAACGATTTTAAACAGTCGTAATTTTAAATACATGGCGAGTAACGAGGACATAATGAAATCGGACGTAACTATTAAAGGCATAAACGGACGTTCCGAAGTAAAAGGTGAAATAAATTTTGTATTAGTATCAAAGTCAAATAAGCAAAGAGTAAACGCTTTACTAATCGATAACAACAGTCTACCCTATGACGTCATATTAGGAAGGGACGTGTTAATGAACGCGCAAATTGATTTTGATAAAAATATTTTGAAGTTAGGTGAAGAAAAAATTCCGTTCATGGAAAAACGTAAAATAGCTACTAAAGAACTATTAAGCACGGATTGCTTAATAGCAGAGTTAGTTCTCATTTCTAATAAGTCAAAAAGAAGAACGTTGATAAGAAAAATAAACGAACGAACAAACAGCCACAGTAGTATTGCGAAGGTAAGGGTTAAACCTCAATTAAAACAGAAAGGGCAAGCAGAGGTTATGAAGTCCGAGATAAAAACGAAGTCTAGGAAAAAGAATAAAATACGCAAGAAGAACGGTAATGTTCATATAAGTAGCCAAATCGTTGAGGCAAATACCGTTAAAGTTCTTTATGGTTTTGTAAAGAACAACGAAGCAGGAAGTTATATCGTAGCTAAAAGAAGTTTCAGTTCGGGTTTAGTGGTAGCCGAAACACTAATAAAAATCGAAGACATTAAAAAAGAAGGGGATCAAGTGTCAATATGCCCAGTTTTCGTAATGAATCCGACTGATAGTGATATCATATTAAAGGAAAATAAGATAATAGGTACACTCGAAACCTACGAAGAGCAAGTCGAAGTTAATATAGCGACTATATCGGAGTTTTTAAATAATAGGACTCGTAAATCTAGATTAGGAAACGTGTTGAGTGACGAAACGTTACCCCTGATTTAATTTATGAAAAGTCAATGGTACATGCAGTTGGAAATAATGGAGAGCCATTAGTTTCAGTGCATGGCAACCGAGAGATAAAGTGTAAAATATCACGTAACGGAAGTGCTGATGGAAGCCGTCATATCACAGTAAGAAGTGATGATGTAGAAAACAATTCTCAGACAGTGCCATCAGGACTGAGAAGGTTAGTTAATGCTGACATATCATGTGGAATGTCAGAGTATGAAGACAAAACGACGCAGTTACTAAATAATTTTAGAGACGTAATTACTCTTAAAGACGAACCTATCGGAACTACTAGTATGTGTACACATAGTATTAAACTGAAAGACCCTAATATAGTTATCAATAAAATACCATATAGAATACCACATAAATTTCAAGAACAACTTGAAGAAGTTAATAAATCAATGTTACAGGAAGGAACTATTGAACCTTCAATGTCCGAGTACAATTTCCCGGTAATCGTGGTTCATAAAAAGAATGGGGAAATACGTCCCGTAATAGATTTCAGATCTCTAAATAAGTGTGTGCATATACAAGGATTTCCTTTACCTAGAGTTGACGATATGTTAGGATCATTAGGTGGGTCTAAGATATTTTCTAGTTTAGATCTAAGGAGCGCATTTCACCAAGTGAAACTCTCCGAAGAATCTAAAAAACTTACAGCATTTGCGCTAAATGGTAAAAAGTGGCAGTTCCGAAAGTTACCCTTCGGGTATGTCAATAGTCCAAAAGTATTTCAAGCAATTATGACAAAAGCGTTAAATAAAGTATTAGGGAAACTATGTTTCGTATTTATTGATGACATCCTAATTTTTAGTCGATCATATGAACAACATTTAAATGATATTAGCCAAGTGCTAATGAGTTTACGTGACGCTCATTTGAGATTAAAATTAGAGAAGTGTAAATTCTTTAAACACGAAATCAACTTTCTTGGACATCGGGTCACTACTGAGGGCATCTGATGTATCCAAAACGAAAAACTTAGAGAAGCATCTAGACCAACAGATGTAAAGAAACTTCAGCGGTTTTTAGGGCTTGCGAACTACTTTCGTAAGTTCGTCCCTAAATTTAGTCAGAAAGCCGAACCATTATATAGACTAATAAGGAAGGACACTAAATTTGACTGGACTGACGAATGTGAGGCTAGCTTCACTAGTCTCAAAAATATTTTGACATCAGATACGGTTTTAGCTCATCCAAATTATTCCAGACCGTTTTATCTATTTACTGACAGCTCAAGTATCGGAGTTGGCGCAGCACTGCTACAACCAGATTCGACCAAAAGCAAAAGATTAAGACCCATAGCCTATTTCAGTAAATCATTAAATTCTACTCAGAAAAGGTACTCCACGACTAAGCAAGAGTTCCTTGCAATTCATCTAGCTTTAAAGGAATTTCAATATCTATGTCTAGGGTATCCTATTACCATTTTAACTGACCACAAACCCTTGTGCGCATTTTTTGGTAATAAACTTCCATTAGATTCGGCATTGGCCAGGTGGGCCATTGAGGCTAGCACATATTATGATTGCACCATTAGGTATTTTGAGGGTAAACGTAATGTAGTAGCAGATACTCTTAGTAGATTAACTCCTTTAACGGAAGAAACAATAGATGAATGCGAACTTTTAACACCATCTAATGAAAGTTTTAGCTCAATTGAAAGTTTTATAGCAACCACAAGATCGAGGGCTAAGCTAAATGTACCACAAATTATAAACAACAATGACAGTGAATCAGAAACAGACTCAGAAAACGAACAAGAATCAGATCCATCTAAATTGTATAAAATAAACAAAGAAAAACCATTTCTGAATTACATACCTAAACACGAAGACATAACATGGACTTTAAACAGACTAAAGACTGCATAGTGAAACGACTTTGCTTGTAAGGAAATAATGGACATATTAAATAGAAAAAAATAGGAACATCTAAAAACATAGCTGAGTTTTTCATTTTAGACGGAATATTATATCGACATAGGAAAATAGATACTAGGGCAGTCAGTATTGTTAATTATGTTATACCAAATGAAATGATCAATTTAGTAATTAATTCAATACATTTTAACACTCATTGTGGTTTAGCTCATACGCTATTTAAATTTCGACTAAAATACTATCATTTTCAAGAAAGATCGGTCATAGAATCTTTTATTAAAAGATGTGACGTTTGCAAAATCCTTAAAGGAAATCTAGATACACCAATTAAATTAATGTCTGCCCCAGTAGCTAATACACCATTTGAAACAGTTTCATTTGACTTTATAGGACCTTTTATTACAACTGACACGAACAACAAGTACATTTTATCAATAACATGTATGTTGACTCGATATAACGAATTACACGCAGTAGCTGACAAATCAACTAACACAGTAATTGATTGTCTACGTAAAACATTTAGTCGTTGTGGATATCCCAAAACGCTAATGTCAGATTGTGCGAAAGAATTTAAGTCTAACGCAATTAGAACTTTCAGTGAAATACATCAGATATATAAATGTGAGGTACTACCATACTCAGCATATTCCAATGGAATTTGTGAACGTAATAACCAGAGAATTAACAAATTATTAAGATTCTATGTAGCTACAGTAAATCACGATAATTGGGACATGTTTCTCGATATTGTCCAAAACACAATCAACAATCAGTTAAATATGTCCTTGAAGGATACGCCTTCATACGCTCTTTTTGGACGTGATACCTCTCCAAATATACAAGCAGAAAATTTGGATAACATTTATAATTTAGATACATCAGAATCAATAGTCAAAGTTAAGGCCAGACAAGCTATATTTATTGAAGATCAGATTAGAGCTAACATAATTAATCAATCAAACAAACGCATAATTTACCACAATAGGACACGAAAAGACAAAATTATACAGATAGGTGATCGAGTATTAATTAGAAATCATCAGAAAACACATAAATTACAATTAAATTGGATAGGACCAGGTACAGTATTACAAGTAAAAAAAACAAAGCTATAATTAAAATAGGACATCAAACGATAACAAGTAACATAAATTATCTAACTAAGTTAGAAAATTTCACAACCAATTAATTAAATAATTTCATTAACATCATTAAACAGGAAATCAAATTATAAGCAATTTGAATATAAACATCATATAGGTAGCCCAAAAAAGGAACACATAACACGATGTAACATGAGGTAACATGTAACATGTAGTACAGGAACACATGACATATAACTCGGTTACATGCAAAGATTCAGAGAAATGTTTACATTTTTTTTGTTTACGCAAGTCAAACAAACACACCATGTAGCTCATTGTTCAAAATACAATATTTCATTTGCTCAGTAAGAGAATTATTGTACATGTAAAATAATTGTATATATTTAATTTAAGTTGATGGGATGAATTATGAATTTTATTAATATAAAATTTCATATAATAATTTTAAGATGATTAATTTTTTTGTATGCATGTTAATTTTAAATTTTGTGTTTAAATGTTGGTGTAACGAATAAGATGAATTATACTTTGTAAATGTAGTAGTTAAATTGTTTGAAATCAGAATGAAAATTTGAAAAAAAAACATATATATTCAAAATTAGGATGAAAGACTGAAATAACTTAAAATCAAAAATGATTAATTCAAAATGAGACTGAAATCTGATAAAAATAACTAAAAAAAAGACCAGGGGCCAATAACTAACAGTGTCGTTTTGATTTCAGTGAATCCGAGGCAGCCATAGACAGCCGTTGACAGACCCTCAGCCATATACAGCCGTTGACAGACCCTCAGCCATATACAGCCAGTGACTGACTCTCAGCCACTCACAGCCGGTTGACACACTGAACTATACTTCAAGGTCGTGAGAAGGAACAGCTGACGCAAAAATGGGCCAGACTCAGAGTAATTTTGATCTGAACTCGGTGGTGGAGCTGATCCAGAAGTCGACTTCAATGAACAAGGCTCATTTAGAGCATGCTATTAAATCCATGGGGTCAACTAAATATGACCTGATCCCGGATTTATTTAGCGATGTTTTGGTGTTAATCCTAACACTGTTAGTTGTGATGATTATGGTATGCGGGTACAATCAATCCAGGAGGGTAAAGTCCGACGAGGACATGAGGATGTACGAAATGCGGAGTTTGAAGTCAAAAATGGCGACAGAAGCATTTAATCAAATTAAAAGAGGGACCTCTTTAGAACAGGGAAACTAATTGGAACTGTAAATTACTTTAATGATCAGGCAATAAACATTCAGGCGACAAACTTTATTGTAATGCCTCATAAAAAAACAAAAAACAAAAAGCAAAATTAACAAAACAAGATCTAGCAGCATTTAAGAATTTTTTTTTAGAAAAAATAAAAAGTCAAATTAAATTAGACCATTATTTTAAGTGTTTTTTAATTTTAAGTTTGGGTAATTTTAAGTGAAAATTAACAATAATCGTTTTCAATTGAATTTAATTTTAAGTTTAATTTTTTTTTCGGTGTTAATTTTAATGTTTAATTTTAAGGATTAAGACTGTCTCAAAATTTAATAAAGATGATCAAAATTCATATAAATTCAAATAAGAATATAAATTGATTAAAAAGTCATAAAATACGATATCATAACATATGATAAATTAAAATGAATAATTACTTTTATCAATAAAGAAGGAATTTTATTAAAATAAAACATAACTAAGTTAAATAAAATATATTTTTATAATAAAAAAATTTTTCTTGGATTATAAAATTTTGTTTTTAAATGTAAATGCAGTAACAAATTTGTGTAATGTATTGGAGTGATCAAGGACTCTGATAATATTTAGAATAATATTCTAAATATTAGGAGGGGAGAGGTGAGATCTCAAATAGATTAGGCAAGTTGTTACATTTATTAAATGAAAAAATTATTCATTTTTTGAACTGAGACATAGTAGGTAGGAATAATTTAGAATATTTAGGAATAAATAAAAATATTGTTAAAGCAAAATTAAGATTGTATAGGTAAGATAAAAATTTAAAGAAAGTTTGGTGAATGCACTTTAGTCTGACATATTTCTAGAATGAATTAAAACTCATATTTTTCAATTTGCTAATAATATAGTTATAGCCGGTTCGAGAAATTTCAAGAGATCCAAAACACATGTTTCTACTAACAGCGTGAGCGTCTGAACATTGTTAAATATAGAGTAACAATGGGTAGACAGACCAGATGGCAGTTTTGGAAAAATGTGAATTGTAACTTTGAAATTTTCGGAAGGGGGGAGTGATGTAGTAATGCAAACACAGCAATTGTGTATGCGTAACTGCTATCATGAACCTATATGATTGTGAGTAAGTAACATTCAAAGTTAGTTACCGATCGGCTCGCACGAGATACACACCTTATCTCCAGTCTTAGTTATTGAGACCTTTACTTGTGAGCGTTTTAGTGAAGTTACACAGTGTATTTACCATTGCTTGATAATTGAATATATTCTCTTTAAAGTGTTAATTATACTAAGTTATTATCCTAAATACAGTTAAGCTTGGACCAGAGGCCTGAGGTCTGAACCATATTGGCAAGGTGGTTCTAGGGCATGAGTATTTAGTAGAAAGAGATATATTGAGAAAAAGGAATCTGAAAATAGTAAACAGAGTAAGATTCTTATCACACGTAACCCATATAGTGAACTGTTATAAGGTTTCACAGTTGATGAGATAACCCCACAGGGGGACCCGTCACAAGGTTCATAAATAAGAAATGTGATTTTTTAACTCTTACTCAAACATTCCTGTTCATTAAGATAGTCAAACTCATTAGGGTTAATATGAGTTTCTTGATATTTATAACCTTTTTTGGTATATTCGTATGTAAAAATGTTGAGAAGTAAAAGTCTTGAAAAGACAACTTCCAAATCGGATTATAAATAAAATTATTAATATTTTTCCTTGAGGACTGGTCTGCCTGGATTAGTCCCTATGGTACTAGGATTAACGATGACAGGCAAAAAGCATTACTGATCTATTTGATGTGAAATATTTGCGTTTTCAAGCAAATTCTCATTCAACGTCATTACCATATCAGAATTGATGTATATAGTGTGTAAATATAATGTTTTACACATATGAATATAAAGATTAATTTTTTAAAATTTTTGCTGGAATATTATGAGTGTCTTTTTACAATTGCAATTTATTGAAATGTATCTAAAATATGATGACTAAATGTGTGATAAATTTTGTTGATATTTTAAAGAAAAATCACCTGTGAATTTTAAGTGTAATTTACTGATATAATTTAGCAAGAAAAATTACCTCATTTAATTTGCCTCATTTATTAATATTTATAACTTATAAATATCTTATCCCTAAATGCCCAAAAAAGTCCCGTGCATTATGCAAATTTGAATATAGGCTTGTTTGTGAACGTTAATATTTTTTATGTGTTTTGTTCCATCAATAAAGTTATATCATTGTATTACTTTACCATTGTATACCATTTCATTATTAGTCCGTTCAATTACTACACACCAAGAGACGATTAACTCTTTTCTCGAATAGATTGTGTCCATCATTTTTGGTGACAATTTTTTCCCATTTCCACGTTGATGAAGTCCATTCTTTGACCATTTGCAGGTGGTCAGAGTGTCCCGTTGATGCAAATTATAGACAAATTGTGTCCTAGTTTTTTTGACTGCCAAATTCTAAAAAAAAGGTATCATTATAAAGAATATTATTATATTGAACAAATTTATTGATGTGAAAAACAGAGATTTACTTATTTAAAAACTATTAACTATTTTCAGCAGTAGAGGTAAATATGTTGAATATCCTATTCAAAATGTGAATAAAACCTCATGTTAAAATGACTATTTCATATCTTCGATTCTTCACCCAAACCAATTTTACCTACATAAACAGTTTAAATATGATATTAATAATAAAATATTTACTAAATTTCTTTTTAAATAGTGTTCAGGAAATATCGTCTAGAAAAATATTCCAACACATATGAAATGGATGATAATATGGTATGGAAATGATTTTCAATGTTTATATTATCTGTGTCATATCATGATCTGTATAGAATTATTTAGATATGCGAATATATGGTCTTCACTTTTGAATTTTTCATTTTTATGTTGCCTGAACATAACTTTTTCCATTCAAATTTCACTAGCCATGGCTTACTTCTATGTAACTATCATATAATTACATTATATGTACATGATTATTCAATATTACAAAAAACAAAAATATGCTTAAATAGGTTAAAATAAAATAAAAGAATGATATGTGTCTGATCAAATCGACTCCAAAATACATTAAGGTAAAAATTTAAATAGTTATGAGTGAAATAAAGATTTAGTGTTCATAAAGCAATCCACTATCCATCTCCAAGGAGCAGAACAATCTTCAAATTACACAGCAGAGTCATGAGTCAAAATAGAAATAATTGGAATGCGCTCTTCAATCCGTAGTGGAGAAGATATTATAATATTCAAAATGCTAGAATTGCTGCTAGAATAATAATTTGCAGCTGCATTCACCTCAGAAAGCAAGAATAAACACTACGGTTTGCTTCAGTGAACCTGAATTGTAAAATAATATTCGGGAGAATTCATCCGAATGTTTCGGTAGTAAGTGACATGCAGGTTAACAATGAAGAGGAAACTATAGTGTAAGAATATGCTGGGATTTAATGAAATCACGAGATGCAAGAATGAGAAGGGGGAAATCAAACTGGCAATGCATAAAAACGGTTATTTAGAAATTGAGAATTTATTCAATACAACAGCCATTATAAAAATAAAACATTTTTGAATGTTATACGAATAAACATCAAGTCAAACTTGTTTTCATGTTGAATTTAAACATGATAACATTAGTAATATTAGTTAAAACTTTCAAAATTCTTGGAACAATAATGTTGTTATGATATTGATACATTATTTGAAGATACGTATACTTCATGAAATCTTTTTATTGTAAAATAGAAATACCAACTCAATACTATTATAAATATCCATGAAATTCATATCTCTAACAAAAGAAACAATTTTGATACATTGGACCTATATTGAATTTTTTAATAAAAACATTGAAATCTATGTAAACGAATCAATAAAAAATAATAAACAAGTAGTTATTTATTTCAGTAACAAACTTTTTGGACAGATAATCGATTATCGAAGAAATTTTCTTCAAACCTACATGCTAAATATTTTATTTAAATTTTGAAGGATAAACAGCTACCAAAGCTCTTGTATATAAACTATATGAATATCAAAACATTTTTATTCTTTCCACTTATAAGTTGCCTGTGTTGTTTGTAATATTTATATCTTGCCATCAAGTTAAGCCTTTAGCAGAAAAACTACATAACTCTTGTCTCATTCTTTTCTCTTTAGCCAGAAAAATTGTAGCCTCTAATGCAATGAAAAGTTTTACAAGTGAAGAAAATGTTGATGTAAAAAGAGTATCGAAACAATGGCCGCCTTAACCCTTAACTACTTGATGGATGAATTTATAATTTGTGTTTTTTCGTGTAATTATGTGTAATAATTATCCTTTGAACAAACTATATCAAAAAATACAGTAGTGTTATTTACATCAGTTTATATTTCTATCATTCGAAAGTCACTCTACTCAGATTCAATATAACTTGAAAACTATATTTGTCTATTCAATAATATCAAATGTAAACATATTTTCAATCTATATCAGAGGTAAAATTCAAATTTAGTTTTCATAAAGTAATTTCAAAATAACGTTACTCTAATTTAGAATAAGTTTATTATGTTTTGTTTAATATATTTCAATCACCTGCAATCTAGATATGTATTTTTTATATTTAGAAACCATTATCTCAAAAGGGATTTTTCATGGGCTGCTCTCCTGTAACGTAAGTATTCTGGAATGAATAATCACAGTACAAGTTAAATGCGGAATCCATTCAACGGTTGCAATCATGTCACCGAGAAAATCAAGTAAACATCACTTGAAAGAAGGTAATGTCTGTTTTGAAACAATATAAGCCTCTTTGGTTGCTTACAAGATTGCAGCAATGTTACAATGGGCAACATTGTTACAATAGAGTATAGATGATCATTGGGATGATCTTGCTTTCTTGATATCCAATTTGAGATGATCTTGTTCAGTGATCTGATTGGGGATTGAGTCGAATTCGGTAAACTACAGTCGAATATTCTACAAGTAGTATTTCTGATTGAGAATTATGTCGAATAGTGTACATCTTGTATTTATGATAGAGCATACACATAAATACGGTCGAATTTGTATTGTTTGATATTTGGTAGATGAGATTAGGATTTACGGTGAATTTAATGGTTATTTGAACATAACTCGCAGTAACAATTGGAAGAAATGCAATTTTCATTAGGTATCACTGTAAATTTGAATATTTCATTTTTTTGTATTATACGATCAATGTAAATGTCCAAAAACTGGAGATTTACTCCATAATATTTTTCATAATGGAAATAAATAAAATCAATTCTCTTTTGGTTTAACCTTCCATTGCTCTTGTGATCATATTCAGTCACTTGAACTGAATATAAGAGCCTGTTTGCTGAAAGACAAAAGGGTGGAAACTTTAATTATAATGATTTCCATCTTGGTTAGGAAGAGGAACTCGTGTCACTGAGAGATGGGTTGATTTTTAAAAATCTCTAAATCAAATTTAGAAGCTCAATATTCATTACCGTAAGTTCTATACGATATCGGATATTGTATGCAAACACGAATTAATACTGATTTCTTTGTTTGTAGTTGTTACATAAATGAATGTAACTTTAAAGGTTTAAATATTGAAATGTGAATGAAACTGTGACTGACTATTAATTCATTATGTTGATAGTTTGTTTAATTAGGCCCAAGAATAAGTATATATTAGTAGCTCCAGTGTACTGTCTTCAGATTTACAGATTTAATGTGCTGTGTTAATCATTACTACGAAAAAATTTGAAAAGCAGATTAATTTTTCTCGAAAAGTGGTAATACCATATAACTTATGTGAACCAACCTAAACTTAGGTAATTTCCTAACTTTGCTAAATATACAAATACATTTAGGAAAGTTTAAACAACATGAAGAACCAGTTTCGAAAATTCTAGAACTTAATCCTATATAGAGGGGATATTTAGGATCGGCAGCTCGTATATTTAATCGGCAGATCGAGATTGATCATAAAGTGTTATAAATTCAGACATTATTTTCAGATTTCAGGTAGAAATGTCCAGCTTACTTTGATAAACCGTATGTGATTTAAATTTATATTGATTATAATTGTATCATTGTCGAATAATTTATCGTCATAAATAGATGTTCTTATGAACATGGATTAAAATTTCGGATCGGAAGAAGAACCACCGCCTATAATCTACTACACTCTTAAACCTCCAGCGTCTATTCCAACTATACCATGAATATGGCAATACAATACTTATCAAATCATTTCATTCACTCAACCCAGTTAAAAAATTAGCACAGTGGATTTTGGGACTTGTAGTACACCTGGTGGGCAAATATACAGAGTGTCCTAACCCACAAATCTGGGGCCAAAACTGGCACAGCGGCTTAACCGATTATTCCACCCCATAGCAGCATAGATGTCTGCGATGCATCGATTGGTCTAATCAACAGTGAACATACATAATATTGATTCACAGTGCGATGCGTTCTAAAACCGGGTTTCCACTGAGGCAACATTTTGGCAACACGCAGCATGCTACATTGCCGCACGAGCAAAATGTATTTCAACCTGTTCAACATAAGGCAACGTGTAGCATGCAGCTGCGTAGCATGCTGCACGTGGTTACACGTTGCCCAGTTGCCTGCCGCAAGCAGCAAGATTTAGCTTGTTGCCTAGCGTTGAACGGCTTCCCACCACCGGTGGGAAGGATTTAGTTGCCGGCAATGAAGATAATTTTTATAGTATTGATGAAAAAATAATTCATTATAGTTATGCCAAACAATGTCGCATTTCCTTTGTTTAAAAATTTGGATTAAAAAATCGTCAATTACATACTACAGTATTTACGATTATAAAAACGTTAGAGATTATTCATAGTCACAGTATGGAGTATAAATAACACAGAATTATTTTATTTATTTAATAAAATATATAATTTAATTAAATTTTTTTTATAAATTTATATCATTATATAGAAAAAGCTCTTATAAATAAAAATATGTGATATTCATTATGCAAAGAATTTATATTGTTAATAATATTCATCCGATAATATTTCACTATCTTCACATGAGTATTTTTCTGAACCCTCTATTCCATGTTTCAGTTGTTCGCATTTGCGGTTAATGTTTGGAAATTGGTTTCGTTTTTGTTGAACTAGTTGAAATGGTCTTGCAGCAAGCAACAGGCAACAGAGCATGCAGCTTGCTACAAGCAACGAAGGTGTTGCCTTGCTGCATGCTTCGTGTCTCTTTGTTGAAAGTCGCATGCTACATTCTTGTTGAATGACAGTGAAGTCGCATGCTACATATTGCCTGTGTTGCCTCAGTGGAAACCCGGTTTAAGACAGAGTAGCATGCTGTGTGTTGCCAAAATGTTGCCGCAGTGGAAACCCAGCTTTAGGCCTTTGTCCAGAGTCATTATGTCCATTACGTCTTTAATACATTGATATAAAAACAGATAATATACCCTGAACTAACCAGTTCTCGGGTAGCAAGCAGCAAGATAAATATCTAGTAGTCAGATATAGTCTCCTCCGGTAAGTCTTATAACGTAGTCATCAAAGCTTGTTGCTCCTTACGTTTCCCTTGTGACCACGTGCATAAACCTGTGTGCGTAACAGTCTTATAAATACATCGCTATGAAAATAAACATATGATTTTATTGCTTCAGAGAGTTGTCCCATACAACCTATATAACTAAAGTGTAATAATCATTGAGGCCAGAAAAGAGGATTACCATAACTTTACGGTTTATTAGGAGTAATTAAAGAAATATGAATCATCACTATTTAGTTGAAGAGTAGGGGTGTACCAGAGGGAAACCTGCACTAAACACTGGCGTTTCTTCCGTAGATATTTTGCCCGTAAGCATTCCATCCGCTCACGATATTTGAGAGATAAATTTGACTTGATATCTTTAGATTACTTGTGTGAGATGAACTAAATAACTAGAGTGATCCGATATAGTTAAACATAATCATTTAATATCTCCAAATTTATATGTAGTCCAGTATTTTATATTATAATGATTCGAGTATCATTGATTATTCACATTGAAAAAAAGTAAGCAAACCTATAAATAACGAGTATTGTTTAATATAAAATATATAATAATAAAATTATATACGTATTATCTATAATATTAATATGAAACAAGAACTTCCCGATTTAATGAGCCAAAGTTCGATATCAGTGTCATTACACGTAAAAGGAATAACTTTGATGAAATTGCAAGAAACAATTCTCTTTACACGCTGCCGTTGCATGTCTTGAATAAAGTCTTATAAATTATTTATTTTGTGGAAAGCTTTGGCAATAACCACAATTATTTATAGATTATTTATCGATTTATTTTCCAGTTAATATTAACAACTTTGAAATGATAATTTTCGGTATACTCAAGATTGCAGATTTAGAAATTTTGAAATCAGTTATGGTGGGGCCATAAAATATTATGATACATATTATTATTGTATTTTGCTTCATCATTATTTTTGATGGGTATCAAATGTTTCAAACTTTTAAAAGTAAAGGATATATCAGTAACCAATTATATCTGATTCCTGTGGATTCCTTCACTTTTATATACCTCTGAATTGTTCCAAATGTCTTTTTTATGTATACCACCAGGGTAGCACACTCGAAGTGCAGTGGAAACTCAATTAAAAGACATGAACCGAATCTGCTACCATCTGCTAACAGTCTTATTTATTTCTTGTTGATATATTCACTCCGAATGTTCTTCAATGGATCATTCCATTCTCGTTATCATCAGTCAACATTCTCGGTAAGTTTGTCTGTTTGTCCATAGAGCCCTTCCCTGATGAGTCTCTAATGGATTAATCTTCTTGAATCAGATCAACATGGAGAGGGACATTTGTACTGAGAATTATAGCGAGTAGAGCACAATTGTAGTGAGAATTATAGCAAGTAGGATAAGTGGGATTAGTAAAGCGAGGTTAACAATGCCTTTGTATATACATATTATGTGTCGTGCTTATTACTGAAGCGAATTATGTATTTCTATGTAAATATTTAGTAAAAAATGGTTTATTAATTTTTGTGGGATCATATACATATATGTACTAAAATTTCATATTTCATGATATTCATTCAAATAAAATAGTATGCATTTTCAATGAAACAATTCAATTTTAGATTTGAATATTAAATAAAAATAATTTTAACGATATATTAAAAATCCTATCTCAGGTTTCACGAGTAAACCTATGCAAAAAGGAATTATTAATTAAAACTCCCTGTATTATCCCAGGAATGAATCCGTCTTGCCTAGGATATATGATCGCAAGATCAAACTACATTAGCCATGGACGGATAATTTATTCGGAACAAGTTAACAATTATATTTTTGTCATAGAATTAAATACAACCCAAAGCCAAATGTTTACTATGGGATAGCTTGCTACTTGGAAGAAAACCATTGGTGCTCCCTTTAAAAGTAAATCAATTGACTTTTTCCTCCTTGGAGTGATTACTTCTGTCATGTGGAGGGAGATTTATGGCATTAAAAGGAAATTCAGCGGCAACTTTAGAATCACGAGGAAATATTCTTCGATTGCATTTAACACTCTACAACAGTAAAGTAGTTACATACTTTCCCCCTTCACTGCGTACTTTATTAGCAACAATTCACATTTGTTTAAAACTTACTCTGATCTCTATAGCAACATTTTTTTTACTCTTAAATGCGCACTTTATTAACAACTATTGGTGATTGTTTTAAACCTTTACTAATCATATTATTAGTAACAAATTATTGATGGATTTTTCAACCCTAACAGTGCACTTTATAAGCACTAAATGATATTTTTTTTAATTGCACACTGCACTATATGCCCAGCCATAATGTTGGTTTTAACTTTCCAATGCGTTTTTTTCCTAGAAGTCGCGGAATATTGTTTTAAGCATCATGAAGCGAGTGCCAGACCACCCCCGATAATGGTTCGGCACTTGATCATGCTTTAGAGCAGTGATTCTTAAAGTTTTTTCTCGCACACTTGTATTCCTAATAGATTGATAAGCTACTATTATTATATATTTTGTTAATATATGAATTTTGAAAATGGCAAATACACTCATGTATATATTCTTCAAGATATTAACAGCAAAAACTGAACTTATAAGTAAAATATACATTATACAAGAGTCATACACTTTCTATGCCCCAAAGAGGCTCCGGACACCCCACTTTGAGAAACACTGCTTTAGAGCATAGCAGAGTATAGAGGTAATGAAATTGGTGCTCCCAAATAATCTTTCTTGCCTGTTATCTTTTAATCTTTTTTCTTCATAACGGGATTCTATTGTGTTGAAATGGAAGATTGAGAACCAACATTTCAGAAAAACATTTTTTTTGACTGATTGTTCTGAAATTTGCTAACTGCACAAAGAATTTTTCGAATTTTGCATTAGCTTTTGATGAAATGGAGATATAATAAGTAAAATATTTTTTCGTAAATTTCTAAAGAGTAGAAGTCTATAAGGATATATGCTAAAACCAAAAATGAAGACAATTTTAAAATCATTTAATATTTTTAACCAATCTAGGATCGATATTTTTCGTTATCCCTCCCGTTTTCTGTCGATAAAATGATGAGATTTTTTATAACAAACCATAATTTAAAAAAAAACATAGCTTTTTGGTTATGAGCAAGCTGTAATGAAAAGCAAGAGTTCGTGGGCAAAAATAATTAACTTCCTATGTTTTTAGAAATCATTCGAAGATTCCGAAACTATTATTGATTTTCTTGCAGCGTGAAACTTTTTGCTCACATTCTACAGGATAGCCAAAAACTAAAAAAATATTTGGGAGATGTGTCTATTTTATCGTTAAGCATATAGTTCGAATGTTGTTTTCATGTAGTTATGTAATAAATAAGTGAAGTAAATGCAAAGTTTTCATATTCTTACCTGTGAATTCCATATCACATGAATTAATTCCACAAATGTCACTGACTCACAAATGAGGATCGACTCACATTTCAGAAAGGTTTTTTAATTGGTTGGCTGATAATTCTGGAATTTTAAAAGTAGGTAACTTCTTGAAATAAACACATTTTGTTCATGCTATTTTTATTTAGATTTAGCCATTAGCTTTTAGAAATTGATGATTTTATATAATAATTTTTTTCCTAAATTTGTAACATTTTTAACAGAAGTTGGGACCGATATTTCCACATCATCCTCTTCTCATGTTTGACTTCTAATCCATCTATCAATCATGTTTGACCTCCTATTTTAATACCTCCTCATGTTAGGTTTGACCTTATATCCAACCTATCTCCTGTCAGGTTTGACCTCCTATCCATTCCATCTTCATCAGGTTTGACCTCTTATTCATCTCTTCTCACTTCGAGTTTGACTTCTTATTCGTCCCTCCTCCCATCAGGTTCGACTTCTTATCAATCATTCCTCTCATTAGGTTTGACCTCTTAATCATCCTCCCTCGAGTTAGGTTTAGTATCCTATCCAATCCATCCTCCTCCTGTCCTCTCGACAGGATTGACCTTCTAGCCAATCCATCCCTCCTCCACTCAAGTTTCACCTTCAAATACAAAGAGATATACCTGGAAATCCAGGTATCTTGCCATAAGTAACTGCCTTCTTGTTAGCTCTCGTCATAGGTCATAGGACTACCACTATTAATTTCCTTTTTCTCGAAAGGATTACCAAACTAGGATTTAAACACCCAATCTCTCAATAACTGCTTCGTCCAAATTTCGAAAAATAGGAGTTTAACTAACAATAATGAGATAGTAAAAACATATGTAATGAACAGTTGAAACATGATTTTATTTATATTTTTCTTTTCTCAATATTGTACATCAAAATATGTATGCAGTATTTTCAAAATGAACTTCATGGTGAATTTTTCCTGTTTAACAAGCAAACGAAAATAGCACACACTCACAAAAGGATTGAGAGAAAAAAAAAAAAGTTGATGCATCTTTTCAAGTCGGCATAATGTTTGCCTTCTCAGCATTGTTTATGTCTTTCGTTCATTTGGTAGGCTGTGCGAAAGTCTATTCCTCGAGAAAAGGAAAATTTCATTCATATTTGAATTTTGGACCTGGATTTAGGTTAGCTATACACTATACAGCCTCGTAATTATTGTGCTGAAACCATATTAACTGTAAAGTTCAATTACTTCATTGAAAATCTTTAAGTGTGAACAAGTTGTTATTACATAAAAAAATAATATTGAAATTCCTTTTTCTGATACAAGTGCAAGTTAGTAAACTGCATTATGTAATATTCTTAGATTTAGATATATTTCTAATTCTAATGATACTTTTTGCGCGTTCAATTTATCAATAAATAAACACCAAATACTTATGCCAGACCACAATGTCGCCGCTCGACATTTTCCCGAGCATATTTAACTACATTATACGAAATTAATATGAGATATAGTGCACCAAAGCTTAGGTTAGCAGTCGGTCACCCGCCCGTTTGGTTCGATTATGACAAAATGTATTCTGTACTGTTTTTTGCTGTGAAATAAAATTACCTTATTATACTATAGAATAGTCATATATTCGCCGAAAGTGTATTGCGGCGGGAGATCCTAAAACCGATAATGAACAAATTATTATATTTATAGTACATACACTTTAAAGGTGACAGTCCCCATCAAATCTCAAAAACAAATCTAATTACTCTGTTATTGCATAAAATTATGTCTTAGGCCCCCACACACTACACGATCCACGAGCCGAGCCTTAGCAAACAAGCCGAGGCCCGAGCCAGATCGTGTAGTGTGTGGGGGCCTCGAGCCGAGCCACGAGCCGCGCAATCAGGCTCGTGGCTCGGCTCGTGTTGATCTGTCACTTCCAGATATTTGGCTTGGCTCGTGGCTCGGCTCGGGTAGTGTGTGGGGGTAAAATAGCGCGAGCCGAGCCTGCGGTCAGCTAAAGCGCCGTCCAGACGCTCCGACAAATCACTGAGCTTGGAAATACTTTTGCTCGGGCGAACTCGGACAACACGAATAATTATGTAAAAAAAAATTATGTATATTTTTTTCATGTGAATAAATTTCATATAGATAAATTTAATGTAAATAAATTTAATGTAAATAAATTTAATGAAAATAAATTTAATGTAAATAAATTTAATGTAAATAAATTTAATGTAAATAAATTTAATGTAAATAAATTTAATGTAAATAAATTTCCATGTAAATAAATTTCCATGTAAATAAATTTCCATGTAAATAAATTTCCATGTAAATAAATTTCCATGTAAATAAATTTCCATGTAAATAAATTTCCATGTAAATAAATTTCCATGTAAATAAATTTCCATGTAAATAAATTTCCATGTAAATAAATTTCCATGTAAATAAATTTCCATGTAAATAAATTTCCATGTAAATAAATTTCCATGTAAATAAATTTCCATGTGAATAGATTTCCATGTGAATAAATTTACATGTAAATAAATTTACATGGAAATAAATTAACATGTAAATAAATTTACATGGAAATAAATTAACATGTAAATAAATTTCCATGTAAATAAATTTCCATGTAAATAAATTTCCATGTCCATGGTAAAACTTTCAAACTAATGCTCGGCTCGTGCATGTGTGGGCAGGCAGAAAGCCCGAGCCGAGCCAAGTAGACTCGCGCGAGCCAGAGGCCCTGCTGCGGCTCGGCTAGTGGATCGTGTAGAGTGTGGGGGCCTTTATAGTTTCCCAGATAACGTGTTAGAATATTAGAACTAAAAAAAATCTAAAAGTTCTTCAAAGATTGTAAATTATAACTGTCAGGTCTGTCAAAAGTCCTGTCATCATGGGTATTGAGGGTTTATGTCGATCTCACATAAAATGATTTGTTGACTAAATAGTTGCATCAAAAAGAGGACACAACATGCAAACTAGAGTCTCCGCGCTAATTCATGGAAACAGACTTATTTGAATTAGACCATTTTTTTCCAAAAAAATCAGTAAATAGTCTTTAATGAAAAGTTCATTTTTTTCGACCGCAAAAGGAATCAAATCATACAGTTTTTAGGGGACTGTGCATGGTTTTTGAAAATATTTTTATTAATGATGCTACGGTTATGAAATTTGGTACCCCAATGTGAAATTGAATTCTCTATAATTTTTGTGTATTAGTATATTTCTTATAAGACCCATAGAAAACGAGTTATTCGAATTTCGAACCAGTTTCAAAAAATTTAAAGCTTCTACAATTTTGAATCTACGGCTTTGCGTTTTTTTGCATTCGAAGCGCAATTCTAATTTGTACAAAATCCAGTAAGAGAATTTTGATTTTCATTAATTTTTTTTTCGTATAAAAAAAACACAATTTAATATTTCAAAAAAATAATTCAAACATCAAAAAAATCATTCAAAGGATTTTTTCAGAAGTTCTTGGAGAGACGAATCCTAAAAAACATCAATGCCGTAGCTCCAAAAATATGAAAGCCTTAGGCATTTGAATACCAAAACTTGAAATATTTTAGAAGTGCCAGAAAATAGTTACTGCTGTATTTGGTAATCTGACATGTAGCATCCCACTCGTATAAGGTGTACGGGGTAACTGATATTAATTCCTTTTTCTGACCGACTCACCGAGAGTATGCACTCTGAGAGGCACGAAAGATTCCAGATGAGGCGATATACTTAATCATTACAAATTATCAGTGGCTATCGAGTCAAAAGCTTTTACGAAATAAAAAACAAATGATAAAATTATGAGATTTTTTTCATATACGGTCCCATTATGCTAGAGACCTGGAGTTTGTTTAATTTTCTTCATAAATGAATTACTCACAAATTGAAAGACTTGTTAATTGAAATTTCCATTAAGTATACTAAGATAAATAAAATAATGGAGAAACTCTTTGTAAATTTTTTTTAGATGAATTTAAGAAAAATAGCTCTGTAACTTTGTGAACAACAGAATTATGAACAAGATGAAGTCAACCCTACGTATCTAGCTTAAAAATTGTATGAACTAACGCCTTTTGAAAGTACCCCACTATAATTCTTTGAGGTGGGGGGAGGGGGGGGGGGTTTGGGGTGAAAAGGGCAATCTAAGAAAAAAAAATAACAGTCCATTTGATTAGTCGCATTAACCCTGAAAATTCAATTTTGCATATTAGTCAGTAAAGTTGTTTCTATATCAAGGGATACGGTCTCATGAATAGTAAGTACACTCTATGAATATTTCTAATTCCATAGATTTTCAAAATATTTTATTCATTTTTAACACAAGAAAAATAAGTGCAATTGCTCATCTCTGGATATTTTTTTGATTAAACCAAGTCACATTTCTTGTTACAGTATCACACTTTGGTGTCAGAGAAGACATTTTTGAGTTCCAAATTACTTCATTGAGAGAAAGCGGAGACTACAAATAGCTGTTAAATTGCAAGATGCAGTGGCTGTGTAGATGTCATTAGTCAGTTAACGCTTGTCATTAGTTAGTTAACAGTTGTCATTAGTTTGTGAGCAGTTATCATTAGTTTGTTAAAAGTTGCCATTAATTTATGAGCAGTTATCATTAGTTTGTGAACAGTTATTATTAGTTTTAAGCAATTGTCATCAATTGGTGAACAGCTACAATAAATTTATAAATAGTTCATCAGTTTTTTAAACAGTAATTATTTGCTTGTGAACAGTTATCATTTGAGGAGAAAAGCATATCTAAACCTAAAAATTAATAATTGTGTATCAAATACCAATTAAATATCAAAATACATTAATGATTAGTGATTTTCATGTAGTAAGACAAGATTAAACTAATCATTATATTTTCACTTCAATTAACATACTTTTCCGAATGTTTAAACCTTAGCTTTTAGTTTTTACTTTTATCCTTCTAAAATCCATTAAATTTTGACTCATTGTCAATATAATTGAAACATCAAATTTCCAAGAAAAGCCAATTAAAGGCGAGGAACTTCCTGCGAAATGAGAAGATGGAAATTGTCTGATCCTCTTAAGAATTATCTCATACAGAGAATAGAGAAGAGGGCATTAGGAATCAATCTTAGGATTATTAATTCGGTACTTGTGCACGCAAAGAATTGATCGGCTTTAGTTACATTGCACATGTGTTTTCAACATTAATGAATAAATGTAATAATGTTTTATCGCAAAAATAATTCTTGTGCTTT
This sequence comes from Caprella mutica, assembly GCA_947561585.1. Lineage (NCBI taxonomy): Eukaryota > Metazoa > Arthropoda > Malacostraca > Amphipoda > Caprellidae > Caprella > Caprella mutica. Next base: position 78,676 of record CANNZV010000793.1, read on the forward strand.
GATTTTCATTATAAATTTTATGCTTCGTTAGGATAAGTTATAGATTGGTTGAGAACAGCACATTTAGTATAAAAAAATTAATAGTTTATACAATGTATATTGGATTGAAACCTGGATAATTAGGCCTATATAAACCCGAATAATTATTAGGCCATTAGAAACCTGAATAATTAGGCCTATATAAACCCGAATAATTATTAGGCCATTAGAAACCTGAATAATTAGGCTTTCGTAAAAAATATTTTATTAAAGTATAAAAAAATTAAATTATAATTGAAATCGGAAAAATATTCAACCCTAATTAGTTCGACGTGCGTTTCCTGAGCACATCCTTTTCAAGTTTGAATTACGATTACTTTTAATTCCCTTAATTCGTTTAAATTTAAATTTATTTAATTTAAAAGTCCTATAAATGTATCGGCCTTTCTTGAATTTGTTCCAACATAAATAACAAATAAATTTGTGTATTTAAAAGTTATTTACGTATCGGAGTAAATCAGGTCAAATAGGATATTAATTGTAATATGGTGACGTATGGCAACGTAAAAATACAACTCGGATGGATAGCCACAACAAACCACGTTATCATGGAGAACGCACACGTGCGTGCGGGACTTGAAATTTGGTACGCATTAGTTGAGTAACAACAACATTTTTGTGACTTTTCAGTGGCTTTTATTCATTGTTATGCTAACGGAAAAAAAAATAATACACCATAATGTTCAGGAAGAGTGGTTTTTTAATGATTAAGTGGACAGACCAAGCCATTTTTTGTTCTTCGTTCCAATTTTTTTTTTCATCACTAAAGTGTTCCCAGTGTTTTAACACTCAGGTAGGTAAAATGTCACATCGCTAACTAACTCCCAATACAGTGGAGGGGGGTTTGAATAGAGGGGTTATGGTTCTTGTTCTTGTTTTTGTGTTGAACTTTACCACAGTGAGTCAGGTGGCGCCTGATGACACCCCCCCCCCCCCACTCCCCACCTTCGATTGGACAATACCAGGCTTGCCTGGCCTGAGGGGATTTAGTGGCAAACACAAAAACATTTTTTTTGGTATTTTTACTTATTTTTTAATGTTAATGTTATCGGTCTCCTAAAAAATTGCAAATGTTGTATATTGCGTATTCATTTTTGATATTTTTCAAAAAGTTTTGAAGTTGCGGCATTGCGGTTTCTTGCATTCGATGATTCAATGGATTCTCTACAATAGGTAGCAAATAAATTTTTTTAATTTTGACCTTCAATTTTTGAAATACAGGCATCCCCCGCTTTAGTTACCAAATCACAACTCAGTTTAGTTACCAAACAGTAACAAAAGTGAATAAAAGTAACAAGAAATTTATATTTGTCACTCCTTGATTTAGACCTCATTTTCTATGAGTTACAGAAAGAAAATATATTATTAGAGTAAAACTTATATAAGCATATTATTAATAATGTACAGTCTTTCATTGTTTGTGTATGTGATGAAAAAGTTTAAAGTCGTGCATTTATTAAATGTTTTAAAATCCAATCATAGCTTAACTCTCGTTCAGTATGTATAGGGAGTAATTAATAGATAGGCAACTCAGACTTCTATAATTATTGTGCTACATTTAACAAACAGCAATTGTATGCTCTATGAAATATTTTTGGTAATTGGGTACTAAGTTCCAAGTTAATGGTTGGTTCTACAATTTCGGACACGTCAGAAAAGGAAATATTATAATTATTATTTAACTTCTATTATAATTGGTATCGTGGATACCAATTGAAATAAAAGTTAAATAATAATTATTATATAAAGATTTTTACGTGTTCGAAAATATGGAACCGTGCGATAACACGGAACTTACCCTAAAATGGGACATGTTGAATTTCTGAACCAATTGATTCTAATAACCACATCTGGATTATAATTTTGATAAATTTTTGGTTACCGTGAAATAATCACAAAATATTGTCTCCGTTTTCTATGTTTACGAACGATTCTTATTTCGAATCATGACTCGAAATGAGGAGTACTTTTTACTAAAGTGAGTTGTACTTAAAGCGAGGCCTGCCTGTACATTGTTAAATGTTTTTTTTTTTTGAGTAGTGAAATTTTGAAAAAATTCGTCAGGTAAACTATCAAAACTTTGTTTGGTACATGTTGTAGAGCATTCATAGAAGCACCGAAAGCAAAAAACCGATGTACCCTTACTTCGAAACTTTGGAGTAATATGTTTTATTTTTTCAAATTGGTTCAAAACTCGTGTTACTCGTTCGAAACTCGTCAAATCGAAGAAATTTCATAAAAAACAAAACCAAATCCAATTTTATATATGTGTACAAAGTTTCACAACCGTAGCTTCAATGATAAACAAGTTTGTACAAACCTGGGACTGTCCCCTTAATAACAAGAAACACATATTATAGAAGGTGCTGGAAGCGGCCTCCATTTTGCTGCACACAGAGATTAGCCCGCTTCAAAAGATTAAGTGCTACACTCTGAAGGACATTATCGCGATAGTCTTCTGAAAATCTCTTCACTACATTGATAAGTTCGTCCACTGTAGTTGGTTTTGCAGAATACACTTCTTTTTGAGCTAAGGCCCACCAATAACAAAAATCCAAATGATTCAAATCTGGAGAATGCGCTGACAAGGCAATCTGTGTCGCACGGCTGATGACTCTGCTTCCAAGTTTGGAGGCAGAGTCAAGTTTATCAATATTTTTTTTTTCTAAACACAGTGTCAAACCTTCCGCTACATTCTGAGAGTCAAACTCATTAGGGTTAACAACTAGTTGGAGCTCATTGAATATGAATTTCATTAAATTTCGACAAGTTATGTGTAATTAATGTGTAATAGTTACAGTTGATTTTTTAGAATGAGTTTGTTTCATTATATCTATTTTTTTGCATCCTGAACATTTCTACAATACTTATTTTTTCACGTTACCATGGCAACGACTGTAACTTGATATCGCAGTGTGTGTGATAGCTTGTTATAGTGTGTACCTATATATGTACTTAACTAAGTGCAGTTTATATATTTTTTTTCGCATGGTATAAAGATACACAGAAAAGAATTTATAATTGCCGAGCATAGCATTCCTATTAAAAAGTTTAGTAGATGATAAAAGATCATCTGCAACGATAAAAGATTAGATGAAAATCTGAACGATCGTAATGTACCTTACATGTAAGACTCTTATAGTCTGTCGATGATGTGAAACATCACCAACAAAATACAGGCTATAGATGATAATGTCATATATATTTATAGATTCATATAAAGTTCCACCATTATTTACCGTAATGAATAAAGAAAAGATAATCTAATAGATAATCAGACTAGCTTAATGATAGAATAGAACGATAGAGTTAGTAAGCAAATTCATTATATAAATACAAAAATAGTTTTCTTCTTCTAATCAAATGCAATACATAAAATTAAACGAGAAAATTGATCATACAATCCTTTTTTTAGTGGGGCAAAATCTCTACTATCACAAATATTAATCAAGAAATAACTTTCCATTGATTATAACTTGCTAGCGACTGATTGCTTCATTGAGTGAAATATAAATTCGAATATCTAGTTTGTATATTCTATTAAAAGTTGTGTAGTGAAATAAAAATACATCCATTCAGTGCGAGAATTAATTTGGAAATAAATAGGATGCGACACACGCAGAATTGTTCAATGTTAATATAGTTACATTAACTAAAAGTTATTAGTGAGGGAAAACATCAATGGACAGAATATCAATAAGTTTGTAACTTTTGTTGCATTATATTAATAGAATATTTATTTTAGAAAAATTAATGTTTGTAATTGCTTATGAATTGTTCGAAAAAAGAACACAGGTTATATGTGTATTCAAATTTTTTATTCTTCTGATTTTGATGAGAGATTTTGCAAGTTACAAATTATCGGACAGATACACATTTTCGATAACATTAGGATTTTTTTATATTATAATCCGTAATTTTAATTGGTATCCAGATATAATAGATAGTTATTGAAAGAAATGAGTTTAATTCCAATTAATAAATCTTTTAAATGTGATCTAAAGTATGAAACTTACTCTATTATAGTTTCAAAAAATTATACGATGACCTGTTACGTTTCCAAATAATTTCCTTTACAAGTTTCACGTCCGTTATTTCTCCAAAATAAATATTTATGTTCATTCGAATACATGAAACCAATCCAGAAAGAAATAATTAATATGTCCCAATTCTGACAAATAATGATTACCGTTTTGTTCAATATTCACATTCTGTTTGGAAAGACTTTCTATCTTGATAACAGGATTTGAAATGCATGAATTTGCATTAATTACCGTGATAATGTTAACAATTTATCCTAAACTATAAGATGAATCACTAATAATATTGATTATAAATGCTTCTTGTGCATATTTTCAGAGCAAGAGCTCTGTGATATTCAGAATTTTGTTGTTTTGGTCATGGTGGAAAAAAAAAACAAATGAAATTATGGTGGTTCTACTGCAGATGGAAATATTTAGATGAGTTTTCACACTGGAAGAGCACTCTCTTTTGATAAAATTCCCATTTTTATTCTTCTAACATAGTAAATTATTATATCCCTTGGACCTTGCTTGATGTGTGGTGTGTCACCCTGCTTGGTGACACACCTCATCATGGTTGTTTCAGCGCATGTGAAAACATGAATAAAGTCCAACAAACTCACATAATAAATTGATTCAAAGCATAAATTGGTGACCCATTAGATATGACCACATGGGATTTACTTTTTATCTCTGTATAATGCCAAGCGTGTGTTGATTCCTTCATCTCATTTATTGTGACTAGCGGATACAATAAACTACATAACGGCCATTTATTTTCAAAGTAGTCTTCATATATTATATTTACATATATGCTTAATTATATTTACATATATGCTCAAGTAGTCTTCATATATTTACATATATGCTTTTGAGGATGAGGATATCCTTGGATAGTTTGGCATTGAATTCTCTCTATTCAAAGTATGGACATAAAATATCGGAAAAAGTGTAATAATTTCCCAATATTATTCAAGGTATCTTATATTGAGTTTTTATTTCATATTGCCGAACGATGTCTTTTTCTACCTTGGTATAGATTGAAGTTCTCTTTTTAGACGTAGTTTTGCTCTTAAACTGAAAACTGATGGTTTCTCGTAGCTTATTGGAATCGATGTCTATTGGTTCTACTTTTGAACATTGGGTAAGTTTCGAGTAATTGGATGGATCAACATCTTCGATCACGTAAGAAAACAGTCTATGGTATCAGTTACTTCGTTTATATTATAATTTTTTCATTTTTCGATATTTACCTACCGTTGAACATCAACTTACGGAATATAGAATATCATGGAATATAATCTAAAAAAAATGTTCATTCATATTGAGTAACGTGGAATTTTTAGGACAATAACAGTAGTCTGACAGTGGGTGTTAGCATGGGACAATTATTACTTCGATAATCAGCTGTTCAATATAAATTTCTTCTTTACTTGTTAAATGAATTATGTGAACATCCACTTTTTGAGAACGATTATTCTGATAAAATATCTGAGTTATACCAAGCAATAAAATATTGATTAATTATATAACTCTTTATTACGCAGTAGAAATAAATAATTACCCATTGTGTCAATAATGAATATGTGCAGTCTTCTATAAATATTCACAGTTTTTCTATGGAAAGATTATATTAGAAATATAGGAGCAAGTAAAGATAACTGACCAGAAACGGACCAAGTAAAGTTAACGGACCGGAAATGAAGCTAGTAAAGATAACAGCCCAGAAATTAAGCTAGTGAAGTTAACGGACCAGAAATTAAGATAGTAAAGTTAACGGACCAAAAAACATTATTTTAGTTTTATAAAATATTTGCTTTAATATTTTATAAATATAAAACCTAATAAATGATAACATTGATGATACATATAATTTCCATTAGTTTTATTAATTATAAATGAATAAAATATAACAATAAAAAAAAATTCTGCTTATAACTTGAAAGTGGTATCTATGATTCCAAAAGTATATTCTTATTCCAATTATTGGTAAAAGATAAATACTTTAACCAAATGAATATAACGGACCTGAAATGAAACTTGAAAACACAACGGACCAGAATTTAACCTAGTAAAGTTAACGGACTCTAGTGCGTTATCTTTACTTGCTCCGAAATATACAATTTTAAATGGAAACAAGTAATTTTTCTGATAATTATTTTAAGACATTTATTAAAAACTCCTTAAAAAACTATTTTTAAAAGTGAAGGAAACATACTTTGAAAGCTTGGAGGCAATATTAGGAAACAAAATCTCCTTTTTTGAATTAAAATTTGTCAATACCTAATACTAATGCCTGTTACCAATATTGATGGGCAAAGTTTTATATGAAATACATCACATAATTTAGTGTCTACAATTCATAACTTAATAAATGTATCAAAAGATAAGGCATTACTATGATTAATTAATTTCGTGAAGCTTATATAAAAAAGCAATTAAAGAAAAATGAAAATCTGTAGAGATAACGAAGTGAAGAAGCTACATTTTTATCACAGTGGTCAATATTTCCTTCAAGTCAATTGTTACTTACAAATTAAGTTTGTAATTCCTAAATTTTCACAATTATCTTCTCAGATGCGGAAGGTAATGATTTAGGCTGTATTTAATTATTCGTCATATTGTTATTCGCATAACTTAAATGTATTCAACCCAATTACATGAAATATGGTGAGACTACTGGACAGTGTTCAGGTACCATCTGGTAAAAATTTTGAGCAATCTAACCAAGGGTCAAGGTGAAGGTTAGTTATAACTGTATAACTTATAAAATATTCAGCCAAATTGCTTGGAATTTGGTGGGGCGACTGGTCAATACATAGAACATTTTGGGTAGATTTTAGATTTTGGGTAGATCGGGTCAAAGGTCAAAGATCAAGGTCACGGTCATTTATGACTCAGTAACTCAAAGAGTATTCAACCAAATTGATTTGATCCTTATCCGGGAATCAATCTATAAGATTTTGGAAGCGTACAGGTCAAAGGTTGAGGTCAAGGTCATCTATAACTCAAAGATTATTGAAAAGTCAAAGACATTTATAAGCGGTGGAGAAGGTATGTGATCTACTGAGAGCACGCTTTAGTCATAGATTTATTTTAATTAAAAGTTTCACCAATTTGAAGCCACCAGGATTACATGTAACTAAATGAACTTCAAATTGACCCAATTGATATTCATCCACACAATCTCTCCGTGTGATTCCAATAATTGAATATAAATGTACAAATTAAGAATCATAGTAAACTTCATTATGGAATTACCATTTCAAATCGAGTGCTCGCATCCGTACCAGCTAAGGATTTATATAATTAATTAATTGATTGACTGTAGTGTAAATTGACTGAATTTCTGCCGTTTCTGAATTTCTAATTAAATTTGATGTTGGAGCTGATTTTTGGTAATTTGTTGGTCTAGTTTTTGGTAATTAGTTGAAATTTTGTAATTTGAATGGAGGTATGATTGGCATCTTTAGAACCGCTAATGAAGTTAGTACAGCAATGATTGATCGTGTCTTTGCTGTGGAAAACATAATTTTCATGTTTTCAACTATGTTCAATTTTAATAAAGGGGTCTCGAAGAAAAATTCAGAATAGAAACTGATTCAATGAGCGATGAAAAATATTCTTAGTTTAATAAACCACTTGAATAGGGAAAAGTGTTAGCAAAAAAAAGTTCTATCAAATAGATTTTAAAAATTTCAGTTTCAATAAATAAAAATAATAAGCAATGCAATATATTTAGGGATTTTTGACCTTACTTGATATATTTATTGTGTAAACAGTCCAAATAAATATTTAAAATAATCAATGGGAACTCATAATTATTAGTATAACTGCTGACTCGACAAAATTTGAAAATTAATTTACAAGATGTGAAATTCGTTTTTATTTACATATTTATTGAAATAGGTCAGTTCGTGACTCAATGAAAAAGAAAAATGGTGGAATAATTTATTCTCTATTATTGTCATATAGGACTGCATCTCACGGCAAGCAATCAATTCCCTTATAAATTTTGCCTCGAATGAAGTCACGAGCTAAAGTTTCTATCCTTGGAATCACATTTTTAGGAAACAAATTAAAATTTGTGGAACTTCTGTCATCAATCAGGAGTTCTACCCACCAGCTTAGTATGCTTAACTGTTTCATTCGAAATTCAGTTCAGGTGCAACATATTATAGGATAATTCTCCGTATGCTTACTGGTCTGTGGAATAATTACTATAATGATTTAGATGAAAAATTACTTATTAATTTTAGTAGTAGTAAAAATGAAGGAGAATACTTTTTCGTAAATGTCGTTTTTTTTTTAAATTTGATATCCATTGAATCTTATTGCCATACAATTCTAACACTAATGAATGTGGTACGGAATTGTGATGGGCATACTAGTTACCCGATCATTCTTCGAATTAAAAAATTCATTCCATCTGAATTTATCAAGTCATTTATCGACTAATATCTGAATCATCAAAAACACTGGAAAAAGTTAACTTTGACTCGAATTATTTTAAGTCTAATATGGTTCGATTGGTGACCAGAAAGAAGCCAACAGAAAAAATGCCCAGAAGAAAGAAGCCCACAGAAAAAATGCCCACAAGAAAAAAAGCCCACAGGTATAAAAGCCCATAGGAAAAAGGCCCGCAACTACATAATTTTTAAAATACAGAAAAACATAAAGGTGTTTTAAAAAAGAGCATAAGTTTAAAAGGCAATAATATTCAATTAGTTTTCTGTGTCTTGCACCTTTTGTCGCATTTTGAAAATCTTCATCGCTAAGATTAATTGTATAGTTGTTGAAATTAAATTTTATAGAATATAAATTTGAAAATCATCCGTGATTTTCATTTTACCATTTCAATTATATTTTGCCCCCAGGGGCTCTATCCTGAAGGTGTTTGAGGTGAATGGAAAAGAAGGGAGGTAGCGTCCCTATGATTCTGAACTGTTGTAATTTGGATTATGTATTATCTTTTACCTTATTTATAATTTTTTAACACTACTTGAAGTTTTATAGGATAGTGCTAGGTTTTTTCTATTCGACTAAGAGGTCTTAGAATTTTGTATTAGGTAGATTCGTAAGCTTCATTTACTATAACCTATTCAATTTCCTATTCCATCTGTGAGTGCAACCACTGGTGCTTGTGCTAGTAGCTTTATTGCATCAAATAGCTTTGTCACTGACGGTGGAAAAGGACTTTGTTCATGGAGCTACTTTTCTTTCTGACTGCTTCTTCCAGTCCTTTCTTCTAATTAAATTTTTGACGTCGACGATATAGTCGAATTGGCTGAAAGCTGACTTTAAACCCTATACTAAATCAGATTAAAACCAACACTATTTTAGAATATTTGCCGTTAACTTTTGCCCTTATTTAAAACACATTTATGTTTTTATGCATTATAAAGTTTAGGTAGTTGTGAGGTTTCTTCATGGGGGCTTTTATATTTATGGGCTTTTATACTTGTGGGCATTTTTTCCCTGTGGACAATTTTCCTTGTGGGCATTTTTCCTGTGTGCTTCTCTCCAGGAACCAGTTCGATTCCACCAGTGAGCAGCAATATTGTGCTGCACACTGCTTCTTACAGTCCCTTGTACCTATAGAGACGTCAAACACCCTAACAAGGTTAAGATATCATAATATTTTTTATTATAATAGAGAACAATATAATATATTTTATTACAGTGAAAATATTACCCTTCATATTCACGTGAACACTGAACAGATAAAACTTATTTTGAAGTACATACTTACATCACTGATTCAGTGCATCACTAAGTTGAAAAAAGACATGTAACTGATACATGAACAATATTTTACTAATTGTAGCATTGAATGATTCCATTATAAAGAAATACTTTCATCAATTAGATTAAATATTTTAATGAGAAAAACATGGATTCTCCTAAAAATGTAACTTTCCTACCAAATCCATATGCTATTTGCTATTACATTATAAAGTTTAATAAATTTTAACCATTTCGTCTATTAAATCTCTGTCGAATACTTATTAAATCTATGTAGAACAAGCTTTTCTCAAAGAAAAAATTGATTTATTATTTACATACAAGGTCTTTTAGGGAAACTGTCATATATTAAATGACTGATTGACCCCTTACTGACGACATAATTGTATTTACTTTATCACATATTGAGGGTTTTAAAATGCAATAATTATTGAACATAAAGACTTTAATCAGTTTTCTTCATAACTTATGTTGATAATGATCTCCAAATATTCAAGAAAAAGTAGTAATCGCCGACTATATTGACTATACCTTTCTGACGATTTCAGTTGGAGTGTTGTTGAATGCGTCATTCATAATCACACACAATTATTGAATATTTTTTGAAGCTACTTTCCGGATACGATGCATGCAATTTACTCCTTTTTATTCGACTATATACCTGTTGGTTCGAATTTAACTCCTTTTACCATATAACTCTTTTCCGCCACTGACAGAATTGTATTCACTGTTCTGAGTTCATGTGTGATAGGGTCTGAAGTTTGTGCATTCGATATGGCTTAAATATGAGCTTGTATATTCATTCACTTACTCCCAAGCCTCCCAAAGATGAAGATGTATAACGATTCGCCTCAAAAAATGTCTGAGACAACTGGCACATTATCGTAGGTCGTAATTGTCTTGGGAGTTGTGCAATCTATAACTGTTCCATGTCTTGCAAACTGACCTCTTCGTTTACAATTTCTTTGGCATTAAGTTGATGTTGACGTAGAATTCTGTTCCAAATTATTCAATTGCTGAAGAGTTTTCATAGCTCAGAACTATACATTTCTCTTCCTCTTCGCTTGACCGTGGATTTGTTCTAATGCTTTGATTTGAATTCGGTCGTGCCGCTTCACAATTAATGTGATGTAATTGACCATGTCATACAAACAAGAGGTATTGTGATTTGTGGATATCATAAAATTGCATCTATAACCTTTGAAACATAACATAGTAAATGAAATATGATTTACGTTAAGTGGGTCAATTAGCCATTTCATATTTGACGGTTTTCCTGAAAGACCCATTATTATATATAACGATTGCTGATACTTGATCTAATTTACAAATAAATAGATACATTTCATAATGTTGAAACAGAAACACTAGATAATTAAAAGCTCAGGTTAAGCCTTGATGTATAGGATGGTTCCACATTATCGACCATATAATATTATAACAAAATTATAATTATATAATCATTATCATTCATCTCGATATTCTATTTGTTATCCATGATACGTGTATGTGTCACAGTTGCCTAAAGTACTTTTTTTACTCCCCTTGGTTTACATCAAGGTTTACATGATCCTCTCTCTGAAATGTCCGCTTGTTTCAATTTGTTTGAAGTTTCCATTCAAAGTTTGGGTGATTAGAGAACTGAGTGACACCTGAGGATTGACCCAAATTTCTTTTTACTCCTATTTTCTGATTTTGAGAAAAGAAACATTTATGTGAATTATACACACAGAGATTTGACTGGAAAAGGGGTAACGTTATGAAATAAGGTTAGTCCCAGTTATCAAACGGTTTCACATTTTCGAACATATAACCAAGTGAACTAATGTGATGTCTGATTTTCGAAAGAATGATGAAGTCTACATGAGGTGGGTGATATTATAAATAGAATAAGGTATAGACTCAATTGCTTGACTTCCACAGTAGCAGAAGCCTTGTTCAAATATTCTATTCGCTGTTCCCCAAATTTAATCAACAGTTCCTGAATATTTGTTTAGCTTACCTCTCATATTTGCCTTTCCGAGGAGCTATGAGTTGACTAGCGGTCTGCTATGATTTTTCTTTGGAGTCGGTAAACTCAGTATTATATAATCAAAGTTTTTGCATTAATTCTGGAAATAAAAAAGAATCTATTTATGTGATTGCTCTTAAACCATTAACATTGAAATAATTTATCGTAATTACGAGAACAATTAAAAGAAAATTTTGAAAAGAAAATTAAATATTCATAATAATCCCTGTAGACTATAACTATTAGTTAGTCGATACTCCATATTGTTCGAATCTTTTTTTTAATTTAAATAATTGGGCAGAAATTGATATGCTAATTGATTTAATCAGAGAATATATAATTCATTAGCATTTTTCACTACTAAAATCACCCTATATACTAATACACAGTGTGTCTTTGTCTGTTGGTTGGTTGGTTGCAAGAAATATGTCACGCTTTAACATTTGGAAAATCATTACATGAAAAATTGATTTAAATGAAAAACTATTCACGTGACAAATTTATTTACATAAAAATTTATTTACATAAAAAATTTATTTACATAAAAAAATTATTTACATAAATTTATTTACATAAAAAATTTATGTACATAAAAAAATTATGTACATGAAAAATTCATCTTCATGAAAAATTTAAAAACATGAAAAATTTATCTACATGAAAAATTTATCTATATGAAAAATTTATCTACATGAAAAATTTATCTTCATTAAGAATTTATGTGCATGAAAAATTTATTAACATGAAAAATTTGAATATATTTTTTAGATACATATTTTTCATTTACATATAATTTTTTATTTAACAATTGATAATCCATTAATTTTAATTGGAAATACACCAGTTAATGATAAATACTTGAGTTGCAGAAAGAAAAGCTTTCAATGCCGGGATGAATTGATTTAGATTAAATCAAAAATAAATTTAGAATAAATCATAGCGAGACAAAGAATGTTATAAAGAACTTTCAAAAATGATATTGTATCATTAATACGATTGAAAAGTAAATTACTTTACAGTTGGAATCAATTCAATATTGTTATTTTTTTACAATAATAAAATGTTCATATATATTTTACTCTTGATAGGACGCAAAGAAGTGTATGGGTGAGACATCATTTTCAATTGCGATCTGAGCTCGGGGAATTCCACACAACATTTCAGAGCCTGATGGATCACCCTGACGAAACGCTATTTTTTAATTACATGAGGATGTCCTACGAAAGCTATCAAAATTTGAAAGATCTGATTCTGCCCCATATTCGACCAGTAGGATCAAACTGGAGGCCATCAATTTCAGGAGAAGAAAAACTTGTTTTAACAATCAGGTGAGTAAAAAATTATAATCATTATTCCTTTTATTAACATGTACCAAACTTTTTTATGAACGAATAAACTTCCAAATAATGCATATGATAAAAATATAAATCATGCAGTCCCCTGCATGATTCATACCATCTTTGTTATCTTTACCTCTTTTTAGGGGGCTCCTTTTTTTACTTATAGTGGCATATAGGTATAACAAGAATTTTCTGATGGATAATGATATTGAGACTGTATGGGCTGGTGAGTTGATGCGGGAGATGGCGTAGTGGGATGACTTGACATTGAAGACCTTGATGACGAGGTCATGTCCCAGTTGTAATTGACGCGATTGGTATTGAGGTGTTGCCGGAAACGTTTGAGAGAGTTAAGTATTTCCAACTGGAAGTCCAAAAAACAATCATCAGTCATTTCATCAACTTGAGGCATTATTGATTCGAAGAACTTCAGCCGATTAGATTTATGTTTTTCCTCCATTCGCGTACTTAAGGCCTTCATCAATCCAATCCGTGCGTTGTCAAAGTTATCATTAGTTTCTTTCTTTCTAGAATCTGCCGGTTTCAAAATGGGTTTTGGCGGATTAGGCTTGAATGACTTCGAAGTAGATGAATTGTCCTCGTCATCACTTAGGTCTTGAAAAATGGCTGACTGCTCTATGGCCTCTTCCAATAAGTTAACTCCGGTTCGTGAATTCCCGTCGCCTTCAGAATAACGAAATTCATCTAAATTAGATGTTGTAGTCCTTTTCTCTTTAACACGTTTTAGAAATTCCATCGAAGTTTCGAATTTCCATGGTTTAATGTCACCTTGGCCGCTTCCAGATACCTTCCTTTTCCGTCTCGAGATTGCATTGTTGAAAGCTCGGTTCAGGGCTTCCCAAGTTTCTTTCGCTGTCACACCTGGAAAAAAATAATATTAATAGCGAATATAATATATATCCGAGACCATAGTTATACAATTTATGAAGGACCATATTAAGAAGAGCAAAATCATTAATCATCTGTAACTAAATTATTACATTTTTATCTACCTATGCATATATTTATATGTTTTTTTTCTATTTCTACAGATATCTTGCAACAGGATCATCATTTGCGTCAATGTCTTCACCATTTCACATGTCAAAGTGTACGATTGCTAAACATGTCTATGAAACATGTGAAAAATTATGGACAGTACTTCAGCCCATTGAGATGCCCAAACCCACACAAAACGACTGGAAACAAAAGGCGCAACGTTTCGGCGACTTGTGGGACTATCCTTTTGCAGTGGGTGCAATTGACGGGAAGCACATAGCTTTAGTCAACCCACATGACAGCGGGTCAATGTTCTATAATTACAAAGGATTTCCCAGCATTGTGCTAATGGCATTAAGTGATGCTGATTCTTGTTTCACCTTGGTAGATTGCGGTCAATTAGGAAGGGTTTCGGATGCTGGTGTTTTCCAGAATTCAGTAATATTTGATCTTTTAGACAGAGACCAATTGAACATGTCAAAGGAATATTTTAAAATAAGTACTTCAAATGAACAGATACCGTTCGTGATTGTAGGGGATGAGGCATTCCCGTTGAAGACATACTTGATGCGCCCTATTGCAGCTCGTACCTTGAATGAGGACAGACGTATCTACAACTACAGACATTCCAGAGTCAGAAGGAGTGTAGAATGCGCTTTCGGTATTATGGCCAAAAAGTTCGAAGTTTTTCAACGCCCTATCCGCCTCAAGCCGAGTAAAGCAGTTGTAGTTACTAATGCAAGCACGGTTCTTCACAACTACATCAGAAGACGGGATGGACGGACGGTTGATCACACGTCATCTGTTCAGTATGACATATTCCAGACTCCATCAGATGGTTTCAATAATCTCCAACCTCTCCATGGCACAAGATTTGCTAACGATGCAATTGGCCTGAGAGACGCAATCACAGAATTTTTCTGTGATCCACATGGCAGTGTGGAATGGCAATACCAACATGTCTTCAGAAACGTACGACAATTGCCCTCAACTTAGATAATATTAATTAAATACAGTATCACATACCTTGACTGGGCGGCTTCACATCATTTTCAATTTCTTCCCAAGGCTGCTGGCGTTGATCTTTGTTTTTATAATCAGCATGTTCTGGATCCCACAGAAGAGGTAGTTGTCGAACTTTTTCAATTATTGTATTCCTGTAGTCATCCATGATAACAGTCTGACGAAATGGAGAAAAGAGATATTGTGCTCAAATATCATGGCTGATATTGGTATAGGTTGTATCTAGGTTACTGAATTGCCTTTTGTCATCACTTTCAAGTTTTTTTTTATAATATTAACACTATAAAATATTAACATAATATTAACACTAAGTTATTCATATATTATATATATGTGTATACATATTTTTATACATAAATATGAATATCAATAAATAATTGGATGTTCAATATTGTTTCATTTGTTCCTTCATTAACTTAATAAAATTTACTATTCTTGCCAAAATATTTTAAATAAATACCAGATTTCAAATGAAATATTTAAAAAAAATACTTGTATAAAAAGATTACTATTGAAGAATATTGTCAATTATAAAAATATGATCTTCATTAATTTAACTACTGGTGCCAAGAAATAATCAAGCTATTAATAACAACAGTAGTGATATTGAAATCTCTGAGTTTCCTGCGTTCCTACAAATTACTTACTTATATATTGTGTTAATAAAATCAGGAGACCAGTTAAATCATGTTGTTCAACTTTCTTTCACCTCTAAACTTGACGGTACACGCTACATGAAAATCGAGCAAATTCGATTCAGACTATCCTATCCGCTTTTGATGCTACACGTATTTTTCGGATAGTACACATATTTTTCGGATAGTTCCCTCTGATGTAAACAGCTACATAGTAATTCATTGGTACGATTCAAGCTATCCGCGTGCCTTCTCAAAACGGATAGCGTGTAGCGTGAGGTGTAGCTCTATGTAAACTCAGCCTCAATCTCTTTTCCTTCTTCTGCTAGCAAGAGGAGAGCAAAATCTTCTTCGTCCGATGTATCCATGTTGGCGACGGTGAAAAAATGAGACCCCTTCAGGGCACGCGTGTAGTTATATGTAAACCGCCATATCCCGGATACCGTGTAGCGAGCAGCGGATAGTGTGCAGCGGATAGCATGCAGCGGCTAGCGTGTAGCGGATACCGTGTAGCGGATACTTCTATGTAAACTCAGCCTAACAGTTCCGTTGTTCAATATTTAGTACTAGTTTACTTACTCGTTAAGAAAAATGACTGTGTTCTCAAATGCATCACTATCAATATCTGTGTAATTTTAAATATCCACGCTTTGGTCCGTGCATTCAGATTTAATTGAAGTTATTGATTGAATATACTCGTAGATTATATAAATCTTATAAAAGAGGTTTCAAATACTTTTTTATAAACATACACTGTAGAGTGTTGATTGTAAATAATTTCTAATTGAGTTAATGGAATAATACATTCCAGTCATATAAGATTTAGTATTCATGCTACAACCTGTTAAAATATTTAGCCTAATTTCTGAATACCATTCAAAGCGTGACAGACCACAGACAAACAAACAAATAAAGGTAAGTAAATTATTAGGGGGTGATATTCAAATGCAAATACGTATTATGGTTACATATGTACTGATTTTACAGAAAAATGGAAGAAAAACTATTTAATAAAGTGATTTATTTAATCACCCTGAAAACAAATACACCTTACACAATGAATTTTGACTGTTGGTAAGTTGGTTGGTGGCCAGAAAAATGTAACTCCTTGACATAGCTAATAGCATCACCAATATTTTGAACAAAGTGTGTTCTGGCTGTTCACTTCACGCTTAAATAATAATACGCTTGATGACCAGCTGATAGCGTGGATATGATACTATTCTAATATTAGTTTAATAAATAGTTTCAAGAACTAGTTTAACCTTTAAATAACTAAATAATGAAGAAAAAGTAGAGACAGGAATACTAATTCAGTTCCTTCAAAAATAAAAGGTAAAATGCTGTCACTTTTCACTTTTAATATACTTTTCATCAGAAACATCCATATGAAAAAATATGTTTAAGGTTTTAACATTAAGGTGAATAGAGAATATTATCTATTCGTAACAATCGAAAAGTGCATATTAAAATATTTAAAAGGTTTTGAAAACAGAGAAAATTTAGTTACACGGTGCAATAAGCAGTGCAGTTTGGTGAGATCTTGCATGATGTCAATTATTTAAAAAAAAAATAATCTGAAAATTTAGTTCACGGAGTCTGTGAAAAAGTTTCTCTTCTAATTGAATACGAGAAAAAATAATAACTGGTGGTTTGAACGAAACTATAGAGGGAAAATAGGAACGGTGCAGTATATGATTCATTCTGCAATAAATTATTGCTGAATAAATGTATTCAAAATTTTCAATTTCTTGGGATTAATTATTAGTATTAGCCTTGGAGAAATATGAATAGATTTTGAATTCATTTTATTGTATTAAACCAATTGCTTATATTATTGGAATTATTATAACTAATTTACAGTTTATACCATTTACAGTTCTAGTTGATCCAAATGAAATAATATTTGATCCAAGTGAATTTCAATTTGATCCAAGTGAAATTGAATTTGATCCTTTTGAAATTGATCCTTTTGAAATTGAATTTGATCCTTTTGAAATTGAATTTAATCCAAGTGAAATAATATTTGATACCAGTGAAATAATATTTGATCCAAGTGAAATCGAATATTTTAACATTCCGATACTTCACATTTTGTGTCTTTGACTGTTGGTTGGTTGATCAGTTGCAAGAAAAATGTCACGATTTTAATATTAAAAATATACTAAATATTTGTATAATTTATGAGATTACGATTGGCCAATCATAATCTCACATTGCCCACCATAATCTTTCATTGTCCACCATAATTTTTCATTGCCCACCATAATCTTTTATTGCCTACCACAATCTTTCATTTTCCACCTTAATCTTTCATTGCCCACTATAATCTTTCACTCTCCACCATAATCTTTCATTCTCCACCATATTCTTTCATTACCCACCATAATCTTTCATTACCCACCACAATCTTTCATTGCCCACCATAATCTTTCATTGCCTACCATAATCTTTCATTTCCCACCATAATCTTCCATTGCCCACCATAATCTTCCATTGCCCATCATAATCTTCCATTCATTGATATTGCCATTCATGTAAATTTTTATCCCTATTTTTTTACACTATTTTTTTACCCAATTTTTTTACACAAATTTATTTCACACAATTATTTTTCACACAAAATATTTGTGTATATCCCAATATAATTTTTTTATATAGGTTTATTATATTATTTTATATTTTTTTGTTTAATATATACTTTTTATGGTGGGCAATGAAAGATTATGGTGGACAATGAAAGATTAGGGTGGACAATGAAAGATTTGGGTGGACAATGAAATATTAGGGTGGGCAATGAAAGATTATGGTGGGCAATGAAAGATTACGGTAGGTAATGAAAGATTATGGTAGGCCATGAGAGATTATGGTAGGCATTGAGAGATTATGGTAGGCAATGAAAGATTATGATAGGCAATGAAAGATTATGGTGGGCAATGAAATATTTTGGTGGGCAATGAAAGGTTATGGTGGGCGATGAAAGATTAGGGTGGAAAATGAAAGATTATGTTGAGCAATGAAAGATTATGGTAGGTAATGAAAGATTATGGTGGATAATGAAAGATTATGGTGGGCAATGAGAGATTCTGGTGGGCAATGAGAGATTCTGGTGGGAAATAAAAGATTATGGTAGGCAATAAAAGATTTTGGTGGGCAATGAAAAATTAGGGTGGACAATGAAAGATTATGGTGGACAATGAAAGATTATGGTGGGCAATGAAAGATTATGGTGGTAATGAAAGATTATGGTGGGTAATGAAAGATTATAGTGGAGAGTGAAAGATTATGGTGGAGAATGAAAGATTATAGTGGGCTTTGAAAGATTAAGGTGGAAAATGAAAGATTATGGTAGGCAATAAAAGATTATGGTGGGCAATGAAAAATTATGGTGGACAATGAAAGATTATGGTGGACAATGTGAGATTATGATTGGCCAATCGTAATCTCATAAATTATACAAATATTTATTACATTTTTAATGTTAAAATCGTGATATTTTTCTTGCAACCGACCAACCAACCAACAGACAAAGACACAAATTGTGAAGTATCGGAATGATAAAATATTCGATTTCACTTGGATCAAATATTATTTCACTTGGATCAAATATTATTTCACTTGGATTAAATTCAATTTCACAAGGATCAATTTCAATTTCGAAAGGATCAAATTCAATTTCATAAGGATCAATTTCAATTTCACTTGGATCAAATTGAAATTCACTTGGATCAAATATTATTTCATTTGGATCAACTGGAACTGTAAATGGTATAGAAGACTAAAACGAAGACTAATATTGACTGTGGACACAATGATTAGATATCTGCAATAGCTGAGTCAGTACCGAAAATTACTAAGAAAGAATATTATCTTATATACACTACGAGGAATAATTTCTGAACTGACATATTTATTGTAATATCTTCCAAGATATGAGGTAAGCCTTACATTATAATTTAATTAAGAACGTTTTTCCACTATATTTTAAAGTTTACATTATTTTTTAGAAGATATTACAATAAATATGTCAGTTCAGAAATTATTCCTCATAGTTTATATAAGATAAAAATATTTTTTAGGAATTTTTGGTACTGACTCAGCTATTGCAGGAATCTCTTCGTTGTGTCCACAGTCAATATTAGTCTTCGTTTTCCCTTACAAAAAACTAACGAAAACCAATCTGGTGTATGAGGCTACCAATTTCTTTGTCTATTAGTCTCAGACAATTTAGGTAAATAACCAATTTTCTCCGATGAACTAACGAAAAATGAAGTTGTTTTTCTTATCTTAGGAAGTGTAAATATTAACTCATGATTTCCTTCGAATATCACTGTTTGAATAAGTTACTAAATTAAAACTATTAATTAGGATATTAAATTCAATCTGCAATTTCCATTAAATATATTCAGAGTCTCTCAGATTCAATTCACATTTTAACTAAATAATTTCAAGAGTAAACTAAGAATTTATCTACAGCTCCCACCAATTTTATTTGCAATACCTAAATACGTTATCTATCATGTAACAGATTTCATCCATGGTTCAAAATATATTATCAAGAGTCTCATATATTTTATTGAAACAATTTGCACAGATCAAATTCACAATTAATAATTACATTAATTATTAATTAAATTATTTTATTACTCTTGGAATAATCTAGGAATAAATTGAAATGAATTTTAGGTCAATGATTGTATCGCTCGTCCCCAAATATTTTATCTGCTGTTCCAAGATTTAACCAGCGGTTCCTGAATATTAGTTTAGCTGACCTCACAGATTTGTTCTACTGAAAAGCTATGAGTTGATTGGCTGTCATCTATTAACTTCCTTATAAGTAATAGCATAAATCTTATGGAGCTCAGTATGATTAGATTATAATAGTTGCATTATTACTAAAAATTATGGAGTACTTTATTTATGTGCATTCCATTAACATAATGTTGTCTTAAGTCGGTTTAATATAAAAGATTTCATATTGCAGTACAGTACTAATAAAATGAGGAATATGATGTCAAAATGAGAGAGAGAGACATCTCTCTACTCTCAAGATCTTGGATGGTATTAGAAAGAAAGGCATACCTGGTTATTGGTTATATATAAATAGATAATATTAGTGAATAAAATTGTTTATTCAATGATCTATTATCAATTAGGTTAAGATCCAAGTTATCGGACTCTTCCAAATTTTCCATTATGTATGAAAACTATGTGTGATAATATTATTGTCACTTTAAGACTTATTTCTTATATGATCGAAATTGTGTGGCAGTTCGATGGCACTAAACTTACACTAATAAGATTTTCAAGAATGAAAACCATTATTCAAATTATATTTAATAAATAGATACACGATGAGCATCTCTAAACACCAGAACTGACACACTGTTTATTGCAAGAAAGAGTTGGAACTGTAACTCCGTGGCTAGTTATAATTGCTGAAGTTATCTCCTAACTTAGGCACATTTACAACAATTATTATCGAGTCCGTTATCCAGTGCCATGATCTGGAAATTCCATCATATACAATCAGGGTATCTGGTAAATTCATCGCAGTAAATTCATCGCCGGTAAATTCATCGCCGTAAATTCATCGCATGGTAAATTCATCAAGTGGTAAATTCATCGCATGGTACATTATAAAATTAAATTGATAAACTTAAATACACTCTTTGCAAATAATTGCACCTACCTTACTTTATTTTTCGCTGGATTTGGGTAACTTGTTTGTACGAATCTGTGCTGTTAGATTATTTTAAATGATTGGATTTTTAGTAATAGAATGTCATATAATTTTCACATGTGTATCATACAATTACTATACAATATTTGATATGTGGGTAATTGCAATAAATTATTATTTAATATAGATATGCATATTACGTATTTATGTAGCTACTCATAGTTTGAACAACAACATAACTGTGAATGCTACACCTCTTTGAAAATATGATCAACAAAGCATAATTGCCTCAGTAAATGGGAACCTGGTTTTCTGATTATTTAAGAGGTATTGATTACAATTTATCTGTTTAAAAATAATTTAGATATATTTTTTGTGCAGTTGTAACGATATAATTTAATTTTCGATATTAACGTCTTTAGTAATATCCATATATCATTTCGTGGACCGACAATATGGACCCACACAATTGGGTCCTCTGACAATTGGGCCCAAAGCTATTACAATATTTGCCTATTTTTTCAGAGTCTACTGTATTAACTCAATTAAAGACCATTACTACCGTAATAACTATGGATGTGACAATATGCGTTTTGCATTAAAATATAGTCTTGAGTATAATTAAAATAAAGAATATTTCTAATATGAAAAAAAATATTCTTGTTATGATACCTTATCAAGTATATCAAGTATATACATACCTTATCAAGTACAGGCATCCCTTGCTTCAATTATCAAATCATGACTTAGTTTAATTACCAAACGGTAACTAAATCGAAGAAGAGTAACAAGATATATATAATTCTCACTCCTTGATTAGTAATGATTACACAATACACATCTCATTTTCTATGAGTTATAGAAAGAAAATTAGTTTTAGAGTTAGAGTACTATATAAACATATTAATAATAATACACAGTATTTGTGACTGAGCTGAAAGTTAAAAGTCGTGCTTTATTAAATGTTTTAAAAACCATCCATAGCTTAACTTAGATTTCTATAATAATTATTATTGTGTTACATATAACAAACAGCAATTTTATGCTCTGGAATATTTTTGGTATTAGTGTACTAAGTTCCAAGTTATTGGTTGATTCTACAAATTCAGACACGTCAGAAAAGAAAATATTATAATTATTATTTAACTTCTATTCTAATTGGTATCATGGATACCAATTGAAAGAAAAGTTAAATAATGATTATTATATAAAGATTTTTACGTGTTCGAAAATATGGAACCATGCAATAACATGGAACTAACCCTAAAATAGGACATGTTGAATCTCTGATCTAATTGCTTTTAATAACCTTATCTGGATTATAATTTTGATATTTTTTTAGTTACCGTGAAATAATAATAAAAAAATTTCTCCGTTTTCTTTCTCTAGGAATGGTTCATATTTTGAAACATGTCTGAAAATAAGTACAACTTTTAATAAAGCGAGGTGTAATTAAAACGAGGTCTGCCTTAAAAAATTATAAACCTATTTTTAGAGAATATAAAACCTATTTTTAGAGAATATAAAACATATTTTTGGAGAATTTAAAACATATTTCAATGATAATATTTTCACTACCCTAGTAATTACAAAGTAGCACTTCTATATTGTGTCTTCTGCCAATTTTTTTCTGAGCTCAATTGTTTTGGGGCCCAATTGTCTTTAGCTCAATTATCTTGGGGTCCAATTTTCCTGGGGCCTAATTGTCCTAGGCCCAATTGTCCAAGACCCAATTTTCGGGGTCCAATTGTCCTGGGACCAATTGTCGGTTCACCATATTATTTATAACGTTACAATGTCTTTTAAAAAAAATCATCTATTATTTACCTCTCTATTATTTGTATTATCTACCTTCCTGTTATATGCCACCGATGATTTACTATGCAATGAATTTACCCGAGATGAAGTTACCAAGCGATGAATTTACCATGCGATGAATTTACCATGCGATGAATTTACCATGCTATGAATTTACCACGCGATGAATTTACCATGCGATGAATTTACCATGCTATGAATTTACCACGCGATGAATTTACTATGCGATGAATTTACCATGCGATGAATTTACCGCGATGAATTTACTGTGATGAATTTACCCGCGATGAATTTACTCTGATCCTGTAATCAGTGCTCGGTAAAGAGCAAATACATTTTGCATTTTACTGCGTATATACGATCATGATATGAATACGCAAATATAATAAATGCACTTGCACTATACTATCTATACACTATAAATACAGTATTTTTTACACTATTTATGTACACAATTGAAGAGTAACTTTGATTAGTGATCTACGCAAAATTCTCCATCGCTGACTAGTAACAGTGTAAAGTGATCTACAGCTCCAGATCACTTTACAAAAGTTCCAAATGATTCGACTGTAAAGTGCTCTACACGCGTAGATCACTTTCCATTACTCTCACTTCGCATTCAAACATAGTAATCTACGGTAATATAAGCGTAGATCATTATTCAGGTATCAATGTTACTCTCTCACAGACTGCAACTGATCTACGCTAAGAATAATTTTGCAATTTGTAACGAGCCTTCTGATTGGCTAGAGCTGCTAGACATTAAGTACAGTGAGTTCTAACATTATTGGTATATTATTACAGTGCATGTTATTGAGAGTTTTATTATTACTGTACTGCAATAATTATTATTTATAATATAAAGTTAATGAAAAAAATTTGTTGTAACAATGAGTAATTTTTATTAAAACAATTCATTGTGGTATTTTTTATATATATTAAAAAACAATTATTTATATTAAATTGAAGTTTAGATAATATGAACGGTGCAAATAATGTTGCAGATAATTTGAATAGTAAAGGTGAGTAAGAAAATAACTATCAATATTTAAAATATCGATGTAGGTAAATGAAACTAAATACAAACTGTGACAGTCAAAGCATACATATATAATAATGTTATTAGTTATTACATTGAAAATAAGTCGTGTGCAATGACACTGTAAGTAATTAAAACTGTATTTTATTACACATCTAACGATAAAAAATTGTATACTTTTTCCGAACACTAAGTTTTAATATTTTATTGAAACTTTTGAAAAGTCGTCAAAAAAGTGTGACAATTGTAACACAAGCATATAATAATTATAATTTAGTCCAATAATGTTATATTATTTTAAGTATCAAATAGTAATTATTGGTCGTTATCAATTTTTTCGATTAATAATGGTTGGTATATCAGTTGTCAATGTAAGTGTTTCTTTTTAATTAATTCCCGGGTTAATAATTTTGGTTTATCTTCCTTGTTGGTAGCTAACGGTTACTGTGAGGGGGGGGGGGTGACTAACAGGGGGAGGGGGTAGATACAATGGAGAGGTATCCTTTATGTATTTACTACAGTTTCACAAATAGAATAAGAAGTGAATGATTACACTGAGAAATATGAAGCCTCTATTTAACTGTTTGCTTATATTTCTTTGTATACTAATATTTAATAATAATGTACGACAGTATATAAAATATTAATGAAAGATCATTTTAATTTTGGCGCTAAGATCAAGGGGGTTGAGCATGCATTGCTGTGTGTGTGCGTATATTGCTATAAGCTTCATAGTCAGTTAGGCATGTAGTAACTTGTATTTCTTCGATTTTCTATTGATGATCTATCATTGATATTAGATTCACCTAAAATTAACTGCTTGGGAAATGGTATTTATTTCTGTAATAAATATTAACAATTTTTTAGGAGCCAAGCAATTCAATTTTATAATATAATTGAAGTATAATGTATACATTATACAGTATGACATATAAACTCCGCGCACTTTACTCAATAATTACTCGTGATTACGAAATGTATGTAAGTGTATGAAGCGGGGCTGACACTGACGTGAAACTCATGAATGGGGAAAACGAACAATGCTTGAAAGAGTATTAGAGTATCTAGGAAAACCTACCTAACTAGAGTATCTATGAACCTAGGTAGATACTGTAGTTAGGTAGCTACTGACTAGGGAACTAGATACACTAGTCTTTCCCAGTACACACTTCATCTTGCTGCTAGCAAGATGAAGTCGTGGAAGAGAACTAGATAGGTACTAATATGATGGTATAAGAATCGAGCCATCTTGAAATAAGCTCATGTGTATATATTAAACTTAATAAACACATTTAAAAAAACTAGTTTGGTACCTAGTTACACTAGTTAGGTAACTAGTTACAGTAGTCAGGTAACCAGATATACTAGTTAGATACCTAATTCCATTAGTTACCAAACTAGTTATACTAGTTACTCAACTATTTATACTCGTTTTCATTATTAATTACTGTAAGTTACACTAGTTACCTAACTAGCTACACTAGTTAACTAACAAGGTAATCGCACTAGTTACCAAAAAAGGTTACCGACTAGTTACCTAACAAGGTTACCGCACCAGTTACTTAACGAGGTTACCGCACTGGTTAGGTACCTAGTTAACTGGTTAGGTACCTAGGTAACTGGTTAGGTACCTAGGTAACTGGTTAGGTACCAAGGTACACTGGTTAGTGGTTAGGTACCTAGGTACACTGGTTAGTGGTTAGGTACCTAGGTACACTGGGTAGTGGTTAAGTACCTAGATAACTGGTTAGGTACCCAGGTAACTAGTTAGGTACCCAGGTAACTGGTTAGGTATCAAGGTACAGTGGTTAGTGGTTAGGTACCTAGGTACACTGGTTAGTGGTTAGGAACCTAGGTACACTGATTAATGGTTATGTACCAAGGTACACTGGTTAATGATTAGGTACCAAGGTACACTGGTTAGTGTCTAGGTACCTAGGTACACTGGTTAGTGGTTAGGTACCTAGATACACTGGTTAGTGTTTAGGTACCTAGGTACACTGGTTAGTGTCTAGGTACCTAGGTACACTGGTTAGTGGTTAGGTACCTAGGTACACTGGTTAGTGGTTAGGTACCTAGGTACACTGGTTAGTGGTTAGGTACCTAGGTACACTGGTTAGTGGTTAGGTACCTAGGTACACTGGTTAGAGGTTAGGTACCTAGGTACACTGGTTAGTGGTTAGGTACCTAGGTACACTGGTTAGTGGTTAGGTACCTAGGTACACTGGTTAGTGTCTAGGTACCTAGGTACACTGGTTAGTGTCTAGGTACCTAGGTACACTGGTTAATGATTAGGTACCTAGGTACACTGGTTAGTGGTTAGGTACCTAGGTACACTGGTTAAGGATTAGGTACCTAGGTACACTGGTTAGTGGTTAGGTACCAAGGTACACTGGTTAGTGTCTAGGTACCTAGGTATACTGGTTAGTGGTTAGGTACCTAGGTACACTGGTTAGTGTCTAGGTACCTAGGTACACTGGTTAGTGTCTAGGTACCTAGGTACACTGGTTAAGGATTAGGTACCTAGGTACACTGGTTAGTGGTTAGGTACCAAGGTACACTGGTTAGTGTCTAGGTACCTAGGTACACTGGTTAGAGGTTAGGTACCTAGGTACACTGGTTAGTGGTTAGGTACCTAGGTACACTGGTTAGTGGTTAGGTACATAGGTACACTGGTTAGAGGTTAGGTACCTAGGTACACTGGTTAGTGGTTAGGTACCAAGGTACACTGGTTAGTGTCTAGGTACCTAGGTACACTGGTTAAGGATTAGGTACCTAGGTACACTGGTTAGTGGTTAGGTACCAAGGTACACTGGTTAGTGTCTAGGTACCTAGGTACACTGGTTAGTGTCTAGGTACCTAGGTACACTGGTTAGGTACCTAGGTACACTGGTTAGAGGTTAGGTACACTGGTTAGGTATCAAGGTACACTGATTAATGGTTATGTACCTAGGTACACTGGTTAGTGTCTAGGTACCTAGGTACACTGGTTAGTGGTTAGGTACCTAGGTACACTGGTTAGTGGTTAGGTACCTAGGTACACTGGTTAGTGGTTAGGTACCTAGGTACACTGGTTAGTGTCTAGGTACCTAGGTACACTGGTTAGTGTCTAGGTACCTAGGTACACTGGTTAATGATTAGGTCCCAAGGTACACTGGTTAGTGTCTAGGTACCTAGGTACACTGGTTAGTGTCTAGGTACCTAGGTACACTGGTTAGTGGTTAGGTACTTAGGTACACTGGTAAGTGTCTAGGTACCAAGGTACACTGGTTAGTGGTTAGGTACCTAGGTACACCGTACACTGATTAGTGGTTATGTACCTAAGAACTCTGGTTAGCTAGTTACAAGAGGGAGACTAGTATCCGAGTGACTATATACTAAGGGGTAAAGTCAAGAGCCCCCCCCCCCCCACGGTCATGAGCCCCCTAGGTCATAAGCCCCCCGGTCACGAGCCCTCCCTTCCTATTTTTTTAATCCTTACTTAGTTAAACAAATGAAGAACTACTTAGATAGAAATAACTGAGAGTTGCTAATGTAGTTTGTTGTATCCGCTAGTTTGTTGTAAACACGCTCTGTACTCCAGTTAATCTTCTGAAAAATAAAAACTAGAAACTCACATGTCCGAAAATAATATAGAACCTCATCAATGTCTCATATACTGTTTTTATTTGATGAATATAATATTATTATTAAGGAATATAATAAGTCATAATTAGCTCTAAATTCAATTATGAATAGTTTATATATTTGTTACTATAAATAAACAAATAAATAATCTAATCATTTCCCCTTCGGTCTATTGGTGATACCTAAGTAAGTAGTGTCTCAGATGATTGACAGATGATTGACAGTGGTACAACCAGTGACATAAGTCAGGCAGCCAGTGGAAGTGACTGTTCACTTCACTTGAATGACCAATGATTACAACACTAAGTTAAATCATAAGTGAATACAAATCTATTTGTATAATGTTGTAAATAAAATATCAGCTTATAAAAAATGTTAGCATGTAGTTAACTAGAAGATAATTTCTATCTGTGTAATCACTCCTTCTCTCCTCAACCTCCCCCTTCCCCTGAGTTACTAGTTACACCTCTCCTCACCCTCTACCCCGCCCCGCCCCCAAATCACAAATTACCTTCCTGAATGATTACGTGAAACTGTATAGAAAACCTTCTTATGTGTAAGATAAAAACGTTGCTGAATTATTTATTCCTTTTTTACTTACATACAGTTATTGATCTTACAATGTATCATAAAATGAATTATTTTATTACTAGGTTCTGATTTTAACTTATCATTTCACCATCGCAGATTGCAGGAGGTTATAATTTAGGCGGCATTTATTTATTTGTAATCATGATTGGTACTTGCATAACTCAAAAAGGTTTCAATCAAATTGCCTGTAATTTTTTTGAGCAGTTCCCCCCTTATAATATGTCAGTTAGTAAAATAGCCTGGGCACCAAATATAGTGAGTGAAGTAAAGCACTCATATTTTTTTTCTATTTCATTTACTTAAAAATAAGAGAGAAGAGAGCAAATGGGTTATTATAATTTTTTAAATATCGCATGATATGTAAGTTACAAAAAATAATACATTTTGTAACTTATAAATTACAAAGATAATTCTCTATTATTTTATTAATAAGAAATCTTCAACATAATAATTACATTATTTATAGTAAATATAACCGAGAACAGAGAGCATTTCTTAGTATAGTATAAACTACCTAGTTATGTTGTAAAAAAATCACTTTCCAAGTTTCCGAGTACTATGGGCGTTCAAACATTGCAACGTTTCCTATAAATTTTAACTAAAAGACTGTAAGTTACTAGGTACCAAGTTACTAAGGTATAACCGTATAGGGGAAACAACAAAATAAATCATATCTATCTATAGGGTTAGTTCCGAGTTATCGTCTGGTTCCAGATTTACGAAAAAGTAAAAAAGGTTAATATGAGACTTAAATAATAATTAGAATAATTTTTCACGTGCTCGGAAATGTGAAACCGTTCGATAACTCGGAACTTATCCTAATTAATCAGTTACCTAAAGTGTAAATAACTAATCAATATTCTTAGTGAATTCAATCAATCATTTTATCTAATAAGGTCATCAGCATAAAAAATACTCAATATATATATCACAAATCTTCAGTCAAATATGTATTAGTCACAATAAAAACAAACATAAAAAGTCATAATAACTCATATTATCCATACAATGTGAAAATTCTATTTTAATATTTCAATAATGTGATATTTTACAACGACAAAAAGTGGTCAAAATGCATGAATAAACAAATGATAGTTCAGCATTATAATATAATATGGTTATAACAATAATTTACAGATCTATCAGTTGTCATGTTTTAGGTTCTCTTTGCAGTTCTAGGCTCATTAATTTGTTAAACATTGCGATAGGGAGCGACTGATAGAGGGGGAGGGGGTGGATGGGTGACAGGGTGTGTGAACGTGATATTGGGGGTAATAATTTGGCGGTAAATTATTACAGAAAGAAAATTAATATATTTAACTGTATAATTCTATTTCTTACTAAACTGATATTTTATTTATCAATAAATACAACTCATTCGTGTTAACATATAATGTAATTTTAGTGTATTAGTTTCTGGTCATTCAAAGCTTGAATGTTTGTATGTAGGTTTGCTCTCGCACGGTCACTTTTGGTGGACTTTCGTGTTAATTAGTAAACCACTGTCTATCATATTCAAGATTTAAAACACTGATTGACTATTGAAGAAAATGTATTTTTTATGACTTAGGTAGTATACTCGTGATAATAATTAAATGAATAATTTGTTTTATTTCAAATAATGTCCATTTATAGCGCTTTAAATAATGTAAATATATAGAAGTTCAAATTATTTTAGGCAATGGATGTTTATAGAAAAGTACACAGTATGAAATGTAGTTGAGTAGTTAGTTACTAGCTAGGACTGCTAGGTACATAAAAACATTATTTTTGGATAGTATAAATTACTTTGCAACATTAGTTCGTTGATTACTAGACAGGTACATATATACTATAGTCAGGTACTTAGTTATAAGTTATTCGCCTACATACACCAATAATTGTGTTATTATTAGGTACCTAGAAACACTACTTGGTTAATTATTAATTAGGTACCTAGATACTATAGTTTGGCTATGAGCTGAGTACCTAAGGTTAGGTAGATATCTAGATACACTTGTTGAGGTATTACAAATTGAATTAGATAATTAGATACACAAGATGGTTACTCATGAGTTATTTATTTATTTTTATTTATAAGCTACCAAGATACACTACCTAGTTAGGTAGTTAAAAGTTAGCGCACTAACTAGTTGTGAGTGATGTTGTCTTCACATAAGAAAACAATATGTTATTAAGTACTAGAAATATCACATGATTTGCGAATATCACATGTACTTGATTTATTGTGAACAAATTAGTTATTATTAGGAAAGAAATAAGTTTTCATCAATGAGATTATTGTAAGATAGTAGAGGTGGTAGTGAGTTGTATGGTGAGTAGTGAGTTGTATGGTGAGCTGTATCATGAATGGTGAGTTGTATGGTGAGCTGTATCATGAGTGGTGAGTTGTATGGTGAGCTGTATCATGAGTGGTGAGTTGTATGGTGTGTTGCATGGTGAGTTGTGAATTGTATGGTGTGTTGCATGGTGAGTGGTGAGTTGCTTGGTGACTGGTAAATTTTATGGTGAGTTGTATGTGACTAGTTTAATACAGTGTGACTAGTTAAATAGACTACAGTGTGACTAGTTAGGTTATCTACAGGGTGACTTTAGATACAGTGTGTTTAGTGCATGTCACTCCCTATGCGTCTGGGTTAATTCTCCGTTGCGTCAGAAAGACGCTCGTGCACCCTGCTCTGGCCATGTGGTCATGCGTCTGCGTCCAACAGACGCTCTTATATGCGGGGAGGAGCCTGTGTGCTGGCTATTATTTAATATACCTCCCCCCCCCCCCCCTCACCTTCCCTATCTTACTAAAACTTTCATACTGATTGAACTTTTAGAGCATATGAGTTAAAGGGAAACATTATCAAAATTATGAATTGATATCATTCATGAATAATTATTATGAATAATAACCTTAATCCCCCTTAATGCTTTTTATAAAATGTCAATATAAACACTGGTTTCTACATTCTTACAAAATAAAACCGCGCAAAGAACACGCGTTATACACTGAATACCGCCAAGATATTTTTATGCCGAAGTAATATGTTATCATGGGGTGTAGGTTATAAGAGCCCCTCCCCCCCCCCCTCAACTAGTCATGAGCCCCCCCCCCCTTGTTTTTGTAATCCTTATTTACCTATATTAATCAATCCTTATTGACACTTTTGTAGTTCATTACTGATTAACATAAAATATATGTATATGTAACCCCCCTGCCATGTCATTAAACAATCATGAAGTGTGCAGTACAACAAAATAGCGGTACAACAAGCTACATTAGCAACTTTCAGTTTTTTCTATTTAAGTAGTTCTTCATTTGTTTAACTAGGTAAATAAGAATTAAAAAACAGGGAGGGGGCTTATGACCTAGGGGGCTCATGACCGGGGGAAGAGGGGGGGGGGGGCTATTGATCGTACTCCGTTATCTTGAGCTCTAAGGTAAACTATTCTATTATTTCAAAATAACTCACTAAAAATATCAAATATATGGCAATTACTATAGGTGATGTCCTATAGTAACTCAACATTAAATTCAAGTTTTCATTCATATCACAATATTCAAAGAAGGAATACTGAGTATGTATATAAGCATTTTTATTCCAGACAGTTTACTCATCATCTGATAGATCGATCGAATTGTAATATACTAATAGGTACTCACCATATATCATCACTGTAGTAAAAAGATTTTGAATGAAAATTGTGATTGATATATATCGCTGATGATATAAGGAAAATAAATACAAGGAACTGGATGAAGCAGTCAGAAAGGAAAGTGGCTCCGTGAGCAAAATCAACATCCACCGTATGGGATAAAACTCATGGATGCAGAAAAGCTACCTGATCGGTGAATGCAAAAAAGAACACAAGTTCAGATTTTAACTGTTCAGAAATTGTAATATTATTGCACCCTTCAATATATGTAGATCACCGTTGCGATATTTGTGAAGATAAAATATTTAGTATGGCAATTAAAAAAGAGAAACATATTTTTTTAGAATAAAGGGTAAGCTCTGAGTTATCGGGTAGTTCCACATTTTCGGTCATGTAAGTTAAAATACATAATCTATTATTTTTTCTAGATATTATAATTGGTTTAATGTCCACCAATTAAAATATTAAACAAAATGTAAAACTATATATTTTATTATAAAATGACCCCATTCCTTGTTGAGTGCAACGATGCACTTTAATTCACTAGAACTTTATGGAAAATTTATTATTAAAAAAATATGGTACCTATGCCATCAAGGAAATAAATATAAGTTATTGAGTGCAACGATGCACTTTAATTCACTAGAACTTTATGGAAAATTTATTATTAAAAAAATATGGTACCTATGCCATCAAGGAAATAAATATAAGTTATTAACTGCAACTGTCACTTTATTCGGTGATTCAGAAATTATTATGACTTATTCCAATGAAGACAATATTGTGCTATTTTGGAGAAAAAATAGAGTAGGTACTACCTGTAATGAGCTATTTATTGAATTAATTAAATTATTGAATTAGAGTTGTCCCATCACGCCACTATTCATACGCCATGATTTTAAATAAATTATCAACGAAAATCTAATATCTAAATTTTTAACTGGTAGTATTAAATCCATTCATATTAGTATAATAATCAATATGATTATATATTCCATCGACCATTCCTACTATGCAATCATTACTTTAAATAGGAACGTACACAGGCAAGAGTGGGGGAGAGGGTGGGGGGTTTCGCGCCCCTTCTAGAAGTGTACATACACAGTGACATCGTGACTCATGGCATCTTTATTATCTGTTATTTGGATCTTATATCTTAAGGATTCATATAATTACCATAATGCATTCAATAAACGACTAATATATTAATGCTTATATGAAATAGTTAACCATAATTTCATGAAGATGTTTTCCAGTAGTTTACACGTGTGCGTCAGGTACTTGTGTACACTATTCTACACGTCACAACTTATGTATACAGTTGAACTTCCAATGCAGCGGCTACAGCCATACAGTTGTAGCCGTCGAAATGCTTTCCAATGCTACGATCGGCTGTAGCCGCTCTACTACCGTCAGTTTCACTTAATTACTTAAATTATTAATTAATTAATATATTAATATTAATTAATTAATTTATATTGAAAATTAATGCAATACCAAAGATACCTCAATTAACAGCAAACTTTGTCTGTTATTAACGCTTCATTTATTTACCGTCCACAAATAAAAGGGAGCTGTAAAAATTACTATTAGACGCAGCAGCTCTAGCCGATGGCCTTAAAGGTACGTTTTGCATGCAGCGATCTTCAATCAGCGATCTTCGCCCGGAAATTATCAATAATATACTGCTAAGTTATTATGTAAAGCTTTAACTATCGTATTTGATGTTGATATTTGACCAACATCACTGTTGGTCCTGCTTCATACCCTTTACGTGCCTTGCACAATCTCGAGATTGTCGCGCATTTTCAATGAATCTAAAAGCGCATATATTATTGTCGTGACTGTACATATGTATATCGGGTATATGTATGAGAGTCGTAAATGTACGTATACACAAACCCCCCTGTCAGGTTATTGAACAATCATGAAGTGTGCAGTACAACAAACTAGCGGATACAAAAACTACATTAAACAATTTAATCGAATTAGGGATTGCATCATACTAATAACTAGAAGAAATAGAAAAATAAAAAATGAAAGAAAAAAATTAATTTTAAGGCAGAGGTGATGTTGCATATATACACATACTATTTCACAAATAGAAAAGGAGTGGAGTAAATGATTACACTGAGAAAAATGAATTATCCATTTAACTCTGTGCTTATATTTATTTTTAGACTGTGAAAAAAAAAATATTGGTGAAAAAAAAATATTAATTTTGGTCCTCTAGTTCCTTTGAGTCTGAGGTTGACCAATGAGCATGCTTAAATATGTAGATGTATCTGAGTTTGTACAAACACTTCATTTGGTTGGCTTGAGTGAATGAAATATCGCCCTTGAAAAATTAACGACACCCCTTTTAACTTTCATCACCAGATTAGGACGTCATTCTTGAAATTAAGAAGACGAATGTATGGTTACATTTTAATTAAAAAATAAAATAGTTAGATTTTATTAACAATGAGATAATGATTGTAAAATTACTATATGAATATGCCTATATAAACATATTGAAATATATAAAATATTTCAGGTAATGGAATTTTAAAGACTACATTATTGATAGATATACCTACTCATCCAGCATACAGTAAAACTATTACATGCTTATAATTTATTACATTAATAGATTCGGATGATATATTGTAATGGGCTTCATAGTTAGTTAGGCATGTTGTAATTTGTATTTCTTCCATTTTTTTGATGAAAAAACTATTCGAATTAGTATTACCTAACGAATGATTGTAG
This sequence comes from Caprella mutica, assembly GCA_947561585.1. NCBI lineage: Eukaryota > Metazoa > Arthropoda > Malacostraca > Amphipoda > Caprellidae > Caprella > Caprella mutica. The sequence goes on from CANNZV010000793.1 coordinate 113,644, forward strand.
GACATAAGCACCCCCCCCCCCCCCACACACACACCCAAGGTACCTAGTTACACTAGTTAGGTACCTAGATACACAAGTTAGGTACCCAGATACATTAGTTAGTCATCTAGATACACTAGTCGGTTACCCCCCTGGGACATAAGTCCTCCCGGTCACCCCTCTCCCCCCTTGTTTTTTAATCCTTATTTACCAAGTTAAAGAAAGGAAGAGCTACTTAGATAGAAATAACTGAGAGTAACTACCTAAGCAGTTATAACTGAGAGAAGCTACCTAGATAGAGATAACTGAGAGAAGCTACCTAGATAAAGATAACTGAGAGTAACTACCTAGCTAGAAATAACTGAGAGTAGCTACCAAGATAGAAATAACTGAGAGAAGTTACCTAGATAGAGATAACTTAGAGTAGCTACCTAGATAGAAATAACTGAGAGTAACTACCTAAGCAGGTATAACTGAGAGAAGCTACCTAGATAGAAATAACTGAGAGTAACTACCTAAGCAGTTATAACTGAGAGAAGCTACCTAGATAGAGATAACTGAGAGAAGCTACCTAGATAGAGATAACTGAGAGAAGCTACCTAGATAGAGATAACTGAGAGACCATACCCTATGACCTACACCCTTGGTTACTTAGGTACACTATAGTTAGTTGCACTAGTTACTTACCTAGGTACACAATCTGCGGGACTATAGAGGTGTCGTGTCCAGGAAGGTATAACGTGCACACACTAGTTACACTGGTAACAATGCCTTTGAGATCTAAAAAAGGAATTGCATTGCTTGTCAATAGTTGGATAATAAGGTTAGATATCGATATCTAACCTTCCTTAGTACCAACCATGGAACTTATTACTCTGTTGCACTATACGTACTACCTTCTTTGTTTACACTAATTCTTCTGAAACATAAAAACTGTAAACTTTCATGTTCGAAAATAATATAAACTTCATTATATTCTGTTTTTAAAAATTATTTTCACTATCGCGGTAAATAACACAACTTATTATGACTTATAATTTATAAATAGTTTATATATTTGTTACACTAAATGAACTATAGTTTAATGACCTGGCAGGGGAAACATATGATTAAACATATATTTTATGTTTAATCAGTAATGAACTACAAAAGTGTCGAGAAGGATTAAATAATATAAGTAAATAAGGATTAAAAAACATGGGGTTTCGTGACCACTGACCGGGGGGGGGGGGGGGAGGGGGTTATGAACTACACCCCCTGCCATTAACCATAGTGCTACCCTCCCCAGTCCCCCTTAACCCCTCACTTTCCGAGTACTATGGGTATCCGATCCCATGAGTTTTAACTAAAAGACTGTTGTTACTAGGTACCAAGTTACTAAAGTATAGCCGTATAGGGAAAATAACCAAAAATATTGTACCTATCTATAGAGTAAGTGCCAAGTTATCGAACGGTTCCAGTTTTACGAACAAGTAAAAAAGGTTATTATGAGTATAAAATAATAATTAAAATACATATTTTACGTGCTCGAAAATGTAACCGTTCGATAACTCGGAACTTACCCTAATTAGTCAGCTATCTAAATTGTACATAACTAATCAATATTCTTATATCAAAATATTTATTTAAATTTAATAACAAATATTTCAATCGAATAATTAAACTAGGTAGTATGAACCATATCATAGGTAAAATGGTCATCACTCATCAGTATAAAATTTACTCAATATATCACGAATCGTCATTCAAATAACAGTCACAATAATACATCTTTTTATCTAGATTTTGATTTTATATATTTCAATAATATTTTTTTACAACGACCATAGTTGTGAAAATGCATTTTCCCCAAATCTGTATATCCCTATATAGTATTATACGCTCAAACATCATCTCACCCCCTCCCTCCCCCTCTATCAGTAGTTTTTAGGTACCTATCGTAATGTTTAACAAATTAATGAGCCTAGAACTGCAAATAAAAGCTATAGTCTATGACTCTATACCATTGTCAAATGGTCTCTGTATTGCTATAACCAAATTATATTCAAATGTTGAACTAACATTTAATTATTATTGGATATGATTATTCTAGAATCTTAAATAACAAATATTTCAATCGAATAATTAAACTAGGTAGTATGATTACAGAGAGAAAAAATAATGTTTTTAACTGTATACTTCTATTTCTTTATAAACTGTTATTTTATTTACAAATATATACTATACTTTCGTGTTAACATCTAATGTAATTCATTGTATTAGTTTCTGGTCATTCAAAGCTTGAATGTTTGTAAATAGGTTTGTTCTTATGCAGTCACTTGGGGTGGACTTGCGTTTAGTAAACCACTGTCTATCTGTGTATCATATTTACACATTCTACCAAACGTTTGGAATTAAACTCATTTGTTTTCTCTTTCTTTTTAATGTAAAAATATAGTCTTTGAAGGGAGTGTCTCACTAATTTAACTTCCCCCCCCCCCCCGTAAAAACCCCGCAAAATTCAAATTTTATTAAAATCCCTATTTCTCTCTCATTATTTGACATAGAGACATATGGTTCGTTTCATTTTGTTCAAAAATTTTCACTCTACAATTATTTAATAGTCCTTTCTTCAAATTCGCATTCTCAAAAAAAATGATAACATAATTTAAAAAAAAATACATTTTTAAATGTGGTTACATTCTCCCATAGACTTTTTTGCACGTTGTGGAATAACATTCCAACTGACCGTAATTCCACGTGAACTAGGATGAAATAATCATAAATCAATAATTTTCTCATATTGATAACCATTTCAAGAAAAAGCAGGAGTATATAGTACTAAACTATATAATATATATTTCAATCTGTTTTCCAAATCTATATTCTTTAATTTGCTTGCTGAATTTCAAATTCAAATATTCCTTTCTGGTATTATTTGTATTTGTAGTTAAGATACTAATTTTTCTATCAATTAATAATTATTTGTGCAATATATTTTAATCAGATGAAATTTAATTAAATTTGAGATAAATTGATTTAAAAATACCCCCTTCCTAGTTCACGTCCCTATTTCATTTAGGGACGTGAACTAGGAAAGAGGTATTTGTATGTATTTAGGTAAATAAATTTTATGTAAATAAATTTTATGTATAATGGGGATCATAAAATATATTGATAGGCCAATTAAAATGGTGGATTTTGGAGATTATTATAGTGGTAAATGATATATTATTATGGTGGGCAATAATATAGTATTTTTGGTTGGCCATAAAAGATTATAATGGTTGGCAATGAAACATTTTTTGGATGGGCAATGAATAGAAGATTAGGGTGGGCAATGGAAGATTGTGGTGGGCAATGAAAGATTATGGAGGGTAAAAAAAGATTATGGAGGGCAAAAAAAGATTATGGTGGGCAATGAAGGATTATGGTGGGCAATGTAAGATTATGGTGGGTTATGGAAGATTATGGTGAGCAATGAAAGATTATAGCGGGTAATGAAAGATTATAGTGGGAAATGAAAGATTATGGTGGGCAATGAAAGATTATAGTGGGAAATGAAGGATTATGGTGGATAATGAAAGATTATGGTTGTCAATGAAATATTATGGTTGGCAATGAAAGATTATTGAGGGCAAAGAAAGATTATGGTGGGCAATGAAAGATTATGGTGGGTACTGAAAGATTATGGTGGACAATGAAAGATCATGGTGGACAATGGAAGATTATGGTGAGCAATGAAAGATCATGGTGGGCAATGAAAGATTATGGTGGGCAATGGAAGATTATGGTGAGCAATGATAGATTATAGCGGGTAATGAAAGATTATAGTGGGAAATGAAGGATTATGGTGGGCAATGAAAGATTATAGTGGGAAATGAAGGATTATGGTGGATAATGAAAGATTATGGTTGTCAATGAAATATTATGGTTGGCAATGAAAGATTATTGAGGGCAAAGAAAGATTATGGTGGGCAATGAAAGATTATGGTGGGTACTGAAAGATTATGGTGGACAATGAAAGATCATGGTGGACAATGGAAGAATATGGTGAAGCAATGAAAGATCATGGTGGGCAATGAAAGATTATGGTGGGCAATGGAAGATTATGGTGAGCAATGATAGATTATAGCGGGTAATGAAAGATTATAGTGGAAAATGAAGGATTATGGTGGGCAATGAAAGATTATAGTGGAAAATGAAGGATTATGGTGGATAATGAAAGATTATGGTTGTCAATGAAATATTATGGTTGGCAATGAAAGATTATTGAGGGCAAAGAAAGATTATGGTGGGCAATGAAAGATTATGGTTGGCAATGAAAGATTATAGTGGGCAATGAATGATTATGGTGGGCAATGAAAGATTATTGTGGACAATGAAAGATTATTGTGGGCAATGAAAGATTATTGTGGGCAATGAAAGATTATGGTTGGCAATGAAAGATTATAGTGGGCAATGAATGATTATGGTGGGCAATGAAAGATTATTGTGGGCAATGAAAGATTATTGAGGGTAATGAAAGATTTTGGTGGGCAATGAAAGATTATGGTGGGCAATCAAAGATGATGATAAACAATGAAATGTTAAGGAGTCAATGAGAAATTATGATGTGCCGATCATAATCTCACATAAGTTATACAAATATTTTTTTTATATATTAAATGTTAAAAGCGTGACATTTTTCTTGCAACCAACCAACAGACAAAGACACAAAATGTGAGGTATCGGAATGATAAAATATTCAATAATTTCACTTGGATCAAGTATTATTTCTCATGGATCAAATTCAATTGCATAAAGATCAAATTCAATTTCACATGGTGCAAAGTCAAATTCACTTTGATAAAATTGATATTCTCTTGGATCAAATATTATTTCATTTGGATCAACTAGACCTGTAAAAGGTATAGTTGGGTTCGTTCTTTCCCGACTTTATCTTTCATCGTATGGACAATACTGTTTAGAAGCACAGTTACCTCTCAACCCTCCAAATATTCTCCTGTGAGATTAATATTGTAGAAGCTGACAAGGTGTCTAGTTATTAATTTCAATAATAAATATTTATGAAGCATGTTATCACTAAATATTTGTAAATGTAATAATAATTGAAAGAAAAATGATAATTCTCCGTACATAAAATTTTCATTATAAACTTTATATTCATTTTGACAATAACTATTACATTTATAACCTCAATAAAAAGTTGATTTTTTTATAGTTACCTCTATCACAGTCCACCATTGAAATAGTTTTCAATAAATGAGCAATATTTTTAGAAAATGAATTTCAACCAATCAGAGGCCGCGTAACATAACTTGCGTAGAGCACTCTTCACACGCTGTAACACATACAGTGAATAATGATCTACGCATAACACTGGCGCACGTAGATCACTCTTCACTTCACTCACTTGCAACGCCTGTGATCTACGCGCGTAGATCACTTTACGTGTCACAATTTGCCGTTTTTATAGTAATCTACACGCGTAGAGCACTTTACATTTGGTGTTATTCTGCATAATTATTGAGGGATCTACGCGCGTAGAGCACTATACAACTCTTGCGTAGATCACTAATCAAAGTTACTCTTCAATTAATAGATACCTTAATTAACATATATAATTCTAATCTCAAGAAGGATTGAACATTCATACTCTGTATATGGGACTACGAAATGATTCGATATTAAAACACAAATTGAATAAATGATATTATAAATTACAAAGAAAATTTGGTGCATTGACGCTGACTGAATCTTTATCAATTAAGTGTATTGCTTACACAATCAGTGTAAGCAATAGTTTATCACTGTTTCTCCCCCGGATAATTTCAACTTTCTCTTACATTTCTCTCACTAAACTTAATTTCAATAATGTATTTGTTAAATCAAATTTCAACCCTCGAAACACATAAAAGGGATTTTTTTCCATTTATTGAAATTATGAGTAATTGGAACTTGACCTTGTAATACATGTTATAATTGCTTAAAGTTATAATGGAAGTGCATTATATTTAAGAGGAAAGTTACGATGCATTTCTATGTAAGCGAATATGGATCTAAATTTCACTATTCATTGTGTGTCAGGACAATAAGTCACCAGACAATTGAAGAGTAACTTTGATTAGTGATCTACGCAAAATTCTCCATCGCTAACTAGTAACAGTGTAAAGTGATCTACAGCTCCAGATCACTGTACAAAAATTTCAAATGGTTCGATTGTAAAGTGCTCTACACGCGTAGATCACTTTTCATTACTCTCACTTCGCATTCGAACATAGTAATCTACGGTAATATAAGCGTAGATCATTATTCAGGTATCAATGTTACTCTCTCACAGATTGCAACTGATCTACGCTAAGAACAAATTTTGTAATTTGTAACGAGCCTTCTGATTGGCTAGACATTAAGTACAGTGAGCTCTAACATTATTGTTATATTACTACAGTGTTTCACGATTAATTAAGTTTCATATACTGCAATATATATTTGAATTCAATAAAATTGATGACAAATTAATTGTGACAATAATTATAAATAAATATAAAATAATCTAATATCTTTCATCTTTCCTATTATTAACAATGGGTGTTACAATAATTTTTATTGACATAGAGAAGTGTAGATAATATGAATGGTCTACTACTATACTTGATTGATGACATACCCATCTATTTACAAAGCAGCTTTGTAAATTATTTGAATAGTAAAGAAAAAATATACCTAACTTTGTTTAAAATTAAAATACTATTCTGAATGATGGGGTTAACGTGTTATGTCTGTCCCCCGAATGATACAGTTTAGATACGAGCCTAAATACTATGTGTAAATAAATAATTGAGGGTGATTATTTCGAAGAGTGATGACGTGAAAGGAATTATTTTCTCGAAATAATTTAGCTTATGATTGGTTGAAAGAGTATGTGGCTAAGTATGCCTTAGTAAAAGAAATAATATTTCACTATAGTCAATGTGCTATAATGTATTTTATTTCAATGTCACACACCAAAACAATATTATAGTTTTTTATGAAAGCGTTCTTTTTTACAGGTATGTAACATTCACAAGATAAGCTAATTTAACTATATTATATAATATAATACAACAAATTTATATACTAGGTAACAGTTGTGTTCAAAATAAGCACTGAAGTTTGTTACAGGTTGGTAGGTAGGTACCTAGTTAGGACGACGCGAAGTATTAAATATTACAGTAAACTCCTGAGTTATGAAGTTTTTTTTATGAAGCACTCGAGTAATGAAGGACCTGAGTTATGAAATGTACCTGAGTTATGAAGTAGTTTTCTTTGTTTAAATTATAGAGAACCTCAAAACGATAGTTCTTGAGGTATAACTATAACTTTTCCTAGTCAAGTTGGCAGAAATGAATTGGCAGAATTTAAATTCATATTGCAGAAGCGAAAATGAAAAATGCAAGTATGACAAGCAATTATTACAATATAGAAGTGTTTTTTTTTTTTAAATGAAAATTACAACTTCAATACAATAGTGGGTTTTTGCAATCTTCTCCACCAGACTCTACCATACCTATAATAAGATAATACTATATTATGGGATAATTATCTATTATAGGATAAAACTCTATTATAGAATAATACTCTATTATAGAATATTACTCTATTATAGAATAATACTCTATTATAGAATAATACCTAATTAGGTATAGTACAATACCCAATTATAGGATGATACCCAATAATAATTATTAAAGGATGATATATTATAGGATACCTCCTATAATTATTGTATATCATCCTATAATGGAGTATTATATATGAAAATGTAGATCAGGAAGGCAAATATTTACTATAAAATTTAGGTTATCAATAAATCCGTTAAATCGGATATATTGAGTGTAGCTAAACTGTGTTTTCTGTATTGTTTGAGATTTAAATTATGTGTATTTTTTGTTAATGATTTAAATTTAGGCATAAATGACTACTACCAAGATTCATATTAATTTTTGTACGATAATGAGTAGCTATATTGATTTCCCACTACATTTACTTAATATATTTTGTTTAATTACCTCAATTTTGTATAAAATTAAGTGCAGACAGCAGATCCATATAAGAGTAATATTTGACATTGTTATCCCTAAATTCTCAATGATTTTAATCACAGAAAACTATCACTGGACACGAATTATGAAGTGACTCTCAGTTATGAAGGAACCAATACTTCATAACTCAGGAGTTTCACTGCACTACCCTACCTAAAATAGAGAAAAACAGGCACACTCTTGATTATGACAAATTATTTTAAACGAATTTTTACAACATTAAGATGAAAGATAAATAGAGGTACGTAGGCACCTACGCTATCGCTGTATACTTGAAGCCTCCTTTCGAATTTAATTTTTTTTCTAGGGTTGTGACAATATGCTTTTTAAATCATAGATCCCAAGAATATCACAGACGAAACGACGTGAAATGGTACCGCTGGTTTAGATCCATTCAATAGTGTTTTAGTCTCTCCGTCTATAATATTTTCAGGATCTATGATTTTAAAGCATATTGTCACAACCCTACTTATTTCTCATACCTATATCAAGAGAGAAATAATCAGAAGATACGTTTTATTACAACCTGCTTTTGTAAAATTTAGACTTCTGCATGGCAATTAAAATTATGTTTTTCCTTTACACGGAGAAAACTAAATTTTATAAATCTACTTTCTTTTCCATCATTACATACCTACTGATAAAATTCTGGTAAGTCATCTTATCCAGTTACTACAATATTTAGAAGTTAGATTTAATATTTTTACTTATTCACCGCTTTCTTTTTTTAAATTGGCTCTATTTTTGTATACCCTTTGTTGGAGGGGTAAGTAATAGGATTGTGACAATATGCATTTCCAAATATACAGTATATGCACCGAGAAATATACTGCATATGCAACTGGTTTTATATGTTTTTTTTGAAAAAAACGCATATGCATTTGAGGAAACTCATAGGTTTTGCAGATAAAACATATGCACTTAAAGATAATGCATGTAAGAAAAGGCATATCCAGCTGTTTATATATGGTGGGAGGTTGAACAAAGACCATAATTTCTTTGATATATTACCTATGGTGTTCAATCGTTTAGCTTTCCTGATGAATATGACTTTGAAATTTGGTTCGAAAAATAGAGAATATGATTAACTATAAGACGCCATAAAGCTAAAAGTAATACCGACAGTAATATAAATAAAGAGTGGGAGAATAATAGTAATAGATTATAAACACAGGTGTCAGTATTAACCTAGTTTCTCTTCTTAGATAATTGGTAGCAATGAAACGTATATTAACTACAAGCTAGAGTATTGATTGCGCAGGTTCATATCAAAATGATTACCGTTTTGTTGTGAAAGACGCTTCGATGAACCGGGATAATTATTTTAACATAGAAACAAGGTATGTTATTAATTCTTTTTATAATCGAAAGCTTAAACTACTATTTATGAGACTAAACTGGCTGAATTCAGCATTAACTAGATTATCCTTAAGATATATCAACTTAAAAGGTATACTAAATGCTTTGATACGAGTTTTAGACTCTTCTACGCATAAACAAATACGAACACACAGATGTGCCTGCAATATTACAATACATACTATATATACTATACAGCTGGTTAAATGGTATATCAGGATTTGTCTATGGTTGTTTGTGCAATGTACGATTGCTCTGAAAGAAGTGTTTAACCCGCGGTATAGTATATAAACTAATACTGTAGGGTCACATTTGTGCATTCGTATGAGCATAAATATTATACGCAGAAGAGTCTAAAATTCGTATGAAGGCGTAGCATACATGGTAAAATAATGTATCTTGACTAATATAGTATCCTATAGTGCCAACAATATGGTATGTCGTTCTCTGAAACAATAGTCTTTTGAAATACTTGACATTTCAAATTTGGAGCATTACTATTAAATGCATAATTAATAATATATGCAAATGCATATTGATAATTAATTTAATAGGGGTTTAAAGTCTGCTTCGGAACCAAAGGCCATATCGCGGACGTCAAAAGGAAATTAAATACAAGGGACTAGAAGGAGCAGTCAGAAAGGAAAGTGGTTCTATGAACAAAGTCACTTAGCACCGTCGGTGACAAGCTCATGGATGCAGAAAAACTACTTAGTGAAGGAATGTAACAAAAAGGGACACAAGCACCAGGGGCTGCACTTACGGATGGAAGAGGAAAATGAAGAGGTGATAGTAAATGAAGCCTACCTAACACAAAATTCTAAGACTTCGTAATTGAAGAGTATAACCCTAGCGCTATCCTCTGAAACTGCTAGTAGCGTTAAAAAGATAAAATGAAAAAAGACGAGCCATAATCCAAATTACAACAGTTCGGGGCCCAAGGGACGGCACCCCCTTCTCTTCCATTCACCACAGGCAGCTTCAAGATAGGTATATTGATAAAAGTATATGCTGATGATATGCATATTTATAATTGCATTTACGAATCTAATAAGCATATGCGTTTTAGAAAAGCATATCTGCGACAGAATGAAGGTACTAGCTCTGCGTCCCCGCTGTAATATAATATTTTTGCTTTATCTTTACTAATTCAGAGAACATGAAAAACAAGTACATGACAATATATAAAACTCGATTCGAAAAATTTACATAATACAGAGACTGTCCTTTGATTATTCTTAATTCTTAATTTTCATAAGAAATGAAAAATGGGTAAATTCCTAGACAATGACAGCTCGGTCATTAACTAGGAAACTGGTGATGTACCAGCTTCCTAGTAAACGACCGCTTTCTACAGAATATTAACTTTTATGCAAGGATAGGTTAAACAATTAAATAATGATAATACTGCTTAATTTCATAAAATATAAATAACAAAAAATTAAATAATGCTCTCAAAAAGTATTCTCCCTAATAAACAAAGGACATAATTTTGAGTGTTTTATAACTTTTTTATAGTTCTAACATGTTTCCAAAAAGTATGAATAGCACTGTTTGAATTCCTAAATCTTCTGATAAAGAAAACCCTGTAGAAATGACCTTTCATAATTTATTATATCATAACTCCATGAAATTACTGGAGTTTTGAATTAGATGGAAATAAAAAGCTTTCTTTCACATTATATTATTTCCCATTGAACAATACATTTAATAGCCTAACCGGAATAAGATGTATGAAGAATTGTACTAATAAATTATGGTACGTGTCTATACTCATTGTAGTAATTTTTAAAACATATTGAGAAATGTCTGTTTATTTACGTTGACAAACATGTTAAAGAAAAAGAGGTCAAACTTTCAGAATTTAAGGAACAGTCAGAACATTCCACAACAAAGATACCATTAAGAAGCCTTCTTATATGATCACAATTAAAAATATTTATCGACATTTAACCAATGTTACATTTCTAAGTGAAAAAATTAAATTGAAGAGATCTTGACCCAGGAATTTAATAAGAACTGTAATAGGTTTTTATAACTCTCAACTTAGTGTGGGTGTAAAGTCTACTTCAGAACCAAAGGCCATGTCGCTGACGTCACAAGGAAATTAAGCACAAGAGACTGGAGTCTGGAAGTAGCAGACAGAAAAGAAGGTGGCTCCATGAACAAGTCACATACCACCATCAGTGACAAAACTCATGGATACAGAAAAACTACTACGTGAATGGAGTAACTTACCGGAGACAAAAATCTAAGACGTCATAGTTGAAGACCATAACCCTATTCTCTAAAACCGAAAACATTGTTTATGTTACTATAACTAATAACTTTTGGCCTTTTCTTCAGAACAACCGAGAATGCAGCTTCTGGCTATATCAGGGATAGTCTTGCCACACTCTGAGGAGCAGTCCAATCAACATCTTAACTCCTTTCTGCAAAAGAAATATTTTAATAAGACTTTTTTCTTATTATCTCATTCTAATTCTAATGTAATAAGACTTTTCTAAGGATAGGATGAAGGATCAATATCAGTATTTTGGGGGAGTATCAGCAGAAATAGAAAAGTATCGGCTTCTACTTTTATTTGAATTTTATTCACTCCTTAAATTTTCTTTATAAATTTCTATTATCCTATAGCTAGCCATAAGTTAAATAAATATTTATAAAAAAAATCATTATAAGTACCAATCTAATAAATATTCAACCATGTACCTACTTAGTTCTAAATGTAATTTTTTTTATTTATTATGACATAGCTAGCTAAATGAAATTATTAATAATTAATAAATTAAAGAGCAATATACAGAATTTACAAAATAGGTTTTTGAATTTGACTATAAATTTAAGATAAGAATGATTCAGCTAATGAATTTCAAATTTTCAATTAATGTGAAATATGTAAATTACTTCATTTTATACTATGTAGCTACATTGAAAGAGCATTTTGCTAAACTAGTTTTATGAGTTAGAACTTTATTAATTTCTCAAGTATGTAATTCAGATTATTTTGTCAAGTTATTCTTTACTCGTTAAGTATCAATGAGTTTTATAAATATAAACTTTAAATAAAAAATTTATAGTATTGGTAGCTGTAAGAATCAGAACTTTATAAAGTATCCGTATGGACACTTGACGAGAAGTATCATTAACGGTTGATTTGTAAAGTATTCCAATCGGCAAAAAATTTGGTATCGTCCTATCCCTAGTATAAGTTTGATCTCATGTACACACTCTAGTTCAAAATAAATAGCTACCTTCATCTTTCTTCAATATAAAAGATAGTGAAATTCCCACTCAATTCTAATATAGTTGGCTGCTGGAGAAAACCATTCCTAATCTTGTAGGCTCATGAAGATGTAATGAGAATCAACTTGGTTGCTAGCTGCTGGAGAAATGGTAATTTATATTATTAAAGGTTAAGTCACAGTGAAAAAAAAATATAATCATTTTAGCTACCACTTAATATATCTACTGTTAAAAGAAACAGGTTAGTCACCTCAGGTCTTGGGTTTTGGAGGGAACTATTTGTATAGCTTTCAGATCTTCCTGAAAATTAATAGTAACTGTTATTTAATCTTGTAATAAAAATTAAAAATTGCAATTAATATTGTTCTTTGAACAAACCATTTGCAATATTTGATGAAGGATTCTGCCTTCATGACATTGCCCATCTTTGATCCTAGCAACAGTCTACATCCAACAAGTATTACATTTAAAAGATTCTACTGTATCTGAAATTCAATAATAAAAGTTATAGTAAATTATTAAATATACTTAAAATTTCTGCTATCAGTAGTACTGGTATCCACATAAAAACTGGTATCGGAATTGGTGTAGTGGCCTAACTTTTGATATCGTACCTTCTCTACCATATTACAAGAATATTATATTTGTTCTAGAAGGCAGTTAACTATGATGCTGGTATAGAATGCTGTCTGAAAATAAGGTCTCCTCAGAAGTCAGACACAGGATTTTTTAAAGAAATTAGGATTTGGGAGCAGCAAATAACATGGGAACATAAGAATTAAATAGGACTTGGGCGCAGGATTAATCTACAAATCCTGCTAGGTATACTTTTCAGATTGGTAATATTTTGGACAGAATTTATGATAATTTAAAGATTTTGGAGAGAAATTTGGATTCTTTTGGAGAGGCAAAGGGAGAGTTTTTGAGCCAATCAGAGCTATACTATTTTACTTGGAAGTTTGGAACTTCAACTTATTTTGAGCCCTTCAATTGCAAATGGTGAGACATTTCTAGTTTTCTCCTATGTTTAGTATATACTACAGTGAAACTCCTGAGTTATGAAGTAATGGTTTCTTCATAACTCAGAGCCACTTCATAACTCGTGTGGAGTGATAGTTTTCTGTGATTAAAATCATAGAGAATTTTTGTCATTGAGGGATAACTATGGTATAATTCTTATATGGATGTGCACAGTGCACTAAATTTTAAACAAAATTGGGGGTAATGAAATAAATATTGGGTTAATGTTGTGGGAAATCAATATATCAACTCATTATCATACAAAAATTAATATGAATCTTGGTAGTAGTCATTTATGCCTCAATTTGAATCATTAACAAAAAATACACATCATTTAAATCTCAAACAATACAGAAAACACAGTTTATACTCACTATAACCAATTCACTGATAACCTAAACTGTATAGTAAATCTTTACCTTCCTGATTTACATTTTCATATATAATATACTCCATTATTATAGGATAATACACACTTATAGGTGGTATCCTATAATTGAGTGTCATCCTATAATTGGGTATTATCCTATAATAGACTATTATTCTATAACAGAGTATTATCCTATAATAGAGTATTATCCTATAATAGATAATTATCCCATAATATAGTATTATCTTATTATATGGTAGAGTCTGGTGGAGAAGATTGCAAAAACCCACTATTGTATTAAAGTTCTAATTTTCACAAAAAAATAAAACACTTCTATATTGTAACTGCTTGTCATACTTGCATTTTTCATTTTCACTTCTGCAATATGACTTTCACTTGTCCCAATTTATTTTTCAATTCTGCCAATTCATTATTCACTTCTGCCAACTTGACTTGGAAAAGGTATAGCTAGTTATACCTCAAGAACTATAGTTCTCTATAATTTAAACAAAGAAAACTACTTCACAACTCAGGAGCATTTCATAATTCAGGTCCTTCATTACTCGAGTGCTTCATAAAAAAAACTTCACAACTCAGGAGTTTTACTGTATAATATTATTTTGGAGAGAATTTCAGAGAATTTATGGAAATTAATAATTTGATAATTTTGGTCTTTGGAGCGAAATTTGGTTATTTTTGGAGAACAAATCAGACAAATGGCGAGTTTATGAGCCATCTCTTTTAGTTAGAAACTCTTCATTTGTCTTCCCAGCTCTCTCTAAAAATAACCAAATTTCTCTCCAAATGAATCATGAATTATCAAATTATCATAAATTCTCTAATATTAGAGGTTATTTAAACTCTGCGTTGAAGGTTTTTTTCAGATATCAAGCTTTCGAATAGAAAGATTTCTATTCATCATCAGGAGAAGGGTGGAAAAACCTGGACCTGACAATGAATTTTATGACCAATGGTTGTATGTTGGATACTGTCTTTCTATTTAAGCTATATATCCTAAAGTTTATTAATATTAATATTATTATAATAGGACTCTAAAAGGAGTCCCTCTTAATAGATAGAATGGAAAGTACGTCCTAGTTGATTCAAATAAAGTAAATATCTAAAAAATTTAGTGAAGCAGGATTGTAACAGATTATTATCGTACAAGTTGAAAATATCAACTTCCTTCTGTTTACAGAATATAATAATCCAAGTTACAATCACAGTAAAAGCTACCTATATGATAGACTGTACCTAATCTGAGAGTATTTACCCACAATATTATTCTATGTACCCAAGAGTAAGTTTATTTTATACCAATGCAATCATATCTTGTATGGCTCAACTCAAGAAATAGTTATTGTAGGGCTAATTTTTTTATAGTAACTACCTATCATCTTAGTAGATATGGCAAAACAACAGGTAACTAATTCATAGAATTTAATACAGTTCAGTAGAGGGTACAGCGTTTGCTTCGGTCATATCTGACGGCGAAGGGGAATGAATTACAAAGGACAGTAGGAAGCAGTTAGAAAGGAAATTTAAAGACCTACAAGCCTTACTAACACAAAAAGATCTTTATGTAAGGAGCGTAACCCTATCGTTATCCTCTCTAACGAAAATTAATTCTAACACATCAAATCAAAAAGGCTTCAAACTAAATAACTTTGAATGAAATAATTAAAACACTTTCAAACTAAGAATCATTTATTTAGAAACATATTAAACAATAATCCTAGCTAAGAACATCAACCTGACGAGTTATTTCCAATCACGCACACACTTAAATATTTTGGCGGCAAGATGTATACGTAATTTCCAAAAAAAAAGATGTCTCCTATGATGCTCATCTCTATCTTACAAAATTGTCAGCGTGTACTTAGGGCTGTTCAAAATATACAAGTGTCTTATACTATAGAAATATTCAATAAAAACATGGCAATCTATATTTTAAATAACTTACATTATAGTAATTGACTGCAATTTGGTACAAGACACAAAATATAATACACAAGATGTAATCAGAAGTATCACGTGACATGTCAGTAAGCCAAACTACAGAAGGGCGCCAAAACACCCCTAGCCCCTAATAAACCCCCAATCAATCTCCCCAGCCACCCAGTTGCATTCAAAAGGAGTCCCTCTTAATAGATAGAATGGAAAGTACGTCCTAGTTGATTCAAATAAAGTAAATATCAAAATAATTTAGTGAAGCAGGATTGTAACAGATTATTATCGTACAAGTTGAAAATATCAACTTCCTTCTGTTTACAGAATATAATAATCCAAGTTACAATCACAGTAAAAGCTACCTATATGATAGACTGTACCTAATCTGAGAGTATTTACCCACAATATTATTCTATGTACCCAAGAGTAAGTTTATTTTATACCAATGCAATCATCTTGTATGGCTCAACTCAAGAAATAGTTATTGTAGGGCTAATTTTTTTATAGTAACTACCTATCATCTTAGTAGATATGGCAAAACAACAGGTAACTAATTCATAGAATTTAATACAGTTCAGTAGAGGGTACAGCGTTTGCTTCGGTCATATCTGACGGCGAAGGGGAATGAATTACAAAGGACAGTAGGAAGCAGTTAGAAAGGAAATTTAAAGACCTACAAGCCTTACTAACACAAAAAGATCTTTATGTAAAGGAGCGTAACCCTATCGTTATCCTCTCTAACGAAAATTAATTCTAACACATCAAATCAAAAAGGCTTCAAACTAAATAACTTTGAATGAAATAATTAAAACACTTTCAAACTAAAGAATCATTTATTTAGAAACATATTAAACAATAATCCTAGCTAAGAACATCAACCTGACGAGTTATTTCCGATCACGCACACACTTAAATATTTTGGCGGCAAGATGTATACGTAATTTCCAAAAAAAAAGATGTCTCCTATGATGCTCATCTCTATCTTACAAAATTGTCAGCGTGTACTTAGGGCTGTTCAAAATATACAAGCGTCTTATACTATAGAAATATTCAATAAAAACATGGCAATCTATATTTTAAATAACTTACATTATAGTAATTGACTGCAATTTGGTACAAGACACAAAATATAATACACAAGATGTAATCAGAAGTATCACGTGACATGTCAGTAAGCCAAACTACAGAAGGGCGCCAAAACACCCCTAGCCCCTAATAAACCCCCAATCAATCTCCCCAGCAACCCAGTTGCATTCAAAAGGAGTCCCTCTTAATAGATAGAATGGAAAGTACGTCCTAGTTGATTCAAATAAAGTAAATATCTAAAAAATTTAGTGAAGCAGGATTGTAACAGATTATTATCGTACAAGTTGAAAATATCAACTTCCTTCTGATTACAGAATAGAATAATCTAAGTTACTATCACAGCAAAAGCTATATGATAGACTATAATCTGAGAGTATCTACCCACGATACTATTTTTCATTATGTACCGAGAGTAAATTTTTTTATATCTATATGTAATCATGGTAAGAATGGAAAAAATATATATAATCCAACTCACAACAGTTAGGAGACCTGAAGGACGCGAACCCCCTTATTTTCCATTCCACACAGACGGCTTCACGAGAGCCCAAAAAGGAAATTTATTAGGTACCAAGTAAATGCCCAAAAAGTTTCATGTGAAGCTTCGTATTGGCGTGAAGATTCTGTACTCAATTTAATGTTTTATGTAACTAACAGGGCTGTGGAGTCTGAGTCAAAGCTTTTTTGATGGAGTCGGAGTCAGGAGTCGAAAATTTGTACCGACTCCCGACTCCAAGCTATAGATATAAGTCGCAAAAATTTAGGTCCATTTTATTTGTTGTTCATCATGTTAAATATCTCGTAAGAACTAATAATTGCTCATAGATATGAATTAAATCAATATTCATAGTTTAAACACTCAAATGACTCAACATTGCTTATAAAAATACTGCAAAACAGTTTGTTGGAGTCGGTGAAATTCTTTATAAAAGAGTCTATAAATTCAAAATAAAGGAATCGGAGTTGGAGTCTAACATTTGACGTACATACTCTGCAGCCTTGGTAACTAAGGCGTCGTTCTTTTTTCAATAGAATTACCAATCTATAACAAACTATAGGTAAGCTAGTAACTATGACTAATAATAAGAGTATCAGTTATTCTGTTATAATTAATAGATTATTTGACTATTTGATCAACTAACTACTCATGCAACTAGAGTGCAAATAATTAAACAATAATGGTTTTAATTATGAATAGCGAAACATTCTCAATAAAGGAAAAGAAACGAAAGTTTACTTCTGATAAAAACAAATATGATAAATGCACTTAAGCCTAAATTAATTAATAAATAAATATCAAAATTCAGACAGAAATAGCATTTTTGTTATAATCCAGTTATATGAGAACTTAAATGAATGAAGAGCACTTCCCCACGCAATTGAGAATTCCTGCGAAAAAATCTAAACCAATAAAAAGTGGGCAGTTGATCGCGTGACTTCGTCTCCACCAATGAGAGAGCAGATTGGAATGCCGCCAAGCGTGCCTTGATCAGTGCCAGCTTAGGATACAGGGTGACCCACAAAAAAGTGTTCCCAACTGTGAATTAATATAAATATTGTATTGACGAGTAGATAAAAATAGAAATCAATTTTTTTTATTTTAACAAGTATCCATTCTACAACAGTCATGTACCGCTAACGTTAGAGGGAATTTGATAATGAAAAACTTCCTCTAACGTTCGAGATGGAATTAAATAATTAAAAAACTTCATCTAACGCTAGAGGGAATTAACTTTAAAAAATTCTTCTAACATTAGGAGGGAATTATATAATAAAAAAACTTTTTAAATTTATGAATACAATATTCATGTTAATTTTAAGTGGAGTACGATAACTTTTTTGGTGGTCACCCTGTATAATTTAAGCCAATAAAAAGTGGGCAGTTAATCGCGTGATTTCGTCTCCACCAATGAGAGAGCAGATTTGAATGCCACCAAGCGTGCCTTGATCAGTGCCAGCTTGGTATATAAGTGGCTGTACGCGCCAATTTGGTTCACAGCAGTTTGGAAAACGGGAAGCGAAACTTTCATAATAATTAGTGATTTCGAAATTTAAATTTTCGTCATGACGTCAAGAGGAAAGATGCTTCTGAAAAAAAGCTTGGAGTACAGCAAACAAAAATTGGATTTAGCAGGTTAGTTAATTAATTACCTAACTAGGTACCTAGTAGATCATGTCATAGATATGAGCACCTATACCTGGTCTATGTAGATACATAGGTATAGCCTCCCTAAATTCCAACTATGAACACCAGCATCAGAATATGGCATTTATGATCGAATATTTAAATCAAGAAGACAATAACAATTTTTGGTACCTAATGTAGGTAGGTACCTAGTACTACTAGGTGGGTAGTTGATGGTCTGTACCTATAATTTAAATATGAACTCTTAACTATTTTCGTTGTAGCTAGGTAGATTTTAAGCATAGTAAGAAGATTATTAAAAAGAACATATTTTTCATTCTTTGAAAATCATGGATTTTTGATAGCATCAAAATGTTGAAACATACTATAGCCTATGATTTCATGGATACCCATTAAAACAAAATTTTAAATTTATTATTGTATTTTATAATGACCTCATACTAAGTTAAGTGCAACGTTGTGCTTAACTTGGACTAGGTACCAATAACCAATATTACACAAACTTGATAGGATAGGTACGAAGATTTGGATCTGACTGATAATTCAGGACTTATCCTAGATTTATCTACCATAGATTACTATTTATTAGTCATGTAACTCTTGTGTTAATTATTCATCTCATGTTTGATGTTAAATTATCAGAGGTGGCTTGAGAACTGAGTCTTCTTAGTTAGGTCTCTCCATCATAGCAAATTCTATCTCGGCACCAATTATTCAATAGAAATAGATTCAGATCTATCTAATTAATTACCTAACTATAAAGACCTTCGTTTCTTGTGCTCATGTTATCTCATGCTAAGGCAAGCCTCCACCATCTATGTTTCTTCAATAATGAATCTGTGGAAATAGAAAATATTTCAAAGTCTAAATAGGTAGGTTTCAGAGAATAAAATATAGAATGGGAATGCAGGTAAAACTCACTACCATAGTGAGAAAAATATTTGTAACCTAGGTAAGCTACTTTGTAAAAAAATGTATTTGTAACCTACAAATGTACTTTGTGTACTTGGTAAAAAAATCTTAAATTTCAGGAATAAAGTAGATACATAACTTGTGAACCCCCTATCTAATTTCAAAAGTTGAGCTATTTTAAGTCATTATTCACTTGTGTCAACGCACTAAATAACAAATATACAATTTCTTCAGAATTGTCTAGTTATAAGCAATTAGCCAATGAAATTTCTCAAGAGCGAATAGCTAAGTTTAAGGTGATTGGTAAATAATATATATAATCTCTTTTCTATAATATTTCAACAAGTAGAATGCAACTTTGTGGGAAGAAATTTGCTTAAATATACATTCCATTTACAACTAGTAACACAACTAGATTTCATGTAAACTTCCATAAATTAAATTGAAAAAAATACTAGCTTTTTGAATTAGTTTCTCAGTAATAGGTTACGCAAGAATATATTACTATTTACCAAACAATTAAGAAGTGATTCTTGGATATATGCTCCCCTTCTCTTCCAGTTCAGTGAGCTAGAGCCTTGATCCTTCAGTACTCAGTCTAATCATAGGACCCAATAGAGATTTCTGTTGATGAAATAAGAAAAATTAATAAATAATCAACAATATTACAATATAAAAATCTTTAGAAAGTAGATACATTTGTAAATTGTAGTTTTCAGAATGTTTCTCAGTAGACCAGTCCAATAATATATTGAGACCTTAAAATCAACAAAATAATTAAATTAATTAGTTTCAATTGGTATGGGATGATGAACAAACTGATTTGATTCATGAATGAAATTATACTATCCAACTATTTATAAAGAATAAACAATCTTCTCAAATGGATATGATATGAATTAAAATATATAAAAAGTTACACCGAAATGAGCTTCTGTCAATTAAAATTCCATTTCAATAGAAGCCATCAATAGATAAAAGATTGAAATATTCAGGAGAGCATTTAGGTATAGGTAGCCATAAGCCAGATGCTACCAAAAAATATGTTAAGGCTAGTTTAGAAAAATATTACATTTGTATGAGCATCTTTGAGTGGTATTGCAATTATTGCTTATTGTTACTAGCTTAGTAGCTATCAGCAATAAACATTTATAAAGTAATTAAAGAGTCTCATTGGAAAATTTCTATTCTGTGATGAAAATTGTTCATAAAGTTTCTAACTGCTCTCCAGCTGAAGAAAACAATCTTACATGATCAAATTATTAAAAATAACATAGTAAGAGAGTTGGAAATCATATATTTCTTGCCATGAGACTATCTATCTTTCAATAATTTTCTCACACAGCCCCCTTGCTTTTCACAGGCACTCTGAGAAAATTATAATACATTATAATACAAAATTATAATACATAGAGTTTTAATTATAAAAATCTTAAAAAGCATAGAAATTAAAAATATGCAACTAAATTTGATGCGGTTTGCAGCAAAATGATAAGAAACATTAGCGTTGTTGAATAAGGCAATAAAAATATTTGCTTGGAAGAGACCTTTAATAGTTTCTGAATTACGAAAATTAGGATTATGAAATCATAGATAGATTATTTTAAATTATAATTTTTCATTGTAATAGATAAATAATAGCATCCGGATGGGATGAAGTATCGGTATCAGAAGTATCGGCAATTTTTCTGGTAACGTTACTCAGTATTAAAACTTTTTGTCGATACAAATAATGTTTTTAAAAAATATATATAATTTATTATCTCTATTTTTTATCTATTACAATGAATAATTTTACTTTAAATTGATGTAACAATGATTTCATATAGATATGTAATCTTTATTGTCGAAATTATTAATCTCATTTGAATAAACTAAGTATTGGTATTGGCATCAGTATCAATGAAAATCTAGGTATTGGTATCAGTATTGAAAGTTTTGATATTGTCCCATTCCTAATATATGATTATGTCTTTTATTTTTTTAAATTAGTGGTATCACTTTTTATACCACTTTTTTCGATACCGAGTAATGATGCCAAACACTCGCAGATACAGAGGCCAAACACTCGCAGATACAGAGGCCAAACACTCGCAGATACAGAGGCCAAACACTCGCAGATACAGAGGCCAAACACTCGCAGATACAGAGGCCAAACACTCGCAGATACAGATGCCAAACACTCGCAGATACAGATGCCAAACACTCGCAGATACAGATGCCAAACACTCGCAGATACAGATGCCAAACACTCGCAGATACAGATGCCAAACACTCGCAGATACAGATGCCAAACACTCGCAGATACAGATGCCAAACACTCGCAGATACAGATGCCAAACACTCGCAGATACAGATGCCAAACACTCGCAGATACAGATACCAAACACTCGCAGATACAGATACCAAACACTCGCAGATACAGATACTTTGTCCAATCCCTAATTTGAAAATCATTATAACTGTATATAATATAAAAGAAGCTAGAGAGTTGTGAAAGTGTTAGTACAGGCTTCAAGCTAATTCCAACTTTACACACTTAACATCAAAATGGATGACAACATTCAACACACATAATTTATCTATCACGCCGATTGCTATATTATAAACTACCCACCATGTTTCAGATGTTGTCAAAATGTAGAACAAAAGTTGACAATTATTTTTTTAGTTTTTACTCCCCAAGTTCCTAATGACCATGTTTTAGAAGCTGAAAAATGTAAGACAATTCTGAACAAAATTCTGCAATTTTATGAGGAGAGGATTTCAAATTCAAATATAACATGGGTTTATGAGTTTACTTGTGGTTCTAGAAATTGTAAGCAAATTAATTGCCTTTAACCAACAACATACTCTTAACATGTAAGCCATTTTTCAAAGTAGGTTTATAATTAGACGTATAGTAAAAATGTCACTAGAGCAGTGCAAAACTGAATCTATATCACCATATTTAAGATATCTATAGAGAAAAACTTGACCAATAGGTGAAGTTTTTCATTTGTTGATCATTAGAACTTGTTAAGAACCTAAGACTGTTAATACCTATATATTAAATCAATATTTATTGTCTAAACACTCAAATGACAATAGTACGGATTTGTCAAA
Source organism: Caprella mutica (assembly GCA_947561585.1). Classification (NCBI taxonomy): domain Eukaryota; kingdom Metazoa; phylum Arthropoda; class Malacostraca; order Amphipoda; family Caprellidae; genus Caprella; species Caprella mutica. The sequence goes on from CANNZV010000793.1 coordinate 136,880, forward strand.
GTATCGTATCAGCAATTTTTCTAGTATCTGTACTTTATCAACAAAAAGTACTTAAATCCTAATTTTCAAAATTCCAAAATTAATAATCCAACCATCTAGTAGGGATGGGACAATAGCCAAATTTTCAAGAGATACCATCACGATACCATTGGCAACAGTATCAGGATGGTACCTGTGAAAACATGGATATCATCCCATCCCTACTTGAAAGCACTGATAAAATTAACATGAAACTGCATTTTGGAGTGTCAGTTATGGAGTCAGTAAAATTCTAAATAGTGGAGTCTGATGAAATAAAGCACGACTTCTCTCGCCATTTTAGTAACGAGTTTATGACAGCTGTTTTGAGCCCATCAATTGCAAATGGCAAGATGTATCTAATTTTCTCCCATGCTTCAATGTTATTTAGGAGACTTTATTCATAATTTGATCATTTTGGCTATTTTTGGAGAGCTGGAGAGACAAATGGAGTTTAGCCATACTATTTTACTGGCTGGAGTCATAGTTGGAGTCTATAATACTCAAAATGAAGGAGTCTGAGTTTTACATGTACAGACTTGCAACACTAAATTTCTAAAATATGATTATGAACCAGTAACTTTATCACTCAACTCTCTGCAGAATATGGAACATTTTAACGAGACTGCACTGAGGGAGATTTTTAAATAATTCCTATGTTACCATAAATTTAGCTGAGGAGATTTTATAAGTAATTCCTGTTAGGAAACAGTTTGATTTATCATTATCAATTTGTCAAACATTATCATGTTTCAAATTATGCACAAAGTTGTTAATATATTGGCAACTTTTGAGGAATGAAATAAGTTTAAGAAACTATAAATAACTAATTAAATAGCTGTGAATGATGCACATGCTTCAGAAATGAACCTGATGAAGTTACAAGTTTCAACTGTAAATTCTTTAAAGTAAAATATCTAATTAAAAAAAAGTTGAATCTTAAATGTGGCGACCTAGTACAGATGGGACAATAAATTTTCATTGATACCCATACCATTCCTATACCTCAGTTTTTCACCGATATTCGTGATTATTTAAATGAGATGAATGATTGAAATTTTGAAAATTAGGATTACCTATTTATATGAAATCACTATTAAAAAAATTGAGTTAAAAATTTTCATTGTAATAATTAAATAATAGATATCTAATAATTAATATAAAAAATAAGATTAGACACTTATTTTATTTCGGAAAAATTGCCGATACTTCTGATACTGAGTATCTATTAAAATTTTAACCTCGGTTTTTCACCGATACAGATACGGTGACAGGCGATACCCAGATTTTCACAGATACCGATACCTAGATTCTCATAGATAACTGATGCCAGATACTTTTAACTATTTAGCCTAAATGAGATTAATAATTTTGAAATTTTTGAAAATTAGGATTACCTATCTATATGGAATCATTGTTACATGAATCTAAATTTGAAAAATTTAATTGTAGTAGATAAATAATAGATACCTAAAAAATTATATATTTTTTGAATACTATTGGTATCAGCACTCTTTTCCCTCTGCCATAATACAGAATAGCTACATATACTAGAAAAAATACAGATAGCGATACTTGGTCCCATCTCTACAAATTAGTAATTATCATAAATTCTCCAAAATAACATTGTAGCATAGGAGAAAAATAGATAAAACTCGCCATTTGCAATTGAAGGGCTCAAAATAACTGTCACAAACTCGCCATTAAAATGGCGAGTTTGGACATGCTTTTTAACTTGGTATACTGGCGAGTCGACGACTTTCCTGTCACACTTTAAAACATGGGAAATTGGAAAATCTTTTAGAGACAAATGGCCATAAAATTAAATGTAAAGAGACTGATTGTGCATGGCAACTACATGCTTTGCACACTGGCCAACCAGTAGCCTAGTAGGTAAAATTAGATATACAATAGGCTACCAATTACCTACCAGTACTATGTTTATGTTACTGGTTACAGAGTATGTCATGTCAGTATAAGCCAATTAATTTGCTCAGATTTAAAAGGTCAAAACTAGTCTCAGATGCCTACCAAATTGGCTTTAAATTTAGAATTAATTCCCATGTTCAGATGTTCCCACATTAATGACTCCATGTTGGCTTGAAATCTTCAAAAATGAAAAACTGAGGCAAATTGGGTTGGCTCCAAAATTGTGAAATTTTGGCTCAAAAATTTGCCTAAATTTGTCCAGCCTCTGATGCTCTGAAACATAGATCACCTACTCAGTAGTCAGTACTCCACATACCTATTTATTTATGGGTATTTTAACTAAGAATTTCTCTCTTCATAAGTAAGTCATAAGTCATAACTACCTACTGGCTAGGTACCCATGTTACAGAGTATGTCAGTTAAAGCCAATTAATTGGCTTAGATTTCAAATGGTCAAAACTCAGATATGTCTGATTGGCTTAAAATTTTGAGTTAATTCCTATGTTCCCATGTTAATTTTGACTTGAAATCATCAAAAAATGAGCCAAATTGGCTTGGCTCAGAATTTTAGTGAAATTTTGGCTCAAAAATTGGCTTAAAATTTTTCAGCCTCTGAAACATGGCTGGCTACAGCCTACTAGCCTTAGCCTACCTTAGCTCAAGTTAGGTAGTAGGCTAGTAGCTTAAGTCTAAGCTACTAGCCTACTACCTAACTTGAGCTACTAGTTAGCCTACTTAGGACTCCTTTTTTTTATCGAAATTAGCCTAGGCTAGGTAGTCACCTACCTACCAAAATGAAATTCCCGAAAATAAAAAACTCTGCTATGACTTCAAGCCTAGATACCTACCAACATGCAATGATGCATCATGTAAACATAGGATTTCATAAATACTATAGCTACCTATTCAGAAGGACAATTTTGAGACTACAATAGTAATGTACCAAACTTTTGCAGACAGCAGTAGTAGGTACGTTTTAAGGTACCTACCTACCTAACTGCTAACGTTACTGTTTACTACCATTTTCTAGGAGGCCTAATTCAACAAACTATAGGTAGTCTTACTAATTTAATAACATACCCGTAGATTCCCATAAATGAGTTATTATTGGACACGATGATGCAAATAAATAATCCGATGAAAGAACTAATTACACTATGGTTCAACATGTATTTCTTAAACTTTACAGACACTTGGCATATGGCGAAATGCAACAGCTTGTACATCACAGTAACCTACTAGTAGTAATACTTCCAAGCGTGTGACTGACTTGTCCATGTTGTTGACAAATGTTGTGGTTTACATAAATGTTGCCGTTTCCGATTTAGTTTCAGAGAAATTCAAGATATTTTGACTAACTAGCACCATTTTATTATAGTTTTCTTTTTGCAGCATATTTGATTTCTTATTGATTCATATAAATAGATGAACTCAACAAATTAAAGTTTAGTACTAATGCTGATTTTATTGGCTAAATTGACTGAGGAAATTTTAAATCAAGGCATATTCTCTACGTAAGATGCAATTTAATGTGCTTCCTATGGAATTTAATAGACAAATTACGGCATACGTTTTTGAATAATCAGTACGCAAAAGAATGATAAAAATATAAAAATAATAAGTTATATATAGATATATGAACTTTAAGTGTGAATGCAATTAAACAATGTGAATAATTCAGCAAATTCTCCAGACTTAATAAGATTAGAATACACATTAAAGCAGGCCCCGATTTTATTACCAATACGACAGACTTATTACAAATGATAAATAAGAGCTAGTTTGCAAGATACAATTCAAGTTTTTGTGAAATTGTAACTCCTGAAACAGCTAGCTCATTTTCTATTAGTTGAATAATGGAAAATGGTTTGAGAGGTTGACTAAGTTGACTAAATCAATGTCAGAATCAGTCGATGGTCTGTGATGAAAGTTCAAAGTAGCGAATGATTTAAATTTTAAAAATCATAGGTGAGTAATTATTTTTATACTCAAATTTATATAATTGTTTTACATTGAATAAACAGAAATTCTGTGTAGTTACTGAAATTTTTTTATGTCAGTAGCCCGCGTCAGTAGGATAAGTTCCAAGTTATCGTATGGTTCCAAATTTTCGAACACGAGAAATTTATTATTGAACAACTATTGCTCTAGATATCATGATACATGCAAGTGCATCATCATGGATTCCAATCGAAATAAAAGGTAAATAATAATTATTATATATGTATAATTTTATATGTTAAGTGTTAAACAAATTATTGTTTGCATTATTCTCATCTGAATAATAATATTTTATGTTTATTCTAGTTACTGAAAAATTAACAACAACAAAATTCTGTTTTTCATTTCTATGTACGTACTTTCATAACTTCTAGTCATGCCTCGCAATTATTACATCATTTATAAAAGCGGGAACTACCTGTAATATGAGAGTACACTGTATGTATACATTGAAAAATTGCAAGATATATATTTATTTAATCATTGAAAAGACACTTTATTATATAACTTGCCCAAAGAGCTAATTAGGTCGTATGAGATACTTCACTCAGAGAAATTCTGATGTACCCAGATGTTTCGAGTTCACCCTATGGCTTTGTCTCTAAAGCGAGACACTTTAGTGCATCAAACTATAGTTTGGATGCACTAAAGTGTCTTAGCTGAAAATAACGAAAAAATTATTTTAATCATTTTAGCTAAGGAAAATTTGAGACACTAAGGTGCATCGAACTGATGCACCTTAGTGCATCCACACTAAAGTGCATCGAACTGATTCATTTTAGTGCATTCAAACTATAGTTTGATGCACTAAAGTGTCTCGCTTTAGAGACAAAGCCATAGGGTGAACTCTAAACACCTGGGTGCATCAGTTGGAGTTGTTTATTTTTCTCAGTGTTATATTTGCTTTTTATTTTCAACTAGAGACAAATATTAAGGAACGAATTGAGAATATTTCATCATTGTAATCCATTCTCCATTGCAGATGACAATGTGTCAGTCAGCAGTGATAATGACTACCTTTCGCGTCTTCATACGACAGAGTGCAGGAGAGTCCTATCATTCGATGAACTCAGCCGAAGCAGTTCAAATATTTGCATTGATATGGGTAAGTGTACATAAATTAGATTATAATGTTTTATTGCAATATCAACTACACTCTGTTTTTTTAACACATGATTATTGTTTCAAAATTTAATGCAAATATTTTATCAATTGAAATAATTCAATAATTTGATATCTTGTTATACCGAATAATAATAAAAAATTGAAGTCCTAAAATGAATCAACCCTATAGTAAAATTCCATGTGATACGTGCATGAATTATTTTTTGCGGAAAAATTCATCTATTTCATATTTTCTAGCGCTTCCTAAAAGTAGCTAAATTATGCTATGTATCCTTAAACCATCACATATATTTCAATAATAATAACGCTTAGTAAGACGCCTTTAAAACTCACGTATAATATACAAACAATAATTGGTGGATTAGAATAACGGTAAAAATAATAATAAACAGAATCGAATACAATGAATTAAATTTTATAGTTTGAGGGGACCTATATTTAAGAATATTGTGTGCATAGTACGTATGCATCTTATCCTTTTAATTTGTGAATTCAGGGAAAAATAATATACCTACATTATTGAGATTTAATCTATTAAAGAGTTTTTCCTATATATACTTTAAATTATCAATTTTTTAGATCCTCTGCTCTTAAATATAAATAAGCATTTACAGCAATATTTATGTTTCTATAATTAAGGGTGCAGTTAATAAGTTATCTTGAAAATGATGTTTGAATTTTGTTTTACTATTTTTCAACAAATTTACAATGTTCAAAATGATATTTTTATTAATATTTCTTTTATTAATATATATTTCAATTATGGTAATAAAAGTTTGAAATAATTGTTTCTTTAATTTGATTAGTAATATTTAATTTTTAATTAGTAAATTAGGTCACTACTATTTGAAAGCCAACTGTATAAAAATATAAGATTTGCAATATTATTATACTACTTATAATACCAACACTATTTCTATCATATTACTAATATCAAAATTACTATAATATTTCAGATAGTAAGGTGGTGGACCAAAACTATTCAATGGCAGTTACACGCAAGAACTTCATTGGATGCGTAGCCTCCAGTGATTCCTGTAATTTAGCATATAACAGTACAGGTGAGCTCAGCACAATAATGATCTTATAACGTTTCAATCGTTGTGGTAAACAATATGCATTAAGCTAGGGTTTACAACCTTATCAAAGAAATATTTTTTCAATAAACAATTTTCTGAATTGATAATATAATGTTACTTTTTAATATTTATTTTTCATTTACCTATTTATGCATATTTTGTTTATTTTGATTTGACAATAAGATAAATGATGCAAGATGTGAAAATTTTAAACTATGTTATTTAATTAGACTTTTTAATAAATTTACCATTCAGAAATATTTCCTTGGCATTATTATGTGTCCAGTAAAACGAAAATAATTATATTTCTAGATTATATTCTCTGTTGATGAAATCATAAATTGAATTAAATAAATAGCTTACTTATATATCTGTACTCTCGATAATATTGAATTGTCTTTCAGGAAATCATCAAATTGCTGAGAATGTTGAACCCACTGCATCTTGTAGTAATGAAGTCCAAGTCACCTCGTGCAACTTTTTTACTGAATTATCCACGATGGGAGACAATCCACATGGTGAGAAGTACATGAATATTTGTATGGAGCAGAAATGGTTTGTTTTTTCTTCTAGAATTATAAGTAGTTTTCAAATTATACCGAGTCATCATTGATTGTGGTTATGAGAAAATGAAAATATCTACTGTCATATTTTGTATTCTGTAGATTTAGAAATGCTTCGAGACTGTTTTGGTATAATTTTTTCTTTGCAAAGTATGCATCTCACGTCGAGTGAGATGCTATAGATATAATCTATATGTTCATATCTAATAAATTCTTTTGAATTGCCTCTAAAACTATTATAACTCATTGTCCCTGTTAATGTCAGATGCAATTTGAAGGTTTTAATATATTATAAAAGTTTTGATGGCCTCCTTTCAAGCAATTTTTATATTGCTTTAATCAATTAGGCTAATGTTTCTTACCTTCAATATAATTTCAAAACATCCCTGTTATTGAATGTTTAGCAATAACTAAAAGATTATTTAAAGTCAATAAATATTAGTTTCTGGGTTAAATTAAGATAAAATGACCTTTCACTGATACCTAATTTTTCGTGGGACAATCATCTCTCACTCGAAGTGAAGATGTTATGTTTGGTATTTTTCTATTCACTGTCTCTTCACTTGTTGACGTAATTGAATCAAATATATTTTCTCTTTCAGAAATATCCTCTGCTACAAAGTTCAACGGATATGTTACATCATGTAACAATGAAGTTCCATATTCTAGCTCCGTAATTGCTGGTGAATCACCCACCAATGAGATTGACCGAAATGGTAAGCTCCAATTAGATCTAATTTCGCAGAGTTTAATTTAATTAATTTCTAGTTTAATTTATAAGTGAAAATTGTTTATGATTACAGCAATGAGTTGCTGTATTGTTTGGTGTGTTGTCTTATGCATTAATTCTTAAAATACTAAAAATGTAGTCAGTATATTAAGTGTTATTTCCGTATTGATGAAATTGAATGTTATTATCTCTATACAATCTATGAGCTTCTCCGCTCAGTAACCCAAATTTATTACTATTCATCATATATCTATCCTAATAATACCTGTAGTCCGTTTATTTATTTATTAATTTGGTGTCCGCTTTTACTCGACGGGTATTAAACATGAAGAATGTAACTATGATACGCACGGGAATATATTGTCTTGATATTTAAATTTTCCTGTTTTTATTGAACTTTTGAATGTATTTTATCAATAAGATAAATTAGACTGCAGAAAATTTAATTTTAATTGAATTAATTAAAAGTAACCTAATAACGGGTAATAAATTGGTATTGATAATACGTTATTTTAACGTGAAAGTACACTAGTTTTGAAATACAGTGAAACTCATGAGTTATGAAGTAAAGGTTTCTTCATAACTCAGAGCCACTGATAGTTTTTTATGATTAAAATCTTGGAGATAACTATGGTCTTTGAGGGATAACTAGAACAAAATTCTTGACGTATATCGTTTTCTATAATTTAAACATAGAAAATACTTCATAACTCGGTTGCATTTCAAAACTCAGGTTCTTCATTACTCGAGTGTTCCATACGAAAGACTTCATAACTCAGGAGTTTTAGTGGATTTTCATTCACTGTCGAATACCTGGTACTGCTAGAAGTATACTGAAATAACTGATTTATTAATATCAATTAACATCAATGTGAGACTAATGTAAGAATTTGATTGACAGAAATTATTACAATATCTAACCTTATAACATCCATCGTGTGTATATTTATTTATTTGGTGTTCGTTTCTTAAGAATGATAGTAAAGCAAACTGCATCATAAATACCATGTGGCATTTACACATTTAAATTATGTGTATATCATATATACTTTTTGGAAATGGATAGTAGTTAACATATGTTATAAGTATGGTTTTTGACATATCGCAATGAAGGTGGTAATTTACATTTGATTTACACCTGCTATAAGTATAGTAATAATTGTCATGTGGATATGATGTGGTGAATTAAATATGTATACGATCTGGTTTTTATGATATGGTCATAAAATAGAATAACGACATGTTAATCATCTGTCTTATAATGGTTAGATTAATTCAATGTGGATAACACACAACAATAACAATAACAAGTTTATTAGAAAAGGATACAAAATAAAAGGATAAAATTATAAAAATAACAGAAAACTAAGCCAACTGGTAGTCTAATAGACTAAGGTCTAAGCCAGCAAATTTATATTGTATTACCACATTAAAACCATTAAACCACATGTTAAACATGCAATGTGGAATTGATAGCAGGGTAGTACTATTGAAATCCCGGTATTTTTAACGGTAGAACCCACTAGTAGTAATATAGAAGTCATTTAATGATTTGTTGAGAAAACTTTACTTATCTCAAGACGAATTTATGATATTGTTCTATGTTCATTTTTTTTCAATTTTCCGTGTTTTCTGCAGATGAATATAACATCTTCAGTGTGGATGATCTGTCAGACGATGATGAAGTTATCCCTGAAACTGATTCTGAAATGGAGTGTGAGGACTTGCAAGGTAAGATATTCTGAAGTATTTAAAGCGTGAATGGTTATTTGAACTACTATATAAAATATCTTGTTCTGAACAACATATTGACATTTTATATACAATAATTAATTTACATAGCTACCTCATATGTATTAGTATACTTTTTGTGATGCGTACCTATAATTGGAAAATGACTATTTCTTATTTATTTTAGATAGATTCGTTCAATACTGATTACTTAAATACAGAAAGAATGGGTTATTAGTTAATTTTAATAGATCCTATATAGAATATAGAATAGCTATATGTATAAAATGAGATATTATTAAAGGTACTTTCAATGCACTTTTTGGAGCTAAGGTTATAGAACATAGAACAGTTAGTAGAAAAGAAATCAATCAAGTATAAACTGCGTTCATCGCTTTATTGCAGATCACTATTTTGAGAATAATTTTAATAATATTGATCGTACAGTAGTGAAACTTTGGTCACTGGAAGATTGCCTCTTTTTTAGAATCTTGCTGAAATATTTTTTGAATCCATGAAAAAATTGGAAAGTTATGAACGTTTACGTATTTTGAAGGCATTTTAACTGTCCATCGCTTTATTGCAGCTCAGTGAAAAGGCCAAAAAATGGGCGATTACTTCTACCAAGTGGGTAAAAATTGTAGCAGGTCCTGCAGAAGGGAGGACTCTTCTATATTTAGCTTTATAACTTGGAAGGGTTAAAGGTCCTCTCCAGGCTCCGGGAAAAAAATGAGTTTATAACATAATATTATAGAACTAAGGTCTACGATCATTATTCTGCAAACCGCTTACAATTCGGTTAAGTATATATTTTATAATTTGTTTTTAAAGTATTTTAATACTCTGTGAGCAACAATTATGCGAATCACTAATCTGATGCTCAAGAAGAAGATTGTACACTCTTTGTTTTGATTACAAATTTGAATTTTATAAACAAATCATGCGTTTTCGGCCTTTATTTAAATTATTTTAGATATCAATTGTTTCCTATAGTATATAAACGTTTCTATTATAAGTTCATTCAATTTTATACCTTTACACGAATATTAACTGGATTTATTAAACCTAATACATAGTTTACAATCAAAACATATGGTGTACATTCTTTTTTTCACACTGAAATTTTCTTAAATTAGTAAGTCGGAAGTAAAATAGGTTTTGTAGAGTTTTGATTATAAAAATCTTTAAAAGCATATAAAATTAAAAATATTCTACCAAATTCGATGCGGTTTGCAGCAAAATGATAAGAAACATTAGCCTCGTTGTTAAGGCAATAAAAATATTTGCTTGGAGAGGACCTTCAAGTTTAAGAGAACAATATTTTCTTTTGTGGAAAAACCCGACACAAACCCAAAGAGAGATGAGGGTACCAGAAAAATAATTTCCCCTTGAAATATGCGAAAAATACGTAGGCAAGTCATAAGGCAGCCAAATTTCATTTGTGCCTCCACTTTTGACAAGGCTGTCATTGGTCTTACGTCAAAACAGTCCTAATGTAATGTCTCAAATGAAAGGGTCAGAAATGCTCAATGGGGCTTAAGACCAGAGAACAAGGCAATCTAGTCATGAGAGTCTCTCACTTGATGCCCAGAGATATGAGGAAAGAAGCTGTAACACTTCAAGCATGAGATTGTGCGAAGTAATGCAAAAAAATCATCTTTTGCCAACGAGATAATTGCAAACTATTAGGCCAAGGGAACAAGTACTCAACAAAAGATGCATTATAGGATTGGATTGTTAGGTTTACACCATCTGGTACTCAGAAAGGGCTAATTAACGTTTCACCAATGATACCCGCTCAAAACATAAAGCCACAACCTCCCTGTTGACAAAGAAACTAGTGTGGATAAACAGCTCCAGTAGGATCCAAACTTTAACCCATCCATCCAGACAATCAAGGGTGGCTCTTTCCTCATCTGTAAAAAGAACAAAGTAGGAAGTTTGTTTTGATGTAATTCTGTGTACATCTAATGCCTTTTTCCTTTTGGGTCTTGTCCATAGGAGGCCGTAAAATGGGCTCCACGTTCCTTGTTATCTCATTTAAGATACTGTTTGGACGAGTAACCAATAACAGCCTTGTCGAAAATGGAGGCACTAGTGTTATTTGGCTGCCTTATAACCTGCCTGGGTAGTTTTCGCATATTTCGAGGGGAAAAAGCTTCTCCTCGTACCATCATCTCTCCTTGGGTTGGTGTCGTGATCTTCCACAATAGAAACTATGTTTTTCTTATCCCTCCCAAATTCATTAGCTATATATAGAAGAGTCATCCCTTCTGCAGGACCTGTTACAATTTTTTACAGTCTCGGTAGAAGTTAATCACCCATTTTTTGGCCTTTTCACAGAGCAGCAATAAAGCGATGGACAGTTAAAATGCCTTCAAAATACATAAACGTTCATATCTTTCCAATTTTCTCATGGGTTCAAAAAATATTTCAGCAAGATACTAACATAGAAGTAATCTTCCAGTGACCAAAGTTTCACTACTGTACGATCAATAATATTAAAATTATTTACAAAATAGTGATCTGCAATAAAGCGACGGACGCAGTTTATGTTCAATTTCATTATAAAAAAAATATTCACATTCAACTTTCACTCTTTAGTTCTTTTTATTTATTAAGAGGAAAAGTACGAATTTTTAGTAGGTATCTTTCGTATATATCTAAATTAGGGCGGGCCAAAAATAGAGGTTTCGGGCAAACTTCAGAATCTTCATTTGGAATAGTTATAATAAGTTGATACGTTATAAAAGAACATTGCATGCCAATTTCCATGCCATTTCTCGATATTTTGAAAACTTGTACAAAATGATATTTTCTCATTAATATTGAATTATTCGATTTGTTTTTTTTTCTATGGAATAGGTAAAATTAGTTGGCTTGTTATGAAAAAACACAACTTGCAAATTTGAAGATTAATATTTGTTACTTTTGTATATTAATATTACAATATTTCTCTTGAAATTTGGCTTCTAGAGCAATCATGCTGTTATTGTGATACCTAAGATAGAACTAATTTAATAATTTAATTCTCAAAATAATATTGTGAATTGTATTTATTTCATTAAAAAAAAACATTTATCAATATTTTCGCATTGCAAAAATTTCGAATTTACTCGGATTTCAGCAATTGGATAATTACCCATGCAATTGGCTTAATCAACTTTTTTGAGTCACCAAGTGATCCAAATATTGAAATGTTGGTTTATTAATTAATAATTAGCGTTTTTGCTCAATTTCTTGTATATATATTTCCTTATTGTGTTCTTCATTGAGCACCAGACCTCCATAAGTGTGGAGCACTACACTGACTACAGTCTCCAGCGGTGGCTAAATTCAAACAATTTGGAGGGGTGGGGGCAACTGTTAAGATTGTCGTACCTGTCTGATTTTCCTGCACAAACATCAAAATAAGCTATTCTCAAGCTATCTTCCTATTCTAAATGATAATAAATCAGAGTTTATGAGTTTTTTTTGCCAAAATGTAGTAAAAATCACCAAAAATGTTACTTTTTGATATTTGAATTGCTTGGGGGCAACTGTTAATCATGTCACAATTCACTCAAATTTCAGTACACGTACCTTTACTTGTCATATCAACTTTATATCACTATTTCATAAGTAATATCCAAAACGTTGTTTTTTTGGCCCACCCTAAATTCTACATACCTATTCAAATGGAGTGTTTTAAAATTAACAGTTCTCTAGATCGGAAAAATGTTATGATATAAGAAAACTATTAGTAAGAAATATTTAATAGTGTACTTGGATTCTTTATATGGATTCATTGTCATGGAATGATCTTTTATTATTTCAAATTTGTCGAATCTTGTTAACCTATCGGACATTCAGACTTTTTCAGAAAGGAAAATTGTGATACGGTTTACTGTTTTATAACCAGTAAAATTAGTTCTAATGTTTGGAGAAATATAAAACTTAAAGTGGAGGTGACCTTTAACAATTAAAACTTAATTTCCATATATATATGAATATTTAGTTCATCTAGATTGTACTGCACAATTTTTTTATCATTATAAAAATTAATTTTAACACAAGGTATAATAACAAAAGATTGTTCGATTGTTGAGTTTTCTACGATTAGTTTTTATTAATTGCATGTAAATTGCTTGATAATGAATGAAGCAGGTACTGACTATAATAAACACCATTTTTTCATCAATTAGTTATAATTGCATATTTAATAATAAATGTTAGATATTACGTAATTGTTTTTTCAGTCTGATGACTCTGATCCAATGCCCATTAATTAAGAATTTAAAACTTCACAGGTGGCTTTCAAGTTGTGGATGATGTCTCTGCCACTGTTGTTCCATCTCAACTTGGAGCAACTGAAACACCGATAAAGACAAGAAGGCCGACCATGGAAACTGATTTCAATCGGAAGGCCAGACGCAACACAGGGAAAAGCTACACGACACGTTCTGGAAAGTTCAAATCGGCGAAAACTTTTAAATATATTCACTGTGGAATATATTGCAAGAAGGATTGTAAAAAATTATCATATTCTGATAGAATGATGATCTTCCGCAATTTCTGGAAAATAGGGTCATGGCAAACACAAAGTCATTACATAGCTACTTGTGTCACCCTCCATACTCCAAAGAAATCGAAAATTAATTCCAGAATAAAGCACTTACGGGAATTTAAGCTGAACGATGTGAAAATTTGTCAGAAAGTTTTTCTTACCACGTTAGGGATTTCTAACAAACGACTTGACTACTGTGTCAACAAAAAAACAGTTGCAGAGATGGTATCTCCGGATAAAAGAGGAAGGAATAGAGATGCACACCTAAATAATGGAAATTCAGCTGCCATCCTCTCATTTTTGGAAACGTTCCCTAAATATTCGTCTCACTATAGCAATAGTGAGAAAGTTTATTTCTCCCCTGATTTGACGAAAGATGAAATCTTTAGAATGTACACTGACCATATAGGCCATGCCAATGCCGTTTCTAAGACAACATTTATGAAAGAGTTTAAGAAGTACAATGTTGGCATCTATATACCAAAATCAGATACATGCAAGTTCTGTGATGAAATTAACACCAGAATAAAATCAGCAGCCCCTGACTCAGACATAGACGAATTAAGAAAAGAGCATCAGACTCACCTTGAACGTTATAAAACAATTAAACTAGAATTTGAGGCAGCAACAACTGAATCAAGAATGGACGACAGAGTGCTCTGCTTCACTTTCGACATGCAACAGACTCAGCCACTTCCCAAACTAAATACCTCAGTTGTATTCTACAAGCGCCAATTGTGGATTTACAACTTAGGAGTCCACACGATGCATGATAACGGCGGAACCATGATGGTCTGGACTGAGGGAACAGGGAAGAGAGGAGCCAATGAAATCTGCTCCTCGCTACTAGCATTCCTTCAGAGCATCGACTTGAGCACGATAACCAATATCAAAACATTCAGTGATGGTTGCATTGGCCAAAATAAAAATAAAGCCATCATAGCTTTCTTTATGTTCATCTGCAATGAATTGAATGTCCAGTCCTGGGAGCACACTTACATGGTATCAGGACATAGCTATCTGCCTAATGACAGAGATTTTGGACTGATAGGTAAGTGTGCCAAGAGGAGGACAACCATCTATTCAGTAGATGAGTGGGTGGATGTGATACACAACTCCAGAAAAAAGAAACCCTTCCAGGTTATAAGAATGGAAGGAAAATTCAAAAAGATGGATCAATTAACTAAAAATAGAAAATATGTTCCCAAATCAACGACTGGGGACAACATATTTTCTTTCCCCAAATTGACTTGGTTCAAAGTGAAAAAAGATTCGGACCTAGTTCAATTTAGGCAAGGCTGTGACTTGATCGAAACCTGGGAATTTCCTAGAATTGAAGAAACTACAGAGCTTCCAGATCAAGAAGGATCATGCCATATTTCGAAAGAAAAATACGATGATCTAATGTCCCTTCTAAATTTAATTCCTCCAGACTATCACAATTTTTTTAAAAACCTTTCATACTAGAATATTTATACAGAAATTCACTAGGTATTAGATATTAGAATCTTGCAAATATAGATATTTTTTATTTACTTGGACCTTGACTGTAGTAACTTGAGTAGATAATTAATTTTTTTTTTATAGATATCATATTGTATTTTCTTATTGTTCATTTTAGTCTACCTACAACTTTTTCAGGCATTCTGAAATTATTTGGAAATTGAAATCTTCTATATGTATTTTGAAGATATTATTTTTTGATTCCTAGTGTTTCCAACTGGAATAACTTTAAGGAAAATCTTTACTTAAATATAGGAGAGCTATTTTTTTTGTATATACGTTCTCATAGATTTCTTTCATCCGTTTCATTTATACATCGACATTAAATGTTTGAATTAAATTTTCTGTGTTTCTTTACATCTTTCCTGAAATAACAATGAATGTACATATATATATAAAGAAGTATGACTTTAGCACTGTATAACGTATTTAATATGATATATCAATATATTCGATGAATAATAATTATGCAGAATGTACCCAAATAAATGAGATAATTTGTTTTCTTCGAATAATGAAATAAATACGCTACGATGGATGTTATATATTAACTATAGTAATTATCTGATTCAATGCATCAAAAAAAAAAATCTTGAGAATGATAATGCTTGCAGAGTACTTTTTCGAAATGATAATCATATCTTTTCACAATTGAAAGAGCATAGGAGCTATTTAAAATATATCTTATCAAATGACAAGATTGTTATTTTAAATACTCTGATACACCTATTTAGTAGTGATGTTATTGTCTATACAAATATTAAAAATAGTTTAATCAAGTGAAATATGAATAACTAATGTGAATTATTAAGTAAAGATAGTCTTAAAACAGATGTGCAACGAATAAATCATTAAATGAGGTTCATATTACCCCCGCAGTAATATATAGGGTTAATAATGCGAAAATCTGTTTCCATTTTATATAATAGAAAACTACGGTTATGCTCTTCAACTATTAGGTCTTTTATTTTGTGTTAGGTAGACTCGTAGGCTTCATTAACTATCACCTCTTCATTTCCCTCTTTTATTTTGTGTTAGGTAGACTCGTAGGCTTCATTAACTATCACCTCTTCATTTCCCTCTTTTATTTTGTGTTAGGTAGACTCGTAGGCTTCATTAACTATCACCTCTTCATTTCCCTCTTTTATTTTGTGTTAGGTAGACTCGTAGGCTTCATTAACTATCACCTCTTCATTTCCCTCTTTTATTTTGTGTTAGGTAGACTCGTTGGCTTCATTTACTATCACCTCTTCATTTCCCTCTTTTATTTTGTGTTAGGTAGACTCGTAGGCTTCATTTACTATCACCTCTTCATTTCCCTCTTACATTTTTAGAGCATAACCCTCTGATCCACAATAACTTATAACAAAATGAAACGTTAAAGTCTGCAAAAGGCTTAAAGGTCACCTCCAAGCAAATTTTTTTATTGCTTAAATCAACGAGGCTAATGTTTCTTATCATTTTACTGCAAACCGCATAAAATTTGATAACATATTAATTTTATATGCTTTTAAAGATTTTTATAATTCAAACTCTACAAAACCTACTTTACTTCCGACTTTCTAAGTTTCAGTCTGAAGAAGAAGAATATACACCATTTGTTTTGATTGTCAACTAGGTATTTGATTCAATAAATCTATTTATTATTCGTTTGAAGGATTAAATTTGAATGAACTTATTATAGAAACACTTATATACTTTTATAACAATTTATATCTTGAAAGTAGGCCAAAAACGCATTGTTTGTTTAAAAATCTAAATTTGAAATCAAAACAAAGAGTGTACAATTTTTTTTTCAGCGTCAGGTTGGAGATTCGCTCGATTGTTGCTCACTGAGTATTAAAATACTTTAAAAGCAAGCAAATAATAAAATATATACTGAACCGAATTGTATGCGGTTTGCAGAATAATGATCGTAGACCTTAGTTCTATAATATTATGTTATAAACTCATTTTTTTCCCGCAGCCTGGAGAGGACCTTTAAGTATTCTCATGATCGATTGATTTTCATAAATTTCTTCTAATGCTAAAGTTATTGATTTTAATAAGCAGTACTTAATATCCAATATGTGTACATACTATCAAATTAATAATTATTAATTTTTCAATAATGATTCACATAAAATAATAATTTTCATTAAAAACCATTCTCATTTAAGATATTGGTGACAAAAATTATATATTTCATGCATTACCTCAATGAAGAGTAGAAAAATATTTTTATAGTTACATCTATCAGAGTCCACCATCGAAATAATTTTCTTTAAGGGAACAATATTTTAGAAAACGAATTTCAACCAATCAGAGGCCTCGTAACATAAATTGCGTAGAGCACTCTCCAAACGCGTTAGCACCTAAATAGAATAATGATCTACGCATAACACTGGCACGCGTAGATCACTCTTCACTTCACTCACTTGCAACACCTGTGATCTACGCGCGTAGATCACTTTACGTGTCACGATTTGCCGTTTTTATAGTAATCTACACACGTAGAGCACTTTACATTTGGTGTTAATCTGCATAATTATGGAGGGATCTACGCGCGTAGAGCACTATACAACTCTCGCGTAGATCACTAATCAAAGTTACTCTTCAATTCGTCGCTGTACAATAATTCGTCGTAGAACAATTCGTCTTAGGACGATTCGTCGCCTGGGCAATTCGGTCCCGGACAATTTATTGCCGATTGAAAATAAAATAGTTATAATTCATATTAAAGATATAATTTTATCCAACATAAAAATTGGTTGGTATAATTCTCTTTTCATATTTAAAGCAACAATAAAAACCTACATATCTGGATGAATTGAACGTAGCGAGCCATTCAATGACGAGTGGAAAAATAGTACTATCCCTTTCAATTAAAAGATCATTAAAATAAATAAAAACAATTATTTATTTTTATAATTTGATTTTATTTGTAATTTTATCGATAATTTAAAAGATTATCTTTACCTTTGCCTTATAAATTATCGATTGCTAATTACAAATAAAATCAAAATGTAAATATATATAATTGTATTTTAAATTTTATTGATAGTTTTATTTTAATGGTATTTTAATTGAAAAGGATAGTACTATTATTCAACTCGTCATTGAATGGCTCGCTAAGTTTAATTCATCCAGATATGTGGGTTTTTATTGCTGCTTTAAATTTGAATGCAGAAGAAAATCTAGCGAATACTGAAAATCTTAGAATATTGTTGAACTTTTTTTCAACAACATTCTCAAGGTGATAAAATCCATAAAAAAAGAAAATACAGGGTTAAGATTGAACATACCTTGAATGTGATCAGCAATTACAATACAAATAATATAAAATCTTTCGTTTGAAAGCCATTGCGCACAATATAAAATGTTGACCAAATCTCTTTTATTTTCCTATCTCGAATCTGAAATATTGATGACTAGGTTTTTTTTCAACTGACATGGCCAAAAAAGAGAAACGGTTAGTATTGAGTTACATTTTAGTCTTGTTTAGGTGATTTATACATGCCCAGCTAACCATATCCCCTCTGTCCCGCGTGGGACAGAGAGGGACGGGGGATTTCAGACGTCTGAAATCCCACGTCTTTCCAACGTCTGAAATCCCACTCACGTCCCACGTCTTACACAAGCGGGATGTCCCTCGTCTGTCCCACGTCTTAAATCCCACGTCTTTCCCACGCGGGATGTCCCTCTCTGTCCCACCTCTGTCCCACGTGGGATGTCCCTCTCTGTCACACGCAGGATGTCCCTCTCTGTCCCACGCGGGATGTGTTGAAATTTTAGTTAAATGTATTACACACTCGTTATATGTTTAATATTAATTTCCTGTTAGACTAGCTCAGCTATATTAAATTACCTATTGTTTAAATAACCATGTATTACTTTTAATGAGAAACGGACGTAAGGTCTAAAGTCTATCACACTTCCGTCGAGGGTTAAATACCACTGTTTGTAGAACCCTAAGGTAGTCTGTCTTTAACATTACTCAGAGAGAGATGTGATTCTCTCATCTCTCTTAATAGACTTCTAATTGTATAACATATTTACTCTTTAAATAAACTCTATGTCTTAACGTTGTTAACCCACTGTTATTTAACCTAATTCGAACAGGTTATGGGCCCAGTGAACGATAAGAGTTTATAAATCAAATTATGTTTAAGCAAATTAGAAGTTTATAACAGTAATAAATATAAAAACGAAGTGCAGTGAAAAAGTGTTAACCTATATGAAAAACGCTTGTGTAAGCATATCGTGTTAACGCGCTAATGAGGTCAATTATAATGATTGCTCTAGCGAAAAATGTACTTGTTTTATAATATAATTATTTAGTATTTGTTCGGAAGAGGTGTCAAGAGAGGTCACAAATTACCTTTAAATCTGTGACCTTATCCTTTGGTAAACAGTCTTTCAACAAAAAGGTTCTTGCGAACTAAGACTTGTGTTGCTGTTCCAATTAAATATTAATAATTATATTCAGTGAAGTTATTCTTATGAATTAGAATAATTTTAAAACATCAAATTCAGTTAAACAGTAAATCAATTTAACTGCTTTGTTTGTTTATGTTTGTTAAGTATTGAATGATAATAAATACTTTCAACAAAAGGTCTTGCGAACTAAGACTTGTGTTGCTGTTCTAATTGAATATTAATAATTATATTCAGTTATTCTTATGAATTAGAATAATGTTAAAACATCAATTCAGTTAAACAGTAAATCAATTTAACTGCTTTGGTTGTTTATGTTTGTTAAGTATTGAATGATAATATATACTTTGAAAACATGTCTTCAAATAAGTTACAGGGGATTGTTCCCCTAGACGGAAATAATTACCCTACATGGAGGATACAAATGAAGATGTATCTCTTACGAGAGAAACTGATGGATTTTACTGATGGATCTAAACCAGTTCCAATTGATTCAGCTTCAACTGAGGCGAAGAATGCCTATGCTAATAATTATAATAAGGCTCTGGCAGATATAGTACTATTTATTTCACCGGATCAATTGTACTTAGTTGGACAACCGACGGATCCACACGCTGTCTGGACCACCCTTCAAGAAACGTTTCAGAAAAACACGTGGGCTAACAAATTTCGTCTGAAGAAAAAGCTCTACAATCTAAAATTGAAGTCTCCCGAACTACTCGACTTTCATTTGAAAGAACTAACTGAAGTTTTTCAAGAGCTTGCCTTGTTAAATCAAGTGATCAGTGAAGAGGATAAAGTTATTTGTCTCCTGTCATCACTACCAGGGCCGTTTGAAGTGCTTGTCACCGAACTTGAAGCTCAGACCGACATCCCTAACTGGATTACCGTAGCTGACACACTCCGGAGAGAAGCTGAAAAGTTTAGTATTAAATCCAATAATGCATTAGCATTATCCAATACTCAGAATTATGCTGGAGTAAATAAACAGTCCATCATTTGCCATTTCTGCAAAAAGATGGGACACCTGAAAAAAGACTGCTTTAAATTTAAACGGTCTTCTCAAACTAACAGAACTCAAAACCAGCCAAATGTTGTAAATGTAAGTCATATAGAACTAAATCACACAATGTATGCTAATGATATCGCTCTTTGTAACAAATATGCCGACAGTAATATTTGGATAATAGATTCAGGCTCTTCATCACACATGAGTGGTGATAAAAATTTATGTAAAGATTTTGCAAATATTAGCAAACCTATCAATGTTAAAGTAGGAAATGGAGATGTCTTACATCTATTTCACTAGGAAATGTTTCTGTTATTGTGAATATACCAGGTGGTGTAAGTAGAACATGTAAAATAAATGATGTACTATATGTGCCAAATCTAGCTTTTAATCTACTATCAGTGTCAAAAATGACAAGTAATAATAAATCTATTATTTTTGAAGATGATAAATGTAAAATTTTGAACGAAAATAAAGAGTTAATGGCTGAGGCTAACTGTGTTGGTCAACTCTATTATCTTAATACTTTAGTTCATATAGCTGCAGTAACTGTTGATCAAAATAAAGTAAGCATTCTATGGCACAGAAGGCTCGGTCATATAGGTAACGACAACTTGACTAAAATGATCCGAACTAAATCAGTAAATGGTCTGGATAGTAAATTAAAAGCTATAGAAGGCGTGTGTGAACACTGCAGTAATGGGAAAATGCATAAAATACCTTTTTCTACAAGCATTAAGAAAAATTGTAAACCTCTTGATTTAATCCACACAGATGTCTGTGGGAAAATTACTCCCACTTCCAGGGGTAATAATTCATATTTTCTGACCTTTATTGATCATGCTACTTTATACTCCTGGATATATGTTATTTCACATAAGAGTGATGTGTTTCAGAAGTTTTTGGAATGGAAAGCTATGGTTGAAAATATTTATGAAAGGAAAATTAAAACCTTGCAGTCAGATAATGGAGGAGAATATACCTCAAATAAGTTTGAATCATATTTACGAAATGAAGGTATAATTCACCAGAAATCCATTCCTAAAACTCCTGAACAAAATGGGTTAGCTGAAAGATTTAATAGAACTATTATGGAAAAAGTTAGATGTATGTTATCTGATTCAGGAATTGATAAGGAATTCTGGGGTGAAGCACTATATACTGCAAATTATCTAAATAATAGATGCATTAATTCATTTTTAGTAAATAAAACTCCATATGAAGCTTTAAATCTGAGAAAACCCAACATTAGCCATATAAAAGTTTTTGGATGCACAGGGTACGCACATATTTCTCGAGAGGAAAGATCAAAGTTAGAAAATAAAGCTACCAAATGTCTGTTTATTGGCTATGGCACAGTTACTAAAGGGTATAAGATGTATGATGTTGAATCTAAAAGAATCTTCTTTTCCAGGAATGTAACCTTTGATGAATCAATTTCATCTAAGATTGAGAGCCCTCAACTGAGTGAGACTCCTACCTCTCCACTGGTGTTCCATTCAGAAGATTCAGAACTTGCTGGACCTGAGAATCAAACTCCTGACGATGATCCTCCAATAATCCTCCCTGAGGCGCAACCTGTACCAGCTATCAGTCCTAATGAGGATCTTAGACGATCGTCTAGAATTCGTCGAGCTCCTATTAGATATGGTAGTTGGGAGTATGATCAGTTTGAGGAGGAGGAGGAGGGTTTATTAGTCAATGGGAATATCAATATCGAACCTAGGTCGGTATCTGAGGCTCTTAATAGCGGTTCTGAATCCTCTAAATGGAAACATGCCATGGAGAGGGAATTAAATGCTTTTGAGAAACATAAAGTTTTTGAACTCGTAAAACCTACCTCAGATTTAAACATAATTAAATCTAAATGGGTGTTTAAAAGAAAAAAGGGTTTCATATAAAGCTAGATTAGTCGCTCAGGGTTTTTTACAGAGACCTGGAATCGACTATGATGAAATTTTTGCTCCTGTAGTGAGATTTGAATCGGTGCGAACCATGTTATCTTTAGCAGCTAACCAAAAATTATTTGTACATCACTTGGATGTCAATTCTGCTTTTTTGAATGGGGATCTTAAAGAAAATGTTTATATTAGACAGCCTCCTGGCTATGCTATTCCAGGAAAAGAATATTTAGTATGTAAACTTAATAAATCTATGTATGGATTAAAACAATCACCCAAATGTTGGAATGATGCGTTGGATGCATATCTTAAATCCTTAGGATTTATTCAGTCCTCTTGTGACTCATGTATATATGTTAAATTAATCAATAACTCTCCATGCTTCATTTCTGTGTATGTAGATGATATTATTGTAGCATGTAAGAACTATGATGATCTGACTAAAATCAAGATTGATTTAAGTGCTAAATTTGAGATGAAAGACTTAGGAAAATTATCCTATTTCTTAGGCATAAAAATCGTACAAGACGAAAATAAAATAGCCCTAAATCAATCTTCATTTGTCAACGAGTTATTAGATAGATTTGAATTCAATAATTGCAAACCGGTATCAACCCCTGCTGATGTTAATTCCCATTTGTAACCAACTACTGATGATTGTGAACTAGTAGATAAAACTAAATATCAGTCAGCTGTAGGTGCCTTACTGTATCTATCTACTAAAACTAGACCGGACATAACTTATGCAGTTGGAAATGTCTCTAAATTTTGTTCAAATCCAAACACTAAGCACTGGTCTGCAATTAAGAGAATATTTAGATACCTAAAGGGCACACCGGATCTTGGCATTACATATGGTAATGAAGATTCTGAGTTGATAGGTTATTCTGATGCCGACTGGGCAGGAAACAGAGTTGATAGGAAAAGTACTTCTGGCCAATGCTTTATGTTAAATAATTCCATTATTTCTTGACGCTCTGTGAAACAGTCATGTGTTGCTTTATCAACGGCTGAAGCTGAATATGTTTCCCTCTCTGGAGCCTCCCAAGAAGCTGTATTTCTAAATAAATTACTATTAGATCTTAAAGTACCAAATAAGAATCCTATAGTTTTGTTTGAGGATAATCAGTCAGCTATTTGTATTGCTAAAAATTCTAAAAATCATCCTAGATCGAAACACATTGATATTAAATTTCATTACATTAGAGATCTTGTTACTTCAAACACAATTAAACTTGTGTATTGCCCCAGTGAAACTATGCTTGCTGACATATTCACTAAACCGTTGCCTATTGATAGATTTACCAAATTAGTTGAATTAATAGGCATGAAAAATATATAATGTCGTGTGAGGAGGAGTGTTGAAATTTTAGTTAAATGTATTACTCACTCGTTATATGTTTAATATTAATTTCCTGTTAGACTAGCTCAGCTATATCAAATTACCTATTGTTTAAATAACCATGTATTACTTTTAATGAGAAACGGACGTAAGGTCTAAAGTCTATCACACTTCCGTCGAGGGTTAAATACCACTGTTTGTAGAACCCTAAGGTAGTCTGCCTTTAACATTACTCAGAGAGAGATGTGATTCTCTCATCTCTCTTAATAGACTTCTAATTGTATAACATATTTACTCTTTAAATAAACTCTATGTCTTAACGTTGTTAACCCACTGTTATTTAACCTAATTCGAACAGGATGGCCCTCTCTGTCCCACGTGGGATGTCCCTCTCTGTCCCACGCCGGATATCCCTCTCTGTCCCACGTGGGATGTCCCACGCGGGATGTCCCTCTCTGTCCCACGTCTGTCCCACGCGGGATGTCCCTCTCTGTCCCACGCGGGATGTCCCTCTCTGTCCCACGTTTGTCCCACGTGAGATGTCCCTCTCTGTCCCACGCGGGATATCACTCTCTGTCCCACGCGGGATATCCCTCTCTGTCCCACGCGGGATGTCCCTCTCTGTCCCTCGTCTGTTTTACGCGGGAAAAAGGTATATCTATCTCAAGCTTTATTTACGTATCATAACTAGGTAGGTATTCATAAACAGATGTAGGTATCTACTATCTAGGTAGGCATTGATGAATAATACTAGGTAGTAGGTAAGTAGGTACGGATTGATAAACACTATCTAGTAGGTATACTAGGTAGGTAGGTATTGGTACTGGTAGGTATCTAGGTAGGTATTGTCAAACAGTTATAGGTAACTAGATAAGCATTGATAAACACTAGTAGATAACTAGGTATATATTGACAAACAGTTGTAGGTAACTAGGTAGGTATTGATGAATACTAGTAGGTAACTAGGACCTAGATTGGTATTTATATACAATTGTAGGCCACTAGGTATAGGCAATGTTAAACACAAGAAGGTAACTAATTAGGTATTGATAAGCAGATGTAGGCAACTAGGTAGGCATTGGTAAACACCAGTAGGTAATTAGGTAGATATTGACAAACAGTAATGTAGGTAACTAAGTAGGTACTATATTATTATGAGGTTATTTAAACTCAACGTTGAAGGTTTTATCAGGTTTCAAGCTTTCGAATAGAAAGATTTCTATTCATCATCAGGAGAAAGGTGGAAAACTTCGACCTGACAATGAATTTTATGACCAATAGTTGTATGTTGGATACGTCTTTCTATTTCAGCTATCTATTTTTTTGTTCATTATTATTAATTAATCTATTAAAAATTGAAATATGAAACCAAAATTTGATACTACCTATAGTTACTGTTGACAACATTCATTCTCTAGAAAAAAGAAATTGTACTTTCGTTATATTTGTAACAAACTATAGAGGAGCGATAAAAAACGGTCAACCTCTATAACTTTATGTCTAGTTCTTTTTGTTCATTTTTTTTTCTGCACCTTATTATTATTATCATTATTATATTTTATTATATATATATTTTTGTTATTATTACTATAATATCTATTTGTGTTCTCTATTCCATGTGTGTTCTCTATTCGTATGCATTACTTATTCTTATGTGTGTCCCATTGATCCTATGTGTCTTGTTGTTTATATGTCCTCCCGATCCTATGTGTCCTCGTGGTCTTATGTGTCCTCTTGTTCCTATGTGTCCTCGTGGTCCTATGTGTCTTCTTAGTCCTATGTGTCCTCTTAGTCCTATGTGTCCTCTTAGTCCTATGTGTCCTCTTGGTCCTATGTGTCCACTTGATCCTATGTGTCCACTTGATCCTATGTGTCCTCTTGGTACTGATAAATAGGTAGGTACTGATAAATACTACGTAATAGGCAAGTAGTGATAACCACCAGTAGGTACAGATTGATGGTTATCACTTGTAGGTTACTAGGTAGTTATAAATAAACTCTAGTAAGTAACTAGATAGGTATAAGGTAGTGATACCACCAGAAGGTAACTATAGGTAATATTAATTAACAGTTATAGGTAATTAGGTAGTTAATAGCATTAATTAACATTATCAATACAAATATTAATAAATAACTTTATACACATTCTTATCATTTACATTAAAAAATAAAAGATACCAAAATGTAGAATATTAAATTATATTTATTTAAAATAATTTTAAGAAGCACGTAAGTTATGAAGTTGGATAAACATCATTTCAATACTACTTCTACCATGTCCAGGATGGCTGAGTGGTAGCGACGCAGGCTTCAATAGTACATCACACTAGAGTCCTGAGTTCGATTCCCGAGATGACCACTACAATTCTTTCTCCATTTTTTCCCATTTAATTTGTATATAACAATATGTAATATTAAAATAAATGATATACAGCCAAATGTACATATACACTATATGCAATATGGTAAGAAATTGCAATAATATTAGTATGATCTTTTTTATTTCTTCTACATATTTATATACCCCAATTAACCGAAGTAGTTTGAGACAAAAGAGAGATATGTCCCCCTTGCACACTCTGTCCCACGTCTTGCAGAGGGGAACATCCACACTCTGTCCCACGTCTTGCAGAGGGGGACATCCGCACTCTGTCCCACGTCTTGCAGAGGGGGACATCCGCACTCTGTCCCACGTCTTGCAGAGGGGAACATCCACACTCTGTCCCACGTCTTGCAGAGAGGGATATTCCCACTCTGTCCCACGTCTTGAATACTCACTCTGTCCCACATGGGTCCCACGTCTTATTTCCCTCTTCCCTCTATAGCGAGGGACATCCGCACTCTGTCCCACGTGGGTCCCACGTCTTGAATCCCTCTATAGCGAGGGACATCCACACTCTGTCCCACGTCTTGAAAACGGAGTGGGGTAAGACGTGGGACAGGTGGATGTCCCCCTCTGTCAGAGGGGGACAAGACGTGGGATCAGACGTCTTGCAGAGGGGTACCCCTGTGCAAGTGAAGAGGGTTAGACGTCTGCAAGACGTCTGATGTACCCCGCCCCACGTCTTAAATCCCTCTATAGCGAGGGGTATCAGAAGTCTTAAGACGTGGGACAAACAGCTTTTGGTTAGCTGGGTGAATTTTAACATTTTCTATTTATCATTTTCATCATTATTTTTTTTGCTCGTACCACCTAATTTAATGAAAATTCTAAACGTTAACTTTTTTTCAACTGCAATACTTTGTTTTATATATCAGGTATGTGATGTGAAAAGTTCACGTATATACGCTTGTTGGTTACTGCGCGCTGTCCCCAATTAAAGCTCAAACCTCGTAACGCTCTCCTGAAAAATAGTGAAAAGTACTATTTTTTGGAAGTAAAACTGTATCTTCTCCGTCAATTTTTAACATAGATTTTTTTGATGAGCAAAATCTAGGGTAACAAAAGTAAGTTCGTATTTTTACAGAATACATCTTTATTCGAATATAATGCCGTCACAACTAATAAAATTTCGAAAGAATAAAATAAAAAAAAATATTTCCTTCCTTTCTATCAATCTTAGAGTAGGATTTTTTTAATTTTTACTAACCTAAACTTTTGTTGTTCAAGACTTTCCGCTTTCAATGATACCAATATTATTACTGTATGTTAAAAATTAACGGAGAAGATATATAATTCTAATTTTATAGCACCCTCCCCGAAAAGTTTTTTTTCCATATATCGTTTTCTACGAAAAATGTGTTTATCTCTATCAACATATATGTATCAAATTTCAATGTTCTACGATTCATAATAAAGAAAAAGTTTTGTAAGTGGGACGATCTCCGGCCTTAATAATTGTATTTTTTTATTGTCGACATGAGCATTGAGAATATTATCTTTTCGTTTATATATAATTTTTTTTTATAAATTTGCGATCATGATCAACTCAGTAAACAATATATTATGATAAAAATATAATTTTATATTTACTTTTTATATTAGTAATTTCCAAAAATTTATAATTATATTATAAATAATATCTCTTTCGTTTTCCATCGGAGACAAATTGTCACCATATTGTTCAGGCGATGAAATGTCCGGCGACGAATTGTCCTAGCACCAAATTTCACTAATCATAGATATACAGTATTTGTATAAAGTAGATTTTTCACTGCAGAGTGAGTATATAGTTTTAGTAAAGTGAATAAGTTTATATATACAGGGTGTGGCAAAAAACTAACGTTACCGTTTTTTTCAAAACACCATAGTGTTCCTGTACTTTTTTCACTTATATGGTGACAATTTTAAAACCTTTTCTTCTATCTATATTGATGCAATAGTGAGTATATTAACCCTAATGAGTTTGACGTGTGTTTTTTAGGCACATTTTTTTATATCTTTCATGTCACTGGTTCAAATTTTCTGGCCTTTCTTGACTTTGTTCTTACATAAATATTAAATATATTTCTGTATTTTAAAATTAAAAAAAAATTACGGATCGTCGTAAATCCCCGTAAATCACGTAAATTATGGAATTAATTGAACTTTGGTAATGTTAGGCAACCTAGATATACATTTTGGTTAGCCAGTACGCACGAATTTGTCCACATTTTCATCAAGTGCAGATACATGTGCGAGCTGTGATTGGGTCACACTCCGCCCAATCACAGATCTGGTCTCTCAGTTGCCAATGTTTTAAATACTGTTGTATTTATTTCTCCTCATATGTTCAATATTTTCACTTGAAATTTGGTACGCATTAGTTTAGTATATATACTAAACACTTGTAAAAGATACATTACCGTAGGTTTATAAATAAGACATGTGTTTTTAACACATAGTCAAACTCTCCCGTTGATTTCGACAGTCAAACTCATTAGGGTTAAACGGTGTTAAAAGTATGGTTGCTCACAAACAGAAAAAAATATGATAATTATTATTTTTTTAAAACAAACTTAACACAATAATCCTACACACTATATCATTAACCAACCATTATTAAATAAATAGTTAGTCTTAATTTCTTCCTTACTATCTACCAACTGTCTCCACATGTTTTCCATTTCTTGACATATTTCAGTCCTTAATTTTTCTCATTGCTGATGTAACTCATTTTACTAATGCAGTGTTTTCTTTAACCCTTTAGCGGGTACTGACTGATAAACTCGTCAGATTGTTCTATATTTTTAGTATGTCATAGTTTAACTCTTTTCAAGATATTTTTATTCATGTGGATTTCTTGAAAAAAAAATTAATTTAATTTTTTTTTTGAAAACTGATATTTCTATCGCATTTTTTATTGATTATTTGAAAGACAGCGATGTCTGTTATTGTCTGTGGTTTATTAATACAATATAATGGTAGAAAAACATATTAGAAAAATAATGAACTAAAAATAATAACTTGCCCGCTAAATGGTTTAGTAAATTCACTTCATTCGTGATTCTTTATTTCAAGTCATCTGAGTTTGCAGGGAGAATATATCACTAAATTCTTCAAATTTCCCTTAAGAAAAATGACCTGGGATCTTGGTGGCCACATAATTGCATAGTTTAGTGCAATAATGCAATTGCTGAACGCATCAGTAAGCAAATGTCGCACAACGATCGTTATGGCAGCAATGAGAAAATGGATTGAATTCTATTCATAAAGAAAGGAAGGACATGCGGAGGGAGTTGATAGATATTAAGGAAGAAATATAGATTAAATATATATTTTACAATGGGTTTTAAATTATTATAATATAAATATAAAGGATTATCATGTTTTTCTTTACTAAAAAAAAATCCGTTACTTTCTATTTGTGCGCAAGCATCTTTTTGACACCGTTTACTATAAACACTAATGCACCAATATAGATTAATAAATAGTTTTTAAAATTTTCCACCATTTATGTAAAACAAGTTGACGAACACAATGGTATTTTTAGAAGAATTGTAACGTTAGTTGGTTTTGAGATATATCAATTCAAAATTGGTTTCGTTTTTTTTTTTTACCCAACCTGTATATGAAGGGGTTGGACAAAATTTTGATCCGATTGCATTATGCACTGATGAAGAGGTACACTATATATTCACTGTTAATAGGTTGTTCGTGCTACATATTTATATTGTTTCCATTGTATTTCAATCCCTGAATTTTTGAGTTTTTCGTGAGTTACCAAATCAACGACAATAATAAAAATTTGAAAAATAAGGAAATACCACCAACAATCGGTGAGCCTTCCAAGCTCTCTGATAAAATTGGCGCTCATAAAACCGCATATTTAGGAAAAACGAACTTCATTGAGTATGGCAGGTGCAATGCTGAATCAGCATCTAATCAATCCAATGTTTACCAAATCCGTTAGTCGAGATCATCATAAATCTGGATACAAAGGGAGAGCCGTCAAAGGATCCTCTGGTTTTCCTGATGAGCCCGGATCTTAAATATTAGTCTTCAAATCTGCGAAGGGAATAATATTCACTGATGAGTTAATTTTTACTCTATTTTTAAACTTCGGAGTGAGTTTATGGTTGGTGAAGCACAAATGAGGATCATTAATCATGGTGTTTTCTTGATGCAATGTTTTCGTTGCATCGTATTATCACTGAAAAATGACATCAAAATTATGGGAGACAAGGTACGTCCAATGTGCCAAACTCTGTTTCCTGAAAATGACTGCATCATCCAAGACGATGATTCTCCGACTCACACTGCCCATATCGTTTACAATTTGCATGAAGAGCATGAAACTGAGCTAGAACACATGAAATGAACACCTAAATTGCCTGATTCCAATATCATTGAGACTTTGCGAGGTATACTCTAGCGAGAAGTGTTGAAGTTTAGAAAGGTACCAATCTAATTAAATAGTGTTCCACAAATTTTGCAAGTGTTCTAATCATATTCTCTAAGCCCTGTAGATTCAGCATAGTAAATGGGTATATATATTTTTTTAACGCACATAGACATTGGTTCTATATCCAAAAAATACATTATTATACTCACAGAACTAGAAAAGTGGAAGTTAAAATAGGTCATGATAGGTCAGTTGGGTTCATGCCCTATGATGACGCTCACCTCCGATTATTTTAAGTGTTAGTTTCACCCTACATATCATTTAAAACATAAAATCTGTTTGTATCTCAAAGTTTTATGGAATTATGAGTTTTTTAATGTTAAAGATTCATTGTAAATAGAATAAATTGTAAATAGAATAGAGCTAACAAAGTATCCATAAAGAGGCAATATGAGCCACAGCTATTGCTAAGTGATACCAGCCCACGATATAGCCACACAATAAAAGTAAATTATCCTGCGATAAAAAGACGATCAGTATGTAGCTATAATGCTAGTCGGAACAATTGGATGGGTGATCGCATTGCATTTGGGTAACTAATGTAAATCTTACTGATCTTTATTTCCTTATGTGAATTCTTAATGATTATAAATAATAAGAAATGCACATGTATTCGTTAAACAAGTGATATATCAGAATGATTATTTTAAAATAATTGAATTCCAAGTATTAGTTACAATTAAAATCATTAATCACCAAGCCCCTTATTTTAATCATATGAAGAAAACTAACTATATACCCATCGAATATGACAGACTATAAATTTTTGATTATTTAAAACTAATATGGATTTTTAGAAAAAATGTTCAGATTATTTTAAATTGATATTTTCCTATTATCCATATTTGTAATTAATCTGTTATTCGGATTTCAGTTATCAAAAGTAATATGTAGTGAAAAAACACGTTAAAACTTTTGGACTACAATTCAATTTTTTTGATCCGATTTTTTCATATAAAATTTTCTTGATTTTTAATTTATAAATTCGGGAACTTTCTAAAATTAATTTTTCGTTTTTTTTTTATTCATCTCTGATCTTTAATATTATCACCGATTTCTTTAGTAATATTCTATTCTTTCAATCCCAATATTTTTTAATTCTGAATTTTCTTTTGTAATAGGCAATTTTTTGGAATCCCATTTTTCCCCATATTCCGATTTTTTTTTCTATACCGATTTTTGGCATTTTGTATATAGCAATGTTTGTATCTCGAGTTTACAGATATCTCGTATTTTTCTGTATCACGCATTAATCGGTATTTTTATTTTTTGTAATCTTGGATTTTAATTATAGCCTAGGATTTTTGCTACCTCTATATTTTTGGTGCTAGGAAAATTCTTCCGTGGAAAATTCGTCCACGGAAAATTCGTCCGCGGAAAATTCGTCCACTGAAAATTCGTCATTTTTATTAAATTAGAAAAAGAAATAAAAACGTTATTAAGTGTTAACAATTTATGAAAGAGGTATTATCAGACGCATAAAATCTGGCTGTTTCAGCTGTTATAACTGTTGATGAAAAATTCATTCTATTTATCTAATATATTATGTTATTTATAAATTGAAAATTATAAAGAAAATGTTTTAATCGATTATTTAAATTAGAAAACTGGACTTCATCATCATGGATAATATTTGTCTTTTTTTGTTTTGTTTTATTCGGAGTGTATTGCATTACTAGCTTTATATTTGTTCGTCAATGTCTCGAAATTTGGTCTTTTACGCTGTGTGTCACCTCTATTTGTTTGAATTCTTTCAGTTTGGATTAACTCTTCTTCTTTCATTTTTGCTCGATTAATGAAACAATGAAACAATGAAACAATGAAACAATTTATTCAAGAAAACATAAGAAATGTATAGCAAAAAATTAAAACAAAATAATATTTTATTTATGTAATCAAGGCCCAAGAAGCTCAAAAAGGCTTTCAGGGCAACCTATATAAGATATTTAAAAAATTCAAGTGCAATTGTTAAGGCAAAAAATTGAAAAAAATCTAGAATCACTAATAAAAATGCCGGTAGAGTAACAGACATCGATACTAAGCTTCAACATTGTGAAAACAAAATGAACAAAAAATACAAATAAGACAGTAATCCGGGTATTACAATGCTAAGAGCAACCAGTTCACGAGAATAAATCCACAAATTACCTCCTAATAGGCATTAATCATATGGCTTCTGAGAGCTTTCTTGAACACCGACAGAGAGGAAGATGTTTTTATTGCATCCGGCAGTGCATTCCACAGTTTAGGACCAATGAAAGAAACACACATCTGCGATTTAGACTTAATAATTAATTTCCAAATATTAGGATGCTCATTCATGAAAATTCTAAAATTCATTTGAATATAATTTCATCTTATCCGTTTTGTTCAAATACACATAGTTTCTAATTAGATAAAGACTCAATTGGCATCCTACCACAAATTATCATTAACGCCAACAACATCTCAGGTGTTGAAAGTCCTGGCCACTCTAAATTTAAAATCAATCTAGAATTACTTTAAATTTGTAGAACTTAGCTTATATAACAGTTAACGGAAAAGAAATCGACCAAGTATTCTGTTCATAATTAATTATATAACAAATATTCACATTCAACTCTCACTCTTTCTAATATTCAATAGAAGAACAAGGTTGAAGTCTAATTTATCACGTGTTATTGTAAATTTAATGGTAATTAGGTATATACATTCAATTTTAGGTAGATACCAAATTTTTTTGGGGGTTATGGTATTTAGTTGGCGGAATAGGTAGCCAATGATAATATGTCTAAAAGCGTTATTATGGTTTTGAATATTTCAAGATTCAATGGATCCTTTTTCTTCGCTTGAAATAACTTAAATTATATATTATAATCGAAATATAGAACCAAATTTTAAATGGTTTGCAGTTTTGTAATGAGTAACCTTAGCTCTAATGAATAGAGTAATGAAAAAAATAGAGTGGAGGGGACCTTTAATAACGTTAGTTAAGGCACCAAACAGTATATCATAAATTAAATTAATAAAATTATTATACATATATCTATCAAGATTAATGTTTCATTAAACAATAAACATTTATGAATTGTGCAGTAAAATAAACTTTATGGATACAATTAACAAAGTACGTTAGCTATGTTCTATCACTAATATACATTAAACTACTTCATATAAAAACATTTATCATAACATTTTGTTTAATGTTAATTTGCGTTTAATAGACGAATTTTCCGTGGACTAATTTTCCGAGGACGAATTTTCCGTTGACGAATATTCCATGGACGAATTTTCCGGTCACGATATTTTCTGTTATCTAGATTTCTTTTATCCGAATTATTGTTTTTTTATTCCTATTATTATTTCAGTCATTGAATTATATCGTATATTTTTCTTGCTATAGACCAACACACCCAGTAAAATGTGTATTAGTATACATGATTGTTTTGATAGTATACATGATGGTATTACATGCAAGTATCATTGTTACCAATTAAAATATATTTTTTTATGATCGATAGTGAAAATATATTCAGATTACGGGATTACATAAGTGGTGAGATTCTTCGTCCGATGAATTACGATTTTTCATTGATTCATATATCGTCGTAAATATATTTTTTTTTACCAGCGAATATAATAACCGGCAACCAGCTGGTATTATATGCGAGTGGCTTTATTATAGTAACTCCCTATAAAAAAAATATATATTAATCATACATCCATTAACATTTGTATCAAACTAGTAATATAAATGAATATATCCATGACAACACACTCTACCGTTCAAAAATTAGGAATTTTCTTTAAAATTTGGTCTCATTTTCAGTTTACAATGTCTGGTCTCTAGATTGGGGTATCAAGCTCAGTCATTCTTTATTGACTGCACTGCAGTGGCCGATGGAAAGGGCTTGAATTTCTCATTGAAGAGGATATTGGATTTCCATCTTTTTCACTGAGGCAGGTGGTGGACAAACAGTTTCACGGCTTTTTCGCGGGTAAATTGGGGGGAACATTTTAGTAGAATGAACCCCGTAAAGTGAAAAGTATGCAAATTATAATAATGGTGTTACATGTTTAATATTAAATCATCTACGATTTCTAGAGGTATTGGGAACTTTAATTGCAATTGAATGGATTTTTTTTATGAAATATAGCTGTTGAATTGCTAAATATTTGTTTATCATCATGAATAACTGATGTAGTAAAGGCTGATTATTTCATGCAAAATATTTCATCGTTAAATTTTTTTCTGTTTATCAAGAGGAAATATTTCATTTGCCTATTGCTTTTACCTAAATATGAATATGGATAATACAGTATAGTTCATCGCTATGTGATATATATTGGTTAAGAAAAAGGTTATATTGATAGCAACTTTTTTTTTAATATTTAAGCGTCCAAAATTTTGGTACAAATGTGTTTTAGTTTAATTGAAACATCCTATACTAAAGGAAATATAAGTATATTTAATATTTAGTTTATCCATGAATGACGAGATAAAGTGAAGTGTTTGATACTGATTTGGAACTCAAATATATTTTCAAGTAGGCCTCAGGCATCACGAAATCACTGTTTTGACCCATTATTGTTTCAATATTTAAATAACATAGAAAAATATGCTTGTGCAAAAATGCACCAAGCGGCACAATATGACTGCAATTGGTGCGATTTCGCTCCGAGCGACACAACACATCGTAGTTTGATAACCTTCGAGTTTCTCATAATGTAGCTATATACCTGCAAATTTTAGAAGAGTAATAAAATGATATGAGTTTTAACTATTAATTACGAAAAAATAATAGTTACTGAGCACTAATACACTTTCTGTGACCGACTTCATCCAAACTTGGTCGTCCAACATATTTTTTTTTGTTAACAGCTTGAACCATTCTTGAGCTAATGATGTTTAAACAAAGCAAGTCTTCTTTGTAGCTCCCTTTTCGATCAAACATTCTACAGATTGGTAATAATATTATTGGAAATTAAAACTATTTCTCTCTCCGAAAAATTTGGTGAAGCCTGTTAAGTGGTAACCCCACCCATATTATTGTTGTATTTCCATACAATACTGGTTAACAGAAGGTCTCTGTGTGTGAAAGATATCGATTTTTGCTCTTCCATTTTCTACTTTTAGTTCTTCCTTAGATATTTTTTTGTCATTTGATGCTGTAATACAGTCAACAAAAGACTCAAAATTTATTGGATTTCAGGAAAATGTTGTCCATAGTATCAACGTCTTTTCCAGATTACTCATCAAATATCTGGTCATTGTCAGGCTGTGTTAAGTAAATCCACTTCTACTTATTTAACCACATCATTTTCTTGGGAGCTTTCACTATTCTCAGATTTTTCATATTTTCCAAGTTTTTCCATTATTTTCAATAAAAAGAGGCACTTCGAAAGGTAAATCTAATTAGCTTGACTAATGGGAAATATCTTACGTATATATAAACAGAGAATAAAGTTCACTCATATCTAATGGGTCAACAATTTACGCTTTGAATCAATTGATTACATGAGTTAGTTGGACTTTATTCATGTTTTCACGTGTGTCAAAACAACTATGACGTGGTGTGTCATCAAACATAGTTAATTCAAATCATTTTATGGATTGAATCAACTTACTATGAGAATTAGAGTTCCATTATGGGAGTTTGAACATATGTTAAAACAACTGTGATATAGTGTGTTAAAGTAACTCACAAAGACTGTTAATCCAATGTATCTGTGTATGAATTACCTTACTGTGAGAGTTGGCGCTTCTTTTTTTAAAGTTTATATGTGATTTGAATAATAATTATAATATTTTCTTTTCTAACGTGTCCGAAATTGTAGAACCAACCAATAACTTGTAACTTAATACCCTACTACCAAAAGCATTTGGTAGTAGGCATAAAATTTAACAAACAGCATAAAATTGTTGATTGTTAGATGTAGCACAATAATTATAGAAATCAAAGTATCTATTAATTACCCACCTATACTGAGTGAGAGTTAAGCTATCGATGAATTTTAAAATCCTAAATAAATATATGATTTTAAACTTTTTCATCACAGTCACAAACAATGAAAGATCGACTATATATTATTAATAATATGCTTATATACTAAGAACTCTAATAACTCCTACACAAATTTTATTTTTATAACTCATAGAAAATGAGGGATATAATCAAAGAGTGACAATTATAAATTTCTTGTTGCTTTTATTCGCTTTAGTTACTGTTTGGTAACTAAACTGAGTCGTGATTTGGTAACTAAAGAGGGGGATGCCTGTACCGCAGACGTCGATGGAAAGGAACTCGAAGAAGAAGTCAGAAAAGAAAAGGGCTCAGTGAACATTGAACAATGGCACCTATCACCTGTCCGTACAAATGCTCAGAGATGCAGAAAAGCTACTTCGTGATTATGCAGTCATTTACTAAGAAATGTGTAGGAAGAAGACACAAGCACCAGTATTTGCATTCACAGACGGATGAAGAAATAGAAAAAGTTATGGAAAATTAATCCTACTTACCAGAAAAAAACTAAAACTTCTTAGTTGAAGATCGTGACTCTAGCGATATTCTCTAAAATGCAAGCATGGTAAATATAAAAAAAAGATAATCCATATTACAACAGTTCAGAGCCCAAAGACGCCACCTTTTTCCCCAACATTCAACATAGACAATTCAGGATTGAGCCCCTGAGGAAAAATATTCATTTATCACCATCAAAATTTAATTATCGATGAAGAGTAAAAACTTATTTTTTCTAATGAATAATATATAAACTTAGAAACTGAAATTGCTTGACTGATTCAAAAAGTATTGTAGATCTAAAGTAATACAAACAATATAAAACTAAATAAATATTTACTATTGATATTGTGCATAGCCTCCTTCTGCCTTAAGCCTAGGTCTAACCGCCCGAACTTTGTTAGAGCGTTCCTTGAGCGGTGGAAAAAATTCATCACCGCTCGTTAGTCGTTACCTGTTCCCTCACCGCTCCGAAGGGTTTGAGTTTTTCGAAATGTTGCAAGCGTTGAGGAGCGGTAGTCTTCCTTTCTACAAAGTTCACTACCTCTTTAACACCGCCCAGCCAAAGTTTGGCACTGCTAGACGCAAGTTCGTGGACGCTTTATTACGCTAGATCAATGCAGAAGTCCTGAACGGTGCTTCGCCAGATTTGCCCGGGTGGTGATTAAACGTTGCACAAACTTTGACACAGCGTTGTTATTTTCTTTACCGAGTTTGTGTGTCGAAATTATGTATCAAAATATAAAATACGGGTGGTGCCATAGCAGTGCACCGCTGAAGCTGTCGTTGCTATAGAGTTGGTTTAACGGTAGGAAGAGGCAGCGAGCGTTGGTTTGGCAGTATGGTAATATGCGACCTCCATACCAACGTCAAACCAAAGTTCATCACAGCAACGAATCACTGCTTCATTTTCTGAGGCCGTTTCAGCAAACTCGTGTCCGTGATTCAAACGCTTTCAACCCCCATATCAAAGTTTATGCAACATTTAATCACCGCCCGGGCAATGCTGGCGAAGCACGGGTGGTCCAGCATTCAAGATTCACGTATTTGCTTCTATAATGGTGCCAAAAAATTTCTGGGTTATGTTGCGGTGGAGAACTTTGTGGAGCAGAAAGCTACTGTTTCTCAACGCTCGTAATATTTTGTGCAGTTCAAAACTTTCGGATCGGTAGGTGTGAACATAAGCGGTGGTGAAGCGTATACGACATTGACTGAACTGGGGCCAATTTCTGGTTAGCGTTAACAATTTTTTGTTCTCGCTTCAAGAACGCTCTAGCAAATTTCCTCCGGTGTGTCAGGCCTTCAAATGATGAGACTCAACTATCGATTTAAATCAGAATTTCTGATAGATTTCTTCCACTCAGCTCCGTAATCGAAAGCAGTGAACTGCTATACCAACTTTAAACCTCCGCCGAGCCAACGCCCACACTCGTAGAACACCGCTCTATCAACGCTCGGGTTACCATGGTCGATTTTCCCTTATGTACGCGGTAACAAGCGCTGTCGAAATTCGGTTTATTTTCCCTCCGTTCAAAGAACGCTCCAACCAAGTTCTGGTTGTGTAATCTAGGCTTTAGATATCCTTCTCTATACATCGAAGGAAGCTTTACGTTAGATAAATCAGAAAACTAGCAATTCCTCAAGCTATACCAGTTACTGAAAAAATTTTGTTCCATAGCTTCAGATATTTTCTATTTGATTAGTATCAGCAATTAGTGTTGTTAATACAGCCCCAATCGAAAGTTTCATGAAGGTTTCGACAGTTGCTGCATGGTTCTCCAATTAAGAGTGCATTATTATGCACCCAAGTAATAAAATAAAAGACTAACAGAAAGATAAAGAGAAAATGGGAAAGAAGCAACTGTCGAGGCCCATGGTTCATCTATAATTAGTTTGGTTGACTAAATATCATAACATTTCCATCAAGATGACGTGCACCCGTACAGCGCATACAACCTTGACCATCTAATAAATTGCCTTGAGTTAGAAATGAACTTTACCTTTTTCCGTTCACTCTCAAAATTTGATCAAATGGTTCCTGGTTATTGTTTCAGGGAATTGATAAAATACTATTTCAGTTATAAATGACCTTGACCTTTGACCCAATCTCTCCAAAAATCTAATCAAATTGTTCCTGGTTATTGACCAATCGTGTCACCGATCATCGGACAATTTGGTTGAATACTAATTGAGATATAAATGACCTTGACATTTAACCTGATCGCTCTCAATATCTAATAAACTGATTCTTTGATAAAAACCAATTGTCCCTCCAAATATCAGACAATTTTGTTTAATACTTCTTGAGTTATGAATGACCTTGAACTGACCGTTCTCAGAAAATTATCAACTCTTTCCTGGATATTGACCAATTGTCCAACTAAATTTCAGGCAATTTGATTGAAATCTTTTTTAGTTATTCAGTTATAAATAGTGAGAGTGGTCATAATAGTGAACTTAATTCATGGTACAGAAGGGACCAAAATTATAGGGAGACTACAATTTGATCAAATTCAACAGAAATCTAGTTCATGAAAAAATGGTTCATCAATTAAAATTAATGAATGACAAAAAAAAACACGGTAAAAAATATGACAAAATGAAGGAAGTGGCAAGTTGTACTTGTTAAGTTTTCAGAGAAAAAGCATCTTTAACTTTTCACAATAGTTTCATTTTAATTTCTTTTACTATGCAAAATTGAAGACTCCATAAAAGCTATCTTCAAAAGAGAGGTGGAAGGCTGAGATCGAACTGTAGATACGTTCTCTAGGTTCTAAACTCCAGCAATCAAATTGAAGTATTTATCAATAGTTTCTTCTCCTTTCTACCACGTTAAAATATTAATATTGCCAACACTACTTCCCGTTATGAAAGATGGTGCTATAGGGATATCCTGTTCAATGCAAGGTTTTAGATCTAGTTTA
The DNA here is from genome assembly GCA_947561585.1 of Caprella mutica. Taxonomy (NCBI): domain Eukaryota; kingdom Metazoa; phylum Arthropoda; class Malacostraca; order Amphipoda; family Caprellidae; genus Caprella; species Caprella mutica. The sequence continues at coordinate 177,021 of CANNZV010000793.1, forward strand.
CAAGTTTAACTATTACACAGTTCATGCAAATGAATGTGTTATTAAGCAATGAATATGTAAGCTAATTTAAGAAGTTTATAGAAATCTCGTTGGCAATGCATCGGTAGCCTATGTAGGGCTTTACTTATACCCATAGTATATATTCTACTTTTTATCTTTTTTTTTTCGTTAAAGCAATTATTAAAATATTTGAACAAAAGTCAATTTAACCAAATCAGCCTTTATATTAATCGGGGATATTATAAACATTGCATAATTAACTAATTATAGACATTAAAATTTGAAATAAGGAAATACGCAGCAGCTGATATGACACAGCAGCCGATAGCTAATTATGAAAAAGATGTTCTATCATTGATATGAAGTTTGAACTTCTAAAGTCAAACATTGAACATCTTTTCCTACTAGCTATCAGCTTCTGTGTCATATTGGCTATTGTGAATTTACCTTAGTTCTTTCCCCTCAAAAAAATATTTTAAATTATTCATACTCTCTTAGATACGACTGTTGCAAATAATAATTCAAGGATGGTCTTACTAACTGACAGTATGGAACAGCTAGTTATTCTGTCAATAATTTAATGCATGAAAAAATTCGATTGGTATTATATCAAATGATGCCTAACAGTTGTTCGTGTTGTGCTAGTAGTATAATGTAAATAATGTAGTTATTATTTCACTAGAATTTGATATGCGATGAAATCTGTGGGTAAACCACTTTTACAAAATTGTTAAATAACTGTTCCTGTAGTTACTCACACAGTCACACGTTAAAAAAATTACGAGAAATACACGACTAGCGTTGTAGTTTAGCGCAACATTTTTATGAATATAATTATTTCGTCGAAGGCCTGATAGTTCAAATAATCTTTAATCGAAATGTAATTTATTTATTAATAAGATATAGTTTGATTCGTGCTATCTTTCATTATTCAAAAATAATTCACCAATTGGCCTCTAAGTTGTCATAAACTTTTCACTATTTGGCATCTTTTCCCAATACTACAAGAAGGCGGAGCTTATCTTATGCAACGTTGTCAAATTTCAAAATTTTGACTGAAAACTCCAGGGTTTTTGCCACTAAAATTCAAAGTGACCTCGTTTATTGTTTCCCTGATAATACAAGGCCTTGTTTCGCATAGTATATTCATCCATGAATATAGGATTTCAAATTTCCATTCTATACTTAGATGAGAATAGAAGCCATTTTATCTATGGCAAAGATAGTATTCTGTATTACATACCTGTTTAAATTTTTTTATATATATAACTAATATACACTATCCTATACACTTTTCATAAAAGACAACTCTCACTAGGTACATAAGTGACTAGTACGCCATTGTTTAGTGCGTATAAGTGGACTGAAGAATTAAAGGATTAAAAGTCTATTTATTACACAAAAGTATTATAGTATCATTTTATTTCAATGTTATCGCATAAAATATTGTTTCTTCTTTCTATTATCGAAGAATTTAACAACATTTTTAACCATATAGACATATTACATTCAAATAATTACACTGTTTGTACTATTGAAATAATGCATTACACACATTTCAGGATCCATGTGACGTCCCACTTTTCGAAGGGAGCATACCTGTAGTTATTATATCATGATTATATCGATCACAATGTCTCTGAGCTCAAAAAACAATCCTGACATTATCAGAAAATCAATGCTAAAAATTTGTCACCCTTACTTTTTGCTTACAAAGTCTCTGAGAATAACCTTCGTGCAATGACAAAATATATCACCCTTACTTTTTGATTACTATGTCTATGAGGGTTCTGGGAAATTTCAGTCTTCGAAAATTTGGTCTCTGAAAACTCGGTCTCGGAAAACTCAGTGTCGGAAAACTCGGTCTCGGAAGACTCGGTCTCGGAAGACTCGGACTTGGAAACTCGGTCTCGGAAAACTTGGTTTCGGAAAACTTGTTCTCGGAAAACTTGGTCTCCGAAAACATGCTCTCAGTTTATAATGGTGTTATCGAAGAACAATAATATAAGCTCCCCAAGATGTCTAGCTTGAACACAGTGGGGGCGCTCCTCCTTCGGGGGGATCAAAGTGGACCAACAAAACCCTGCTCCCCGAAAGGGGAGCCCAAAATCGCGGATGTTTTTTCGTCAACCCGCCCTCGGAACCTGGCCGATTGGCGGGCAGCGAGGAACCAACCTCTGTCCGTTAGGACTAATCCGCGACCAACTATAGCTGCCTTGATCACCATGATCTTGACCCTGCTAGCTTCACTGCTTCTTCCCTCTAATCCGCGACCAACTATAGCTGCCTTGATCACCATGATCTTGACCCTGCTAGCTTCACAGCTTCTTCCCTCGCTCTTCACATCGCCCGACCACCCGTCGGGTGCTGATTAGGGGCTACACCTACACCGGCATCCCCGCTTGAACCTCCTGAAAGTGTGCAGGGGGATCTTGAGATGGAGGAGGCCCACAAGCCATCAATCCTGCCTCACTTCGCCCGACGACCTGTCGGGTGCTGATGAGGGGCTACACCTACACCGCCCTCCCCCGCTCGAACCTTCTGACAGTGTGCGGGGGGATTATGAGATGGAAGGGGCCTACAAGCCCACAAACGGCCACCAATCCAGCCTCACTTCGCCCGATGACCTGTCGGGTGCTGATGAGGGGCTACACCTACACCGCCCTCCCCCGCTCGAACCTCCTGACAGTGTACAGGGGGATCATGAGATGGAGAAGACCCACAAGCCCACAAACAGCCACCAATCCTGCCTCACTTCATCAGAGGCTGATGATGGAGTAACCCCAAGTCTACTCAGATACACAAGTCTGACCCCACCTGGCGAGCTGACAGATGCTGATGAGATGCCTGCTATGAGTTCCACCAAACTAACACCCACGAGCTTCCTCCTGCCAAGCTGTGAACTGGTGGACGACGAGGCGGAGAACATCCACACAGATGAGAATAGCTATCCAACCAACCCATGGGGCCCCTCACTCTCGCCCTCCGACGGCGTGCGGGAGGACGATGAGACAGAGAGGACCCACACAATTCAATCGCATACAAACATACATCATCCAAGATACAGACACCACCCAACAACAAAAAAATCCATAGACAACTCCCCTTACACACTCACGAGCCTCAGACTACTAATAATATCTGGGGACATCGAACATAACCCAGGCCCCACACTCACCCAAACATGGACATGTGACATATGCAATAGTAACATATCCCAACGACAAATATCCCTCAGATTCAATAGCAATCCAGCACACTGGGTACACAAGAGGTGCACGAACATAACCATACAACAATACACCAATAACTGGAAATGCAACTTACACAACAACCCCACCAGACCCATCCGAATAGCAACTCAAGCCCCGCCACACACAGCACCACAGCCCGTACAACAAACACCACCCAATACTACACCTCAGCCAACAAAAACATCCCGCAACAAACAACTCAACATAATCCAAATCAACATAAATGGACTACATAACAAAATAGATGAAAGAGCCATGATTGCAAAAACACACAACACAGACATAATAACCATACTAGAAACCAAACTCACACCCAAACACAAAACACCATCACAAAAGGAATATTCAGATATCAGAGCAGACAGAATGCACAAAATTGGGGGAGGACTCATAACATACATACACAAAACGTCACCTATACACCCCACTGAAAATCCCTCAACGCATAAACACCAGAAAGACAGAACTACAGATTATCAAAATTTATCTGACAAATCACAAACACCTTCACATCATTAACATGTACATACCACCCAGAGACACAACCAATCCAGACCACCCCACAGAAGAAGAAGACATCACAAACACTTTCACCTACATAAACTCACTCGACAACACCATCATAACAGGGGACAATAACGCACAATCCACACAATGGTTCTCTCCCATCAACGATCATAGAGGAATACTAATAGCTGACTTAATCCAAAACTCACAACACCTCACACTGAACACAAATACTCCAACCAGAAGACCACCAAACGCAAACCAACAATCAACCTCTCCAGACATCTCAACTGCCACTAACAACATAGTAAATAGAATCATCTGGAAAACAACTCAAGCATTAAACTCAGACCACCTACAATACGAAACTAAACTTTAGACTGCATCAACAACTACGCACATACACTAACTACAACAAAGCAGACTGGGAGGGATTCACAAAAGAAATAGAAGACGCACTGACAGACATAGACATCCCTAATAACATACACACTGCCAACAGAATACTCACAAACACAATACTCACAGCAGACAAACACAACTTCCCTCCCGGAAAAACCAATAACAAACAAAAACTCATGCCGGATCACAGCACACAACTAATCACTAGACGAAACCACATCAGACACAACAGCCACAAAGACACTCAATTCACAGAAATAAACAAAGAAATAGACAAACTCATACAGCAACACAAAACAGAACTATGGAAACCACACCTTACAGACAACTGGGACCAGAAGACTAACACCCACAAACTATGGAAAACAATAGCTGGACTAACCAACAAAAAACCAACACAACCACCATACACAACAATAGCTTTAAACGCACGACTGCCATCACCAACAAAAAAAAGCGCACGAATTTAACAAGCAATTAACCAACATATTAGACCATCAAACTCGCAGATCAAACAAACAAATACAAATAAACATAAAGAAACTACACACAACACCCATAACACTCACAACAGAACAAGTAATAGCAGCCATCAAACAATCCAAAAACAACAACTCCACAGGACCTGGCAATATAAGCATCAGACACTTAAAACACTTAAGACACAACGCCATCACACTCCTCACAAAATATACAACACATCACTCAACACCAACACAATCTCTACAATCTGGAAAACAGCCAAAATCATTCCCATACCAAAACCTAACAAAGACCCAGCAATAGGCACATCATACAGACCAATAGCCCTTCTTTCATCCATAGCTAAAACAATAGACAAAATTAATTTTACCACACATTGCATCCAACATAACACTACCAACACATCAACATGGATTCAGAACAGCTCACTCCAACACCACAGCACTACACAAAATCACCAACTTCATCACCACAGGCTTCAACAAACGACAACCACAAAAAAGAGCAATAGCAATAGGACTAGACATGTCCAAAGCATTCGACACTGTACACCTACATACACTAGCACACAAAATCCTACAAACAGACACACCCAACCTAATCATCAAATACATTTTCAACTACATACGGGGACGCAAACAACACACTCTACATAACGGGCAAACATCCAAAAATAGAAACACCAAAACCGGAGAACCACAGGGCGGGGTTCTCATCTCCCACTCTATTCAATATATACATGGCAGACCTACCACAACCACAACCAAACGTACAAACAATAACATACGCCGACAATATAACAATACTCTCAACACACACTAAACCCGACATAGCACAACAACAAGTACAACACTACCTACACGAAATATTAGCATGGACAAAACAAAACCAACTTACACTCAACGCAGACGAAACCGACACAACAATCTTCTCACCAGACCCCGCAGAATACACAATCAAAGAAAACATGACAAGAATACACACCCACATAATTAACACACATTTACAAGACACCAACAACAACAAGTTACTCAACACTAAACCACCAGACATAGATACCACAGAACAAACACTCCCACACAGCACAAGACGAACACTAGCACAGCTCCGATCAAATAAATCTCCCTTTCTCAAATCATACCTCCACCACATAGATCCAATCACTCACACTTCCCCAGACTGCCCATTATGCCACAACAACAGCCACGACATGCGGCACTTACTCGAGTGCCCTGGAGTGGCAACCACCCTGGTCCCGGCCGACATCTGGCTGGACCCAGTAGCGGTGGTGGAGCTGCTCGCCCAGTGGACCCAGGCGATTGGGGTAGAGGGTCAGGCGCCTGCGTGAGGTCTTGGCTCCCACTTGTTGGGGGACAGGCGGGGTCGACAAGAAGAAGAAGAACAATAATACAGGGTGGGGCGTAAGTTTGGAAGCAAATGAAAGTGCATATTATAATCCAACGAAAAATATATTTAATAATTTACAGTTATGTATTATTACATAAGGGTTTTAAAAATTCAAAAATCATAAATTTATTCAAAATGTCCCCCCTTGTTTTTAATAACAGCCTCAAATCACCTCCGAACTCCTCCTACTGCGGCACGCAACTGTTCTTGTGAAATTTCCTTCCAAGATCTCTGGAGCGAACGCTTTAAATCATCCACACTGCGATGGAATTTACCACAGGCCTTTGATTCAAGAATGGACCATACCGAAAAGTCCATAGGATTAACATCTGGGGAGCAGGGAGGCCACATTTCTTTGGACCAAAACCGTGGAAGATGGTCATGGCACCAGTTTTGAGTGACATTTGCAGTATGTGAAGTCGCGCCGTCTTGCTGAAATATCCATAGAGAGTCATTACCGAAGTGATCCTTAGCTGACTCCAACATTGGCGTCAAAATATTCTCAATATAACATTTAGCATTGATTTTGGCGCCTTGTTCCACAAAAATTAAAGGAGATCTCCAAGTTTCTGAAACGGTGGCCCAGACCATTACTGAAGCAGGTTTCATGGTTCTGTGGACAGTTTTTTAGTTGTATGGGATGTCTTTTGCACTTTTACCAATTATTCTGTCATTTCTCCGGTTGTGAGCCATTTCCACTGAGAAATTTTTTTCGTCAGACCAAACAATTTCACCAGCTGTGCCAGACTTCAATTCTCTCAGAAGTGCTTTGCTTCTCTCCAATCTCTTTTTCTTTACAGCTTCTGACAGAGTTTGTCTCTTTTGGAGGGTGAAAGAGGACATCTTTAGGTCTTCTTTGACAACTCTTCTCAATGTTCTGGGACTCACATTAGCTGTTTTGGCTAACAATCGTATTGACCTTTTCGGGTTCCTCCTGATCTTCTCTCGGGCACATTTTATCAGTTGTTTGGTGCGTTGTGAGCGTGGTCTACCACTTCTTGGACGATCAGCCAAGTCTCCTCTCTCATTAAAACGCTTCACACACTTCCAAAGAGTCGATCTCGCTATTGAGAGAGTCTTTGAAATGACGGAATCTGACTTCCCGGCACGGTGTAGAGCAATAATGGCTTCTCTTTTGTCTGACATTTTTGAATTGACTAAATTTTTGTAAAAAATAACACTGCCACGTCATAATGTAGTGTCTCTACTATAGTTCAAACCCTATCACCTACTTAGGAACTTATTTTTAAGAATTATATTAATGTTTGAAAAATTGCTTCCAAACTTACGCCCCACCCTGTATAAAAAGTTGAAATGATGAACACTAAAATGTGTAATTTATTTATTAAAAGCAGATAACATCATTAACCGTTGTAAATTGATACATAACAATAGTAATTTTGAAATGTTTGGACATTTATTTAACATAAGATTCGATCACGGAAATTTCGGTCTCAGGTATAGAAAAGACTTATGAATTGAATGTATCGGGGGCAAATAAACTCAGTTAAGTAGGTTAGGTACTCAAAATACCCTGATCAAGGTAGGCCAATTCTGTTGACAGTGTCAAATATTTTCCAGATTCGATGATTCAAATACAGGTAACAGGGTTAGGTATACGATCAGGATAGGTATACTAAATACCGTACGCAGACTTGATGTTCTTAGGTTAGGCAAGACAAAAATTCTCCTAGTGGCGTCGAAGATTTTCTTAGGTAGGAGAGACCAAATTAAGCTAGCAAGTTCGAAGAAGTTATTAGGTAAGGTTAGGGAGACTAAATACCGTTAGCAAGGTAGAAGATGTTCCCATGATAGGTAGGACAATTCATTCAGTAGCGCCGAAAATCTAAGTTCAATTGAACAAGCACCATTAAATAAAGTACCTTTACTGTGTTTAGGAAATTATATTTCTATTTATCTTTTCATCTTCTATTGCAACACGCTGTATCCTGGTAAGATCTCCCTTTTTCATGTTATTTTGAAAATTTATTATGGCATTTTTCCCAAAATGTATTTTTACTGTTCAATTTATTTGTACTAAAATTGGTAGACACCAATAGCTGCATATACGGTAGTATCAATATTGAGTTTTCTAACCTATCATAATCATGCTCAAAATTTAGAATTTTTTTAATTTAACCATGCCAAATACCTGGAATGTGACACCTTGGCGGAGTTTATTACAATGATACTGATAGCAGCAATTTTCCACAATATTCAAATTTTAGAATGCAAATTTCATTGATATTTTATGCAGGAGTAATCTACTTGATTGCAGTTCATTGCGTTCTGGTAAATGAATTTCCTTGACTGCAACATAAAAATGAATTCCTGAGTCTGTTTGTAATCTGTTGCAATCTTTATTATTGTGCGAAAAAGTATATGAAATTCTTCTGCGAATATATTATATATTCGATAGAATTTCGTGTAGAGCAAAATATTTTTTGGAAGATAAAGTTTGAAGATTCGGTGAAAAATAGGAAAAGAGGAAAGGGATAAAAATAATTTTATTTTCTTAGTATCAATATTAGTGAATATTGACAATGAGCAATATTGCTCATATTTTTCTTATATTCACAATATACAGTATGGGCCACAAAAATGTTTCCGGTTTTTCAAATACTTGTAAATCGTTAGCCAATGACAGAAAAACTCTATCTCTGTCTCCTTGTCTCCACTTTTATTGTACTATTAACAGGTGAAAACATTTTTGAACTGATGGACATAGTTTAAGAACAGGTAAGCAAAAAGTGAGGGTGATAATTATGATCATTGCACGAAGGTTATTCTTAGAGTTAACTCTGTGATTTTACTTACAAGAAGGCAGTGAATAAAAGGAAAAAATTATTAATGGCAGGCAATATAATAAAGTGTGCTTACACTTCTTCCTTGGAAACTATTTGGAAATTGAATAACTTCAGTGACATTTTGATCTCATTGAAATTTTCACTCTGAATATTCAATCTTCTCTTGTTCATTGCATGGTTAAGGCCCGTTTCACCAAAGCATTTTTAAGAGCGGGGAAAAGAGGTCTTCTTAAAATGTGTTTATTTTTGCATTTTTTTTTATTGCTAATGGAATAATCATTTAAAATTTTTACTTCAGCGATAAAAAAACGCAAGTGTAACACATTTTAACAAATGTTTTTTTTTTCTGCGCTGTTAAAAATGCAAGTATGAAGCGGTCCTTAACCATGCAATGAACAAGATAAGAAAGAGTATTCCTAGTGCAAACTTCAATAAGATCAAAATGTCACTTAAGTTGTTTTATTTCTAAATAGTTTCCAAGGAAGAAGTGTAATCACCCTGTGTTTTAAATTATACTATTATACTGTTTTTCCTTTTATTCACTGCCTTTTAGTAAGTAAAATCACAGAGTTAGGCTCTAAGAATGACCTTCGCGCAATGGCAAAAATAATCACCCTCACTCTTTGATTACCTGTTCTGAAATTATGTTCATCAGTTCAAAATGTTTTACCTGTTAATAGTATGATAAGAGGCGGAGATAAAGAGACCAAGATACAGGTTTTGTTGTACATTGGCTAACGATTTACAAGAATTTGAAAACGCGGAAACTTGTTTGTGGTCCATACTGTTTATAAATTATATTTTAAAAATCATTACTTATCCAAAATCCAGTATTTACATAGAAGGATAGCAATACAGACTGGAGGAAAAAAAAACATTTTCAAATTAGTTTTTTACAAACTTCTGAGAACAGTCAAATTCGTTCAATTTTTCTGCACGAATATTACAAATCTTTTAAAGTTATTAAAGATAAACTTCGCAGTATTATTGCCGTAAAAGGTGCCTGATCAATACGCGCTATAGCGACTATGAATTTACTTCAGGTTGGTATTTGAATTTTGAAGTGTTTTTTTTATCAGCAATTCAAAAAAACGCTAATGAAGGTAAGCAATTTCAGATTATCATTAAAGGAAAATTAATTTTAAATTTAATTATTTACTCGCATAAATGTTCGAAATAATAAGGTAGATATAACTGTCACTCATAATACTGTTTCCAATTGAAAATAGGAGGGAGCAGGTATATGGTAGCGCGTAAGCAGTGAGAGCGCAGCATGGGTGCCAAACTGACCGCTTTATGAGATGATTCCACTCTGTCCTATTTGCACAGAAGTACTCTGGACACCTACTCGTATCTGCTTACGCGCGCTGCTTAACTGCTGATGCGTGGCCCGTAGCATCAACTGGTATATCATACTACTATCAGATGTTATTTAAACTCAGAGTTGAAGGTATTTTAAGGTTTCAAGCTTTCGAAACTTGGACCTGACAATGAATTTTGTGACCAATGATTGTATGTTGGATACTGTCTTTCTATTTCAGCTATCTAACCTATATTTTATTAATGTCAATTAATCTATTAAATATTGAATTATGAGACAAAATTTTCGATTTTATTTTCGTTATTACCTGTAGCTATTGCTGATTATATTAATTATATAGGGTAATTCTACTTTACATATGTCTGTAACATAATATAATGTGTATTATTGTTCTCAAGTGTCTCCTTGTTCCTATGTATGTCCTCTATTCCTATGCGCTACTTGTTGCCATGCGTGTCCTATTGATCTTGAGTGTGTCCTATTGATCCTGAGTGTGTCCTCTTGATCCTAAGTATGCCCTGTTTATCCTAAGTGTGTCCTGATTATCATAAGTGTGTCCTGCTGATCCTAAGTATGTTTTGCTGAGCCTAAGTGTGTCTTGATAATCTTGAGTGTGTCCTCTTGATCCTAAGTATGTCCTCTTGATCCTAAGTATGTCCTGTTTATCCTAAGTGTGTCCTGATTATCCTAAGTGTGTCTTGATATTCCTATGTGTGTCTTGACAAACCTGAGTGTGTCCTCTTTATCCTAAGTATGTCCTGTTTACTCTAAGTGTGTTTTACTAATCCTGAGTGTGTCTTGATAATCCTAAGTGTGTCTTGCTAATTCTGAGTGTGTCCTATTGATTCTAAGTGTGTCCTGTTGATCCTAAGTGCATCCTGTCGATCCTAAGTCAATCCTGTCAATCCTAAGTATGTCCTGTTGATCCTAAGTGTGTCCTGTTGATGCTAATTTACTTAGTGTGTCCTACTGATCCTAAGTGTGTCCTGCTGATCCTAAGTGTGTCATGTTGAATCTAAGTGTGTCCTGTTGAATCTAAGTGTGCCCTGTTGAATCTAAGTGTATCCTGTTGAACCTAAGTGTGTCCTGTTGATCCTAAGTGTCTCCTATTGATCCTTAGTGTGTCCTGTTGATCCTAAGTGTTTCCTGTTGATCCTAAGTGTGTCCTGTTGATCCTACGTGTATCCTGTCGATCCTAAGTATGTCCTGTTAATACTAACTTACTAAGTGTGTCATGTTGATCCTAAGTGTGTCCTGATAATCCTAAGTGTGTCCTGATAATCCTAAGTGTGTCCTGTTAATCCTGTGTGTGACCTCTTTCACCTGGGTAAGTGTATCTTCTTGATACTAGGTGTATCCTCTTGATCCTATGTGCGTCCTCTTGATCCTGTGTGCATCCTCTTGATCCTACGTGTGTCTTTTTTATCCTATGTGTGGTAGGTTAACCTCTATAGTTATGTACCTATTTCGATCAGACTATAGAGGCGCGATTGAAAACGGTCATCCTCTATAGCTATGTATCTATTTCTATCAGACTATAGAGGCGCAATTGAAAACGGTCATCGTCTATAGCTATGTACTTATTTCTATCAGACTATAGAGGCGCGATTGAAAACGGTCATCCTTTATAGCTATGTATCTATTTCTATCAGACTATAGAGGCGCAATTGAAAACGGTCATCCTCTATAGCTATGTACTTATTTCTATCAGACTATAGTTCTATCAGACTATAGAGGCGCAATTGAAAACGGTCATCCTCTTGAGCTATGTACTTATTTCTATCATACTATAGAGGCGCGATTGAAAACTGACAACCTCTATAGCTATGTATCTATTTCTATCAGAGAATAGAGGAGCGATTGAAAACGGTCATCCTCTATAGCTATGTATGTATCTATATCTATCAGACTATAGAGGAGCAATTGAAAACGGTCATCCTCTACAGCTATGTATGTATCTATATCTATCAGACTATAGGGGAGCGATTGAAAACTGTCATCCTCTATAGCTATGTATGTATCTATATCTATATATATCATACTACTGTTATAACAGTTGTGGCTACGGGCGATTCTTTTAAATTGTTCAATAAAATCATTGAGTCAAATAAAGTCAGTCATAAATGAGGAACTCGTTTAATCCAACAATAAAATTCACAGGAAAATTAATGATATATTATTACTAATTTCGATTTTAAATTATTTATATTTCAAACAACTAATCTCTCCTCATTTTCCTTGCCTGACAATTATTGCTCTACACTGTTCGATCATTCCAGACATTTTCAATTTCATTCAGATCTTAATCGAAAGATAACAAACCTGAACATTCTCTGCACCAAAAACATGGAACTGAGTGAGACTTTCCCTTCTAACGTTTCCCTTCTGTCCTTTTTTGCTCCCGAACCATCATTATTTATACAGTAAGGTTTTGCATTAGGTGTTCACTGTGCAGGAAATAAGAACTACGTCTCCAGACGTACGAGGTGCGTTAAATAATAAATCACATGACAAAACAACGGATAAAAAGAGTATATTTTGTAAAATGTAGAGAAGCAACTGTATATCTATTGTTGTAGAATATTGAATTCTACTATAGATTACATAGATATGAAATTGCATTATTTTTTATTTATTAAATCATTAAAAAATCATGTGGAAAAGTTGTTCATAAATATATATATTGTCAATTTAAAGCTATGAAGAAATAAGAGAAATAAAACAGTTTCATAAAATTTGTAAAATAATTTAATCAAAATATGTAAATTTAATTCAATTCAACATATTTCAGAGATGTTTAAAAATTCATTTTACTAAATTTATCATATATCGTTTATATAATTCGTTTCACTAATTTCTCTTCTAATTGTACCAGTGACAGTGGGTTCTACTTAAGAAGAAACGCGTGTGTGTGTTGCTATCCTGTATAAGAAGCTACTATAATGAAGCTCTCTGCGTTAATTTCGTGAATTAGTTAGCAAGTAGTGGAGTTGTTGCGGGATGGAGAGATCCCGAAAGAAAATACCTAAATTTGAAACTCTCCTCGGAACCTAGGAGTAGTTATACGAGTGTTTGCTTCAAAAGATATATTGTATGAAAATTAGAAAAAGGTAGAAAACTAATATTTTATTAACAAAATAATTTAATATTTTATTAGCACAGAAAACGAAACTAATCTACGATAAAACAATAACATATATACATATCCTAAATGTTCATTAATTTTACCATTAACAAATACCAATGGTGAATAATAATTGGGATTAAATGAACATAGATAAAAATAAACACAGATTAGTACAGTCAAGTCAGTGATATCGGAGTTAAGTAACTGCAGTAAAACATATGTATATGTACTCTAAGTGAAAATAGATCAAAATAGTATCACAGAAGAGTCCAATTAACTGGCGCAATATAAATCAGTTAATCGGCGCAATATAAATCAGGAACCGATTTTTGAGTCCTGTTATGAGTTGCGGTCGTCATCGATTGTATCCGTCAAAATCCGGGGATTCTTAGCACCTTCTGCCTATTTAAAGGCTGCCGGTGACTGGGGGCCACATCTTCTTGGTTCACCATGCGTTTCTTGAGCATAAATGTTCTTTACACCAGTGGGTTGCTAGCCCTATCCTGGCCATCCTTCCCATTTATCCGGGCTTGGGACCGGCATATAGTTGAGCTGGCTTGCTCCCCCTATGGCTGGGTTTTGCATTATAGTTCCAATAATAATAAAATCTTGCTACATTAATTTCACGATAAACTACAAAACATGTTGCATAAGTTTCACAATAAATAGGTACGTCTCAAGGTGGGATTCCAATGCGGCGGCTGATGCGGCAAGAGCCACACTGCTCGAGCCATAAGCCTGCAGACGCGTGGCTCTAGCCACTGATATGATTTCCAATGCTACGGCTGTAGCCACTCTACAAGCGTCAGTTTCACTGTTCATAATTATGATGGCAGAAGCACGAGGACCTCCTTCTTTTATACCTCATAGAGGAAGAAAACGAAGAAGATTCTTTGTTAATGCTTTGTTAATACATTTACTTTTTAAATCCTTACTAAATACAATTAAAATAAACAAAACTCAATATCAAGTTCCGCTGATTAGTTAATATTCAAGTGCATCATAAATATATCAGTCTACCAGCGAATAGTTACAGTTTTTTATGAGCTGGGAAATAAGTAGGCGTTTTCTATCAAATATCTTTTCAAGGGAAGACTAATGTACATTTACGAGAGCGAAAACTTAGAAGACATAAATGCAAAGAGCTGACAGAAATATTATCAATAAAATTTAATGCATTTGATTGTAGTTTCAAACAATGATGGTACAAACTATAATAAAAATTACTTGAAGCTATATCTACTGTGTTAAAACAATTTACCTAGATAGGTATTGAGTGAAATTCATATATAAAGTAATAATTAAGCAATGGAAAATGACAAAGAAAATACGGTTAGTTTCGATCTATCTTGTTTATTACTATTTATTAGGTATCTGAAATAACTTAAATCAAGGTTGAGGTCTAGACTTTTGTTTTTTGAGGTGAGTGTGGAACAAATGTAACACCTATGTCTGGCTCAATTTGATAAGACTATAGCACTCTGGCCAACACGACGCTACTTTGGTCATCATTTTCGCTCTAGAATTAATTAAAATACCTAAATTGAAAACGAATATTCTTTTATGAAACTTTTCGTCTTATGTTTATATATTCATTTATTTGATCGTAATTTACAGAGGAGTGATAGGAAATTTATATATTGTTTTTGGGTTGTTAAATAAAGACAACTCAAATATTTTGAGGTAAGTGAATACTAATTTATTAATTATGCGACATAAATAGGGTCAGTTACGAAATATCGGACAGTTCCACGTATAAGAAATCACCCTATATATTATAATACACAGTGTGTCTTTGTCTGTTGATTGGTTGTTTGGTTGCAAGAAAAATGTCACGCTTTAACATTAAATGTATAGAAAATGAATTACATATATTTTTCGAACACAAATATTTTCTGACACAAATTACATACATTTTATACAGAATTTTTTTAGGTACAGTTTTTAACAAATATTCTGTAACAAAATTAATATTCGTTAACATATTTTTTAAGTGGGTATATTTTTTTTATAATTCAGTTTTTTAAATGTATTCTTCAGATATATATTTTTTTATTTCATATAATATTCTACATACACTTTTTTAACAAAAATTTTTTTTTTAACACAATTAGTCTAGATATATATTATTTTCAATTTATTTTTATATTTTTTACTATTGATAAACCATTAATTTTGATGGCAATTACACTAGTATTAGATAATTATCATTTTTAACATAAAAAAATGTGATACGGGATAATATTGATACTAGTGTAATTCCCATTAAAAGTAATGGGTTATCAATAGTGAAAATATTTAAATAAATTGAAAAAATTTAAACCTATCTAGAAAATATTATTAGAAAATATACGTAGAAAAATTATGTGTAAGAAAATATTTATGTAGAAAAATGTGAGTGAAGAAATTTATCCCCAGAACAATATATATATGAAAAATCATTTATGTAAAAAAACATTATGTAAAATAATTATGATAAAAAAACTTTTGTTAAAAAAGTGTGAATAGAATATTATTCAAAATAAAAAAATGAATATCTAAATAATATATCTAAAAATCTGAATTATAAAAAAAATATATTTAAAAAATATGTTAAAAAATTTGTTAACGAATACTAATTTTGTTAAAGAATATTTGTTGAAAAAAGTATCAAAAAAAAATTCTGTATAAAAATGTATTTAATTTATGTCAGAAAATTTTGTGTTCGAAAAATTTTTGGTTCGAAAAATATTTGTGTTCGCAACATATATGTAATTCATTTTCTATAGATTAAATGTTAAAGCGTAACATTTTTCTAGCAGCCAAGAGACAAAGACACTGTTTATATGTAGTATGTAGGGTGATGATTTTGATTTTAATGGAAAAGTACACTTCTATCGGATTATACTATTAAAAATCCGTTATTTTAAACGGGAAAATACACTATAGTAGAAAAATGGAGGGAAAATAGGAGTGTGATAGATGACATTCTACTCATATTTAATCAACAGCCAACTTTGTCAGTTATCACATTTTACTTATTTGCCTTCCAAATATTAAAAGATAGCTGCAAAAATTACTACTAGCCGCAAGGCTGTGGCGGCTGGACTGCTCCAAGAGCATTCCAGTTGTACCGGATCAAGCCTCAAGCCTAGAGCCGCTTCAGCCGTACGGCTGTAGAAGCTCCATTGGAAATGGGTACATGGAATGTATCGGATAGCAGTCCAAAAGGAGAGACGAGTGAATCGAGCAGCGCGTCTCTAGCAGCTTCAGTAGCCGCATTGGAATTCGACAATGTGGAGCTACAACCATCACTTTCAATTACTTTTTTCAATTGCTAATTATTATTTTATTAACATTGAGTAATTTATTTAATATTAATTATTTTTTTAGTATTAATTTGTTTATTTTGTATAAATATATTTATTTAGTAAAAATTTATTTATTTAGTAAAAATTTATTTATTTAGTAAAAAATTATTAATATTAATTTATATTAATTAATTTATTAATATTAATTGATATTAATTAACTTATTAATATTCATTAATTTATTAATATTAATTAATTAAATAATATTGATCAATTAATTAATATTCATTTAATCATAAATATTCATTTATTCATTAATATTCATTTATTCATTAATATTCATTTATTCATTAATATTCATTTATTCATTAATATTCATTTATTCATTAATATTCATTAATATTAATTCATTTACTAATATTAATTAATTTTCTAATATTAATAAATTTATCAATATTAACTGGAAACAGTACCAAAGATAGCTGCATTAACAGCATACTTTGCTTGTTATCACGCTTCAATTATTTACACTCCAAATATTAAATGGAGCTGCAAAAATGATTACTACCCAAGCAACCATGACACATTGTGCCAACATGGGCACTAGATGGTTAGATGGGCAAGAGATGGCAGACTGAAAAGTAGCCTAGAAATTATATGGGGATAATGTGGTTTTCCATTCTCATGGAATGTTACCTTGGGAGAAGGTTGATTCAATGTTCCAAATCCATCCCATTGAATTGTCATAATGGCCCAACCTGATTACTATATAGCGTATCAACATTATATGGCGGAAGCTTTATTAACATATTGGAAAGACCATTTCCTGGAATAGGAAGGACTCAATCAATCGCAATTTATAAAATGTCTTCAAATTAATATTAAATTATTAATCTTTAGCAAAAATATTTTTTTAATACTAAGTTTAAGTGACTAGACGAAGATGATCACAGGAACGATAAAGAGTTAAAGTTTTAGTTTCAAGGTTTAAAATTTATAGGTTTTAATTAACACAATTTTAATATAAGATATAGGTAAATAAGCTATATGAATGTGTAAAATGATAACGAAGGGTGAGTGGCACTGAGTGATTTTACAGCGTGGTTGCCAGATGCTAGTTTCTATGAAGCTTGTCTATTTTTTTATTTGGCTACTGTTAGCTAATTGTGACCATCTTAATACATTTTCAAAATATTTGTATAATAAATTACGAATAGAGGATAATATGGAATCCTAAACTGAACAAGTGAACATATTTGTTTCCGGTATGAGCCTGCTTTGTATTTTCGGTTATACATAGTGAAATTTTATAATTCAGGTAGTTTGTCAGTGTTTTTCGTTGGAGGAGGTATTAGTTTTTAATTCCCTTAATTAATTAAGAAAATACTTCAAAACTGCACTCTGCGGCCTATTTAAAGTTATAAAATGGTGAGTTGAAGTTTTTAAAATATACTTATAGATATTTTAAAGTTATTTTATATAGTGTATTCGATATAGTTATTGCGTGCTTCTATAGGTGCAGTACCTAATTAGGTACCGAGCTGAATAATATTTTCTTTAACCTATGGCTAAATATATGGTAATTTTCGAGATATTAATAATTTATCTTACAGTGTCACTTTTTCTCGATCATTATAGAAATAAAGTACTACAGCAACTTGAAGATTAAATGATAATAATTTTTCAAATTTGATCGAAAACGTGAAAACGTCCGATAACTCGGAACTTACCATGAAATATTAATTTAAATTTCTCTTTAAATATAATAATTTAAATTTGAAATGCGATTCGATTTCTGAAAGTATATAATTCCACTATCTAGGTATGTGGGCACCTATTATTTAATTTAAAAATAGTTACATGAGATAACCTGTTAGTTACAAAAAATTTGGATACACGTACTTTGGTTCATTTCTGATAATTACAAAATTTGCTTGCAAATATAGTAAATATTTAAATATAGGTAATTAGTATAACTGAAATAAATACAGCTACGGAACTCTGCAAGTGATATTGAGAATTGATTAAGTAATTAATTATTTCTTTTTCAGGGTAGAGGTCATTGCCATCGCCATAAGAAAAGCTTCAAATTTTGAGAGGTAGTTAAGGCAGTTACTGCAATAACGGAAGGAGAGATAGGCACAACAGAATGTGAACGAACCCATAGCCAAGGATGTAAATCATTAGACCTCTCACTGAATTATTGTATGCTTGTTTTTTTTAGCTATGTAATTCGATTGAGACGATTTCCATAGATAATATAATAAGTTTGTTTTAATCTCAGAGTTAAGGGTAGTCAGCTTTTTATTATAGTCATGTTAGTTGTAATATCATATATAACTATTCTATACTATATTATAATAACTCTTTATACTTATGATACAAAGCTAGATGTATTGTTTAATGTTACTGTTGAATCACCTTTTTAATGGATAGGTTTTTTCAGTTCGTTCTACTCTTCTGTTGTAACGATCTACGAATAAATAAATGGAAATCTAGAAGATGATTTTTATTTGTCTTACTCATTATGATATTCATTTTATTAAAAACAATGCTCTATTCAAGGCTTCAAAAGTAATTTATTAAACCTTATGATTTATTTATTGTGACCAGATGGGTCCAATATGGTAGTGCCATATTTAGCACATGGAAACCACCTAGTAACAAAGTAATATCAATATTGGTTGCCAGTGCTTTTTCGACCCTGGCCCCATCATCCTCGGCATCATCTTATACCAAGATGGTTTCAACATTAGTAGCCCATGCTGTCACCATGTGGGCCCAGTTTGTAAATGACCACACAGTACCAATGTGGTAGTGTCATATGTCACATGGAAACCACCTAGTACCAAGTTAATTTCAATACAGCTTGCCAGTTCTTTTGCGACCTTGGCCCCATCAACCGCGACAACATCTTGGGCCAAGATGGTTTCAACATTAGTAGCCCATGCTGTCACCACGTTGGCCCATTTTGCAAATAACCACACAGTACCAATATGATTTGTCATCAGATTACGGGCTTGAATGGCACCTAGTGCCCACATTGGCCCCATTAACTGTGGTTGCTTGGGTAGACGCAGCGGATTGAATGCTACTGGGGCGACTCTAGCCTTAGTTGCTTGAGCCTCTGGCCTAGAGCCACTTCGGCCGTACGGCTGTAAAAGCTCCATTGGAAATGGGTACCTGGGATATATCGGATAGCAGTCCAAAACGAGAGCCGAGCGGCTTGAAACGCGTGACTCTTGCCGCTTTAGCCGTCGCATTGGAATCACACCTTTAGACAATAAAAGTCAAAGAATGTCAGTAACTCAAATCAATTAGCAATTAAATTATGCTTAAATGTTTCAAACCGAAATGTATCTCTCAGGCTCATTGTTCGTCCCATGGTTGAATAGTTTTTTTTTATCTTGCCAATGAAAGATGAACGCTCAGTGAACATTTTCTTTACATAAGATTCAAATACTTTTGTATTCAGTTCGGTTTTTTTTTTTCATAGACTAAAATATTTTTTTTAGTTTGTTAATATATTGAATAGTTTTCATCAGTGGCAATTTTCCTCAGTGACAACTTTCCGGGTGGCAGTTTTCCCACAGTGGTAATTTTTCCAGTAGCAATATTCTCACAGTGGCAGTTTTCCCGGGGGCAATCTTCCCAGTGACAATTTTCCCAGTGGCAATTTTTTAAGCACGATATTGTTCATCCCAATTCATATCAAATTATCTTTCCATTGGACAATACCTAGCCAATATTTCTTTTCATATCATTTCTGAACCCAGTCTGTTTTCGGTAATGCTTCACTGATATCCTTTCCTACCAACAAACACCCTCGAAGGTCTTATCTGTAGCCAATGAAAACTGATTGAGGAAAATAAAGAGCATCTGTATCTCTCTGGATATCAAATATAGACGGAGGGTGAGAACCTGAGTGATATTATTCTTCAGATCGAATGCCTGACGTAAACTTACTTTGTAATTTTATTAACAAACTATTACGATAAATGATTTATACGCATAACGTCTAAAAAGAATTAATTTTGCACTTAACATTAATGAGAAATTTCTTTCATAATCTTATACATTGACATTCATATCAATTGCATTATGTTTATATTACTATAAAGAAACTATAAATTTCAATGTCATTATTGTATTCGAAGACAATTTGAAAAACACGATAACGACGACTTCTATTGTGTATTATAATAATAATGTTTTGCGGGAGCTACATGAAATTTTAAAATATAATGGAAAAAAAACAGCTAACCATATTTTCATTCAATAAAATTATATTTTACATTTAAAATTTTAATTAATGAAGCGCCATCTGAATTTTGCTGAATTGTCAACAGTCGGTATTTTAAGTTCTGTTGCATGTCTATATATTCATAATCTATTCTCCAATAGCAATTCTTCAAAATTCTGTTTCAGTGGGATAAAATGATGAGTTCTTCAACCAATCTATCTCGGCATTAATGTTTATTTAAATATCACTACAACTTTTAGTTGCAGTGATAATTTTTTCACTGGCCTGCAGTCTATTTTGATGTTTAAATAGTCGGTTTCTTTATAATTTGAGTGTGGTTATCTGGCTTAAGATAATTGCCTAACTCAAACAATTAATAAATTCTAGTGTAACAGTAATTCACTGAAAAAATCGCATAAATTCAAGCATCTTATACAGTACAACTCCCCTATTATGAACCCTTATATAGTGAACTATCCTATTTAATAGAACCTTGTATAGTGAACTACCACATATAATGAGATTTTTTAATTAGTCTACCATAAAATATCCATTATAGTTTTCTAGATATATATCTAACAAGTAAGCTCTGAATAGCAAACTAGTTTTAGCTTATTTATGAGAGATTATGTACTCTGTGTAATGAAATAACATTTCTAAAGAATAGCCTGTATAGTAATGTTATCTATTTTTGTATTACAGAACAGGTAATTTTTTAAAAATTGGCAAATGACATGTATCTATTGAATTCAAATATTAAAAGAAGAAATGCTTTAAAATTACATGAAAAACGTGATATAATAAAAAAAAAAATAGAAATGATGTAAATCTTAAACAACTTTCGCGAAAATACAGCTTCTACTAAATCATATTTTGAGCCTGTTTCATAATTAACCCTCTTATATAATTTGAATAAATGTGGAATACTTCAATTTTTAAGACTATTGTTAATATATTTTGTGTAGTGTGCCATAAGATAGACTTTGGTTTTCTATGCATTTCTTGACACGTATAATGAACTAACTCTCTATATAGTGAACTAGTGGTAGTTCACTATACAAAAATCACTTTTTTACCTAATTTTTGAAGAGTGAGATGCTTGATTTTCTCAGACTTGATTATAGTATAAAAATAGACATTTTTTACTTAAGGCACTCCCCTTCAAGGTGTTACAATTAAACAACTTTGCCTGTGTTGCATCCTATTTATATTCAAATTAATTTTCCCATTGAATGGATGTATTTGTATTTTCTTGCATAACTTTCAATTGAATACAAACTAGATATTAAATTTTAATTTGTCTCAATGTAGCAAACAGAGGTTACACTCAATGAAAAATTAGCATCTGATTAATATTAATTGTTATTGGTATACGTTACTGATTAATATGTATTACTATATTTATTATTCAAATAATTTTATATCAATGTTATTAACTTATTAGTATGACATTTAACAAGTTTATTTGAATGTGACAAAATACATATGGTAGACACCTGTAATTATGTATGGTAATTGATATATGGATTTGAAATGGTTATTAAAAGCGATAACCTTAAGTTACCTATGTTTTCTTATGATTGTAAGCATGATTTAATAAGTTTTATACCAAAATGGACAGAATGTATTGCCACAAATTTATCTCTATTAGACGATATGTGGAATCGTTTTAAGAAATATTAACAATTTAAATAGAAATTCGGTGTGTCATTGCTTTCATAAGACAGTCTGTTTATTTTATGCAAGTATGGTTATATATTAACAAAATCAAAGCTTGCTATTTGTATTCAATTTCAAATTATTTAAGTTTTAATATTTTCACAAACTCATAACAATCTTCATCCTTAAAATATCAAACTTCAATAATTATTGCATAATATTCCGTAAAATACTAAGCCAAATCAGTTTCGCAAACAAAGTAAAAGGACTTCAATTCCCTGTGCATCTACTTCTTGAATCCATTAGGGAATTTGAAATACCTAATAGACTGTTTCCCCCATTCAGAGTTTGTCGTCAAACTTGAATGCATCTGGAAAACCTTTCATACATGAAATACCTTTCATTAGTTACTGCAAGCACGTAACTAATAAAATACATATGAAAGCACTTTCGTGTTTCGTATTAATATATGTTTGTCTGTTTGAAGCCTTAGTTAATTTAAAAGAACTGATGGGAATGGATTACACGAATCACACTAATTTTTTGAAGAAAAAAATCTTAGTTTAGTCTATTACGAGTAAGAAATTTTTTTTGTACCCTAATCACTAATCAGTCAGACAAATTAAGGTCTCTACAGAAATGAGTGTCGACGATTTGCAACTCAATTGATAATTGAAAAATCAGCGACTTGAATTGTATCATCTATTGACAGTTTATAGTTTTTAACTTATAAATATGTATATTGTGCATAAATGTATATACCCACAATTGAGAGGAAGAAAGTTAATATGTTATTTTGATTTATTCAATTTGAGCTGTAAGGGAGACACAGCTCAAATAGTTACTAAATTTCATAATACTGTTCGATTTCATTCACGGCATAATGTTTTTAATTTAAACTTCGGAAAAATAAGTAAATGATCAATAAACAGGAATGGTTAATGAAAAAAGTCAAAATTTCATTGATCCAAAGCTTACGTACAATATTTTATCGTTCTTATAAAGTCTTGTTGAGCTCTAACTTCACAGTCAGTTTTTTTAAGAGTTAAATCAGTATATATGTACATTCTTGCATTAAAATATGAACTCAAATCCATCATATTAATTGGATGCTTACTGAAATAGGTATTGTAATAGTTAGTGAAATTCAACTAATTGGATTAAAACAAAACGAATGCATTTTCTATAACAAAGAAATCTTACAATTATAAAATCGAAGATGCTTTATAAAATGTGTTTCTGGAAATACTTTATGTCCATTTGATTTCAATATTTCACTAAGAAATTTATATATTATTATCGTTTTATGTACCATTACTGTTTATATCTTGACTTTGAATCAACATTGTAATTATATCAAACTTTTTCCAAACTGGTTAGCTGTTAATGCATAATTTAAATTTCTATGTTTAATCCAATCTAGATGACAATTCATTATATTATTGAATTTATTAAATAAATGAAAAGTGGCTTTGACTCTACCAGGCCTTGAATATTTTCAAAATTAGTCACAATAATTTGTCTAATGAAATAGCAGAGGATTGCTGCTTCAATTTGATTGTGTTGAGATCATTTCCACTAAATGGTTCACTCTGATAAGAAATAAATTGTATACTTTATTTCCAGTTAACAGAAAATCTCTCTTCATTAGCAATCACTTGACGTGTAATTACATTCATGATTGAATATTCAGTTTGTACATTGAGAAATAATGTGTAAAGCTTCGACTTGAAACTAAAAGGAATTATCTATTATTTTTAGTTCATCTTGTAATTTGGGTACTGGTGCTATATTCCAGTTAATTTAGCCTCTAATTCACATTGATTGATGTCATTAAAGAATTGATATAATAATGATATAAAAATATACAGTTATATATTGAACAATGATTAATTAACACACGGTGGACCGGCGGGTCATTTTAACCCGGAAATTATTTCTGGCTCGGTATGATTTCTATGTTAGTGCACCAATATGTATGAAATTTATTGACTTTTCATGAATATTCGCGGTCAATAATCATGAGGAATTTAAAATTTGTTACTAAATTATTTAAAAAGTTATTTTAACATTTAATAACCTCCAAAGCCCAGCGGGTCATTTTAACCTGCTCTCATAAAATTTCATTTTTACGTAAACTTGGGTGCTACCAGATGGAGATCATGAATTGACAAGTCTAAACAGGGTCGCACAATACTTATATGATAATAGTTTAGCACTTGCACACTCATTTCAGTACTGTCTAAACAACCAAACTAGTAGACATGTTGCCAAGAACACTCACAAATGATGAACTGAATACATTTTTTATGGCGACACCTATGGACAAATCGTAGGGCAAGAGTTTCGTAACTATTGATGAATATCTCTTTTCAATAAATTCGCGATATCAGATCTCTCAATACATGGCTGGTGAACCAGGAGATTCGGTAACAATTCAGGTTACTTGTGATTGCGACGTCTAAATATTTAGAAAATGGATTTCCTCATATAGAAGAGATAGATAGTGGCACTAAGAGAAATCATTATCAGCAAGTAATTTTTGAACTTATGGTCCTATTTTCTGGTACAGGACAGAATGTTACTACAGACAACCTTTTCTTCATCTGTAAGACTAGTTGAGAAATTATTGAAGATAACAATCATCGGAACTATGTATTGTATAACATAAGAAATCCCCCATACATAAAATCACCTAAGGTGCCTCCGTATACAACAATGCTACTCAAGAATAAGAAGAACATATTGTAAAATAATGTTCTCTCTGTTTCATTCTGATTCCTCTATCTCTATAACTGATCCAAAAATATAAAAGACTCCTTAGAACAAATGCTGTAACCAAATATATTTGGAGTAGATATTGTTCATCAAATGGTAAGAAGGTAGTCAATAAAGGAGTCATCACGTCGTAAGCCCCTGCAAATTTTACAATGATGTTGCTACTCAAAATGTCAGATACAATTGTGAAGGTATAAATGTAATCCAGATATACAAATTGTGATATACTGAGAGGTTACAGGTACTACAATATATAAAAATTTCATGGTGAAACAGATCTGAAGATGAAAAATTAGATTTTGTCATGGTGCCTTCAACAACTGATAGACTTGCGAACAATTCAGTGATCTATACTTGAAAGTACTGAGACTGAACTAGAAACACGATGTAGGTGTCTAGGAGATGCAAATGTCCTCCTGGCTGTGGGAAATGTACACCACGTATCATAATTATTTGAGATAAATATTAGTCAGTATAGTTATCTGAGGTTGTTTTCATATCGGTACATACTACATGTAAAAACGATGATATTCGGATGATATTCGTCTATAATATTTATTGTAGAACGATGGACATTCGGCTTTAATAATTGTGTTTAGTCTACTTTCATTTTAAACTTTGATGTACATACAATATTTCACTTGCCAAAATAAAATGTAAACTAACTATAAACAATGTTTTAACTATTACTAACTATAAAAATGTTATCTATTAATGAGACAGTCATATGTGACAGATAAATCATTCATTCATCGTATAATTAAGTTCTATTATTATAATAACATTTTTTAATAGTGCGGGTTAAAATGACTCGCACGGTCCATCGAGGAAATTCGTTTTTGCGGTCCACCTAGCGTTAATGATGTACCCTGCAAAGAATTACACATTGCTTACACATGGATACCATGTGGTTTGGTGGCTGCAATGTAACAATAAGTTTTTAAGATTTATTATCCACATCGAAACAATCTAAACACGAAAATAACAGTTGGTTAACATGTGAGTACGCAATATTATAACCACATGTTTAAAACCATTCTGAAACCATATGGTACATATATGAAATTATATACATTACAACCAAAGGTCAATTACCATTTCAATAAAAGATGTTAATCATGTGTAATTTATCACATTATATCCAAATGTCAGTTACCATATGAATAGCAGCCCAGCTAACATGCAAATTGAACACGCCGTGGGATTAAGAGGGATATCCCTCGCTAACGGGGGGATTAGGGATTAATGTCGTCAAACCGACGTCATATTTTCAGACGTCTATCAATAAGACGGATAACTCCGTCTTTTAAACGTACGTCTGCTCTCCGTGGTAAATTCAACGTCGTCCCACGTCAAAATTCATTACGTCATTACAACGTAGATCACCATGACGTTCTCCTCCGTCTAAAATCCTCCGTCAATCCACAGTCGATATCAGACGTCGTCCAACGTCTGAAATCCCTCGTCTTTTCCACCATCATTTAGCCGACGTCATCCAACGCTACTCCATCCCGCGTCAAAAAGACGGAGGCTATCTTGACGTCATCCAACGTCTGAAATCTCTCGTCATAACCCCCTCAGATATCAGACGTCGCCTAACGTCTGAAATCCCTCGTCATATCCCCCGTCAAATATCAGACGTGACCCAACGTCTGAAATCCCCCGTCATATCCCCCTTCAGGTATTAGACGTCGCCCAACGTCTGAAATCCCTCGTCATATCCCCCGTCAAATACGAGACGTCGCCCAACGTCTGAAATCCCTCGTCATATCTCTCGTCAGATATGAGACGTCGCTCAACGTCTGAAATCCCTCGTCATATCACCCGTTAGATATGAGACGTCACCCAACGTCTGAAATCCCTCGTCATATTCCCCGTCAGATATGAGACGTCGCCCAACGTCTGACATCCCTCGTCATATCCCCCGTCAGATATCAGACGTCGCCCAACGTCTGACATCCCTCGTCATATCCCCCGGCAGATATTAGACGTCGCCCAACGTCTGTCATCCCTCGTCATATCCCCCGTCAGATATTAGACGTCGATCAGCGTCTGAAATCCCTCGTCATGTCCCCCCGTGCTATATCCCCCGGCTAAATGACTGAGGAAATCACCCGTCGTACGCTGTGGTATATCCCTTTGCTAAATGACGGTGAAAATCACCCGTCGTACACCGTGGTATATCCCACGGGAAAGTGGTGGAATTGGTGTACCCCGCGGCGGCACGCCGTGGTTTATCTGTGGTTTAGCCGTGAGAACGATGTGCATATTACGAGGGATAGCCGTCGTGCTGCCGTGGGATTTTAGATCATCCCACGTCGTACCCCAAGGCGAAAATCCCTCTCAGATGTACCCCACGACAAAATTACGACGGCGTACGCCGAATAATTTTTTATGAAATGTTAGCTGGGCGCGAAAGCTTTATAGTTAGGGGAGTTTGTTATTTTGGTAAATTTGTGCTTTAGGTTTGCTCTGATCTTGACATTTTGACACTTTATATAGGTAAAAAGAACCGTTTTAAGACGTTTTTCAAGAATACCATTTGTTGTGGAAATGCTAGTTTTCGAGCTATAGCGCGATTAAGTTTCCTGTATGAATAACATTATAGGTCTTCAAATAACTAAGCATTTCGGCCTTTTAGATGTTCTTGACATGAAATTTTAGTGATAACAAAACTGTTAATGTAGTTCCCTGTATCCGCTAGTGTGTAGCACTGCACACTTCGATCATGATTGTTTAATGACCTAGCAGGGGGGTTCGGGGGGCGGCATGCACCCCTATATACGTATTTGTGATGTCATATTTGAAATAAACAGCTAATGTATTTACCTTTCCAGAATTCCAAACTTAATCTAATTTACCGGATGAAATTTAATGACGCTATATCTCGAAAACTAAGAGTTTCCACAACAAACGGTATTCCTGAAAATGGCTCCTTTTACCTATATAAATATTGTCAAAATATAGAAATCAGAGGCGGACATGAAGCACAAATTACCATTATTGTATATACTATACCTATAGTAGGCTATTATAATAGTCTCTAAAGAGAGGAAATAGTTTGAAACAAGCATAATAGACCACCAAAGTGAAGTGAATTAGGCTCCTTTTTAGAATATCGGCCAAATATTCCTATGTTATTCGTACGAGGAGAAAAATTAGGTGGTAGAACACCATTTCAGCTGACTATTAATTACCTAGTCTTGGAAAAATGTAAGTCGATATTTCGGTACCTACCTAATACCTAAACGCATTCATTGCTATAGTAAACGCATTGCTAGTTAGTTACCCCTGGTAAGGTAGTAGCACTGTCCTAGTGTGTATAGATAATTTATAGCTAACTGAATT
The DNA here is from genome assembly GCA_947561585.1 of Caprella mutica. NCBI lineage: Eukaryota > Metazoa > Arthropoda > Malacostraca > Amphipoda > Caprellidae > Caprella > Caprella mutica. Next base: position 205,647 of record CANNZV010000793.1, read on the forward strand.
AGGTATTCTCAAAACCTAATTATGGTGTCTTTCCTAATAGGTAGGTGCCTTACATATTCCCTGTTTACATGCTAATTTCAGAGGGATGTGTAAATATTCAACTAACTACCTACCTACCTAGGCAAACTACATAACAAACTACCTACTTGCCTACCTAGGCTAAAAGGTAAACTACATAGCAACCTTCTTCCCCACCTAGGCAAAACTAAATAGGCGGACTTCATACATATCTACCTACGCAGACTACATAATTATCTACCTACCTATTCAGACAACAGAACTATCTACCACCTACCTACGCAGACTACATAACTACCTACCTATATATCTACCTACCTTCGCAGACTGCACAACTTGCTAAGTAGACTACATAACTACCTACCTACACAGACTGCCTACCTACCTAAACAAACTACTTAGCTACCTATTTATTTAATGTAAATAGGTAATAGGGTAAGTTCCGAGTTATCGAACGGTTTCATATTTTCGATCATTAGGAAAAAGTATACCTACCTATAATAATTAGTTTTTAACTATAATTATAAACTAAACTCTATGATCGAAAATGCGGAAAAGTTCAGTAACTTGAAACTCACAGTTTGAGCGTAAGCTACTCTATTCATTGTTAATAATCATGTTTTAACGAATTTTATAATGGTATTAAAATCTAGATAAGATAGAATAGCTCAGGTCTTTCCCATTTGACGACCTTCTCCAAATTTAATTCAAATTACTTTTTTTATATGTATTTTTGTCCATAGAATCCGAAAATCAGAACGGATTTTTTCTAGAAACTAATAGTTTATGAGATATGAGAGTTTAAAGTTATTCATTTCCTATGTATTACTGAAGGATTGGGAACTTTGAAAAAACTCGTGTTTTCACGCTTCTTGGTCAAAGATAAACGTAATGCAGATTGTTGTATCCGCTAGTTTGTAGTACTGTACACTTCATGATTGTTTAATGACCTGGCAGGGAGGTATGTGGGACGGCACGCCCCCCATGACACATATATCAGCATTGAAGTAATAAATTGAAAATATCACGGAAACTGGAATTATATTCGATATAATTCCCCCGAGCCCTCCTGCCAGGTCATTAATCAAGGTAGTTACTTGGTTATTTAGTTAGCCCATATACAACTACATCCCCTAAATATGAAAAAATTATGTTTTTGGTTTGGTTGAAAAAACCTCGTAAGAATTTAATAATTAGATAATATAATGGTTAGCTTCCTACCACCGTACCTAAACTTATTATTTACCACTTCTTTGCTAACTAGCTAATAAGTTATATGTGGCTACCTGATTGTAGTTTAGCAGCTAATTAACAGTTCAATATGTTATCAACTACCTAAGTTTGGGGTAAGTTCTGAGTTACTACTCGGTTTCACATTTTCGATCATGAAAGTAGCTAGGCTACATATGGTAACCATTGATGCGGGATCAGGGATGCCTATTTCTATTTGCATCCACGATAGTCACTAGCCTTAGATACCTATGAGGTAGCTACGTGGTACCTATCATGGATACAAATTGAGCTTAACAGTTTAGTGATTACTATAAGCATTTAGTTTTGGAAACTATCTAGGCTTAGTTTGATTAGTCTTTAAAAAAAAATAGTGACAGACTCAGAATAGAGTGGGTACGGTCACGAGCCCCCCGGGACATGATTCCCCCCCCCCCCTGTCATGAGCCCTCCCCCCCTCTCTGTTTTTTATCCTTATTTACCTAGTTAAACAAATGAAGAACTACTTAGATAGAAATAACTGAGAGTTGCTAATGTAGTTGGTTGTATCCGCTAGGTTGTTGTACTGTATACAGTGTACAGTAACCTCATGATTGCTTAATGACCTGGCAGTGGGTTATACGTATATTTTATGTTTAAACAGTAATGAACTACAACAGTGTCAATAAGGATTTAATAATATAACTAAATAAGGATTAAAAAACAGGGGGGGGGGAGGGCTTATGACCTACACCCACCCGAATAGAGTATGTCTGAGACTAAATTGAGAGTAACTAAGAGACTTTGAATCTATCAGATTTGATGTTCATTGATAAGGTTTACAACATAATAATGAATTCTGTTCTTTATTTCCAAATAATGATTCCATCACAGATATTACTACCAATGTTTTATATTCGGCCCTTTTATATAATCATGGAGGTAATTCTTTTATTCACTTTGCAACATTCTTTTGTGTCGTTATTTTACAATTTCTATTTTCTATATTCATATATTTTGTACATTGGGCCTTTTGTCCGTTAGGCATCTTCTCAGTTAGCCATTTTTTCTATAGGCATTTTGTCTGTAGGCGTTTTGTCCGTAGGCATTTTGTCCTAGTACTACATATACAGGGTTGTAGAAATAGATATTGCATGTTCCTTTGAATTGTGATAATTTGGCTGTTTATTGAGGGTTGATATTCTTGTCTATATGTATTTACTATACTACCCAATCAGAAATTATGGTTGTATCTTCTGAGCTTATAAGAGGTAGGTAAGTATTTTGGGAGGAGAAGAGAGATTTGCCATCCCATCGGCATCATGTTATGGGTAGAAATACTTACATAATATCCCATACCACGCCCCTACAGCGTTATGGGAGGAAATTACTATTGAATAATTTTAAGAAAATGGCAGGATATCCAGACACTCTTTTTATCCTATCCGGACATTTCCCCACCTAATGAGGAAACTGTTAGGGTAGCAGCTCTTTCCTCCAGAACAAGACCTATCTAAATTTGCTATCCTACCGGACAAATAGTTTCGGACGTCTGGTTTATTTCTTCAATATCCTATTCATTTCTGGAAACAGTTGAGAAGTTTTTCATTTTTGGAAAAGAGTCAAATTTCAATTCAGATTTCGAACGGGACTTGGAAGGAAACTATCTATCTATCTTACTACCGAACAGGTTTCTTATCAAACTTTCAATGTTAAATTTTTTCGCAATATAAATATCTTTATTAGAATAAGGAAATATATAATGTGGTGATTTGCGACTACTAATTAAAATCAATATCAGCATCCTGACGATAGCAAGGGATTTTTGAATTATAAGCATAAAAGTTGGACATTTTTATTAAACACAAGTAATCAGCAACAACATAGGAGAAAAATTCTAGCTCGTTTTCAGCTTTGTATAATTACGAATAAAAAAAAAGTTTATTGTACAAATTACTTTTTACCAGACCAAATAATCATGGTAGGGCTAGTTACGAATTATCGGTCGGTTTCACACCATCGGTCGTAAGAAAAAACGATATAATCACAAATATTTAGGCTATATTTTTATTGTTAACTCCAATAAGAAATAAGTAAAATAATAATTACTTTATAGTTTCTTATATGACCGAAGATCTGAAACTGACCGGTAATTCGTAACTTATCCTAATTAATTATAATACAGAAAAAAATGAAAATTACATGCTCTTAGCAATTAGGGTTCTCGACTTCTTTAAACTAAAGTTTTGCAGATCTTCAGGGAACTCCTGAACGATAGCCACAGTTCGTATTTTCCCTGTCTTGGTCTTCAATTTTTCGGTTTCTCCTCTATCCCTAATGTTCCTGATTGCCGTCTTGATTTTCTCTTCTAGCTTCTCCTCTGAAAATAAGTTAGACTTAACTTTTTTGTTCTCAACGTGATTAGTGTAGAGTTTCCATTGACAGACATTTCCCTCTCAGAACTAGTGTAGTCAAATGACAGCCTCCTCTTATGGTTTCCGACTTCACTGGTGTATGGAAGATCACTTAGATTGGATACTACCTCACTTGTTGATTGACACTCCATATCATGTAGAGGAGTAGAAGTCACTCGTTTCGAGCTCAGTGTATAAATGATTGAATTCTCTAAGGTGTTGTAGTCATAATATGTTCGGTCATACAAATCTGGAACATAAATTGCATGGAACCAATATATTTAAGACTATATTACATGCACTCGGTAGAGTGCATACCTTCGCCGCCGCTTTGACCTGTTCCCTCCCAAAATATAATAAACTAGTAACTGGATAATGACCAATCGTCCCACCAAGTTCCATGTTATACGATTGAATAATTTTTGAGTTATTGAGTTATAAATGACATTGACCTTGATCTTTGTCTAGATCACTCCCACATTTCTACCAGATAGTTTTTGGACATTGACCAATCATCTCATCAAACATTTTGGTTGAATACTTTTTGAGTTATAAATGGCCTTGACCTTGATATTTACCTTTAACCAGATCACTCCCAAAATCTGACAAAATGGTTGATGGATATTGACCAATCGTCCCACCAAGTTTCATGCAATATGGTACAATACTTTCTGAGATATAAATGACAATGACCTTGACCTTCGACAGTGTCGCTCCAAAAATTTTACCAGAAGGTCACTGGACATTAGCTAATTGCTTCATCAAATTTCAGGCAATTTAGTTGAACACTTTTTCAGTTATGCAAATAACAAGATGAGATTTAGTAGATATTATTTCAAGTATTATTCTCTTTTTTTTTTGCGTACATTCAATCGATTAATAGATTTATGGTTGGTAAACGATACCTGGTTGAAATATTGAACTTATAAATGAACCTTGGTCGATAAATCTATATACTTCAAAAATATATGACCTCAAAATATGATGTTTAGTTCAAAAACCAATATAGCTAGAAACTTCCTGTTTGCAAATAAACAATGTATAAATCAATGGCAGCACTCGAGTACATCTATCATTATAGTGAGAGTACTTGTTTTCAAATAAATTGGAAATTAGGAGAAGGTGTGTTATTTGGTCGGTGATGCAATTCTTACCCTAGCACCTAGGTAAATTGTCAACCTTTAAACCCCGATAGTGACTCAATTATTTTATTTCTTACTGTCACCTAATATTGATGGTTACGAAAAATAAAAATGTCGTTTATAATGGGAAAACAATTTAAAAATTCTTTAACATGAATGAAATTGGGTTTAAACAAACTGAAAGTTCGAATAATATTTCAAAAAAACGCTTAACGAGGTTTCCCTAAGTAGATTGTTGTGATTGGTTTAACAGATAGGCGCGAGCCAATAGGAGCGAGGCACTGAGCATTCCATACCACAGTATACAAAATATACATTGTAATGACAATCGTGTGACTGTATGTACGAACGTCATCAAGGCAACCCACATAAATAGAAAATTAGGATATTTGCAGTTTAAATAACTGAATAGATATAATACTGTTTTTATGTAATGGCAGTAAATAAACAGTTTTCATAAATTTACACACTTCAATTGCATTAAACCCTTTCACTACAGACAATCGAAAAATTTGAATTTTCGATTTTTTTTGTGATATTCTTTTTTTTTCCAGCTATCTAATATCAATATAGAATAAAAAAAAAATGATATACCATATAGAATAAAAAATATAGCACTGGTACTTCAAAGTCTCGACAGTACTTAACGACACGCAATTAATTACCATTAAATAACATGGGTATACAGAAATTAATGATTTGGGAAATAAAATATGCTATATTGTATTATATTCCTCTTTATTTAAAATGAAGATAACATCAAATAAATATGATCCTTTATCTAATATGTATCAACTCCTATAAAATTGAATAAATGAACTTATAATTTTATCAGGAATTATGTCCATGAAATACCTTTCTGTCATAATATAACGTATACACTTATTGAACCAAATAAAAGATAATTATCTATTCTAGTATTTGAATGAAAATTCCTTTATTAATCAAATCAAAATTAAAAAAAACAGTCTTCCCTTTTCATTTGTAAGAACTGAAATGTAACAAAAAACATTGAATACACTAACAACATAGTAATATTGTAAATATCACAAAATATGGCAGGCTTATGAGTGGTACTCATTGAAGCAGTTTTTCGTGGCATTGCAGCACAAAAAAATTCCACAGTGACTACACTTGCTCACAGGCCTAGATTGTAGGCCATTCTTAGCACAAACTGGGCATCTTCCCCTCGCAGAGGTAAATACAACCTTGTGAATCCCAACATTAGAAAGGCGGACAGACTGAGGTGTTGAATAATTAGATCGACGTCTCTTAGGTGCTGACCTAGAATACCGATCATCAGCAAACGTAAGCAGCCCCAGACCAACATCAGCTCTAAAATCAGCGATAGGCTTCTTTTCGTTGGGGTTGTGTTCATAATACATAATGTAAGAATTTACAAGAGCCATATCAAAGAGTCCAAAGAATAATCTGTGCCACCACTTATTGCTCTTCCTATCAATTCCCTATCGTTGACGAAGCATATCATGCAAATCCACACCACCCATGTGCCTGTTGTAATCGTAAACAACTTGAGGGCAGGGTACGGTTGTTTTTGATCCAACTCTTTCTTTCCTCTCCACTTAAGTTGTGGAAACACCGTGGTAATTTAAGACTAGATGAACTGCCTTTGAATCTTTCCATTTGTACACTGTGACACCATCAGGTGTGGAACGATAATCAAAATCTCCTCTTTTGAGTTTTTTGTCTTCAATTAATGTTTTTGGAAAGTCTTTCCGACAGTAGTAGTGGTATTATGGTACATCTAGCCCCTGCCCCTGGCCGAGGGGGGCACGCGAGGGGGGCAAAATCGGGTGCGTAATTTAATTAGGTTACAATTTTGTTATCAGATAAGAAATTAGGTTGGATATTTGAAATAAATATTATTTTTGGTAGTATGGTACATCTAGCCCATACCCCCCGGGCGAGGGGGGCACGCGAGGGGGGGCAAAGGCGGGTGCGTAATTTAATTAGGCTACAATTTTGTTATCAGATAAGAAATTAGGTTGGATATTTGAAATAAATATTATTTTATTGAAATTATGTTAGGAGGGGGCACAGCCCCCTCCTCCCCAAAGACACGCGGGGGGGCACCGGGCGGTTGCGTAATTTAATTGGGTAACAGTTTTTTTATTAGATAAGAAATTAGAATGGGTATTTAAAATAAATATTATTTTTATTGAAATAAGTTGAAAGTATGTTAGGAGGGGGGCACAGCCCCCCTTCTTCCCAAACAGTGTAACTAGGTTGCTGATTGTAACAGATAATCATTTGGGTCAGGTAAGTGCCTTTTCCAGTAGGGGCTCATTGAAATAACTCGAAGCTGTTTTTTTAAGTAGGTTCTCTTTTTTTTATCATATAGATTTCATTTGAGGTAGTTTCTACTAGGTTAATATTTATATCTGAATAAAAAAATGTTTCTTTATAGAAGGAATAATATCTTATGAACTACAATTGTAAATCCATGAGGAATGAGAGAAAGATGAGATTTAATACTCAAGATATATTTTAAAATAATAATAATACATTTCAGTATACAATAATGATGAATATCTATTAAATTAAATTAACTTTAATAGTACTTATCAAATATAAAATTATAACAGGTTGAGATGAAATTTTGGCGTTGAAGAGCTGTAATTGATAAGGTTATAGCTATCAAAACCAGCAACCTGTGCATTGTACAGATTGATGGTTTCAATAATTATTATTTATCTTTCATTCATTATCATAGAGGTGGTTGAGACTCTTCCAGTGACAGGGTGAAGATGAAAATGATGCGATGAAATGTAGTTTCATTTATTAATGCTCACACATGATGTCTTAATCCTATATCATAATAATAAATTGATACACGAATTAAATTAATTAAACAATTTCAATCGTAAATACATCATAAATACATAATTTTGTAATGAATATAATAATAATAAATTAATATTACATTTCATTAATATATTTACAAATGTGGTGGCGTCAAATAATAAATATTCTTTCACTAATTGTATCTTGATATAAAATTTAGTAAATTTATTTGTTAATGATATTATGATTGGTCAATTAAATAATCGTATATACTATGTTAAAAATATGTTCTTTCAGGTGTCCTTTAGTAATCACAAGGGGCTTGGAGAGCTACCCCTTTTTGTAAGTCTTTTACTTTTTCCAATAGAGCAGGAATAGTCAACATCAGAGCAGATGTTGCAGGTAAAACAATTCTTGATGGAGTCGATACAGAGTTAAACATGATAACGTAGTTCCCATTAATACGAAATAGATCAATAGAGGAAGGATGCTGTCTTATAGTGATTGACATCTCATCATTTGTTTCAAGAAACTTGAAACTCAATGTTTGCAAGAATATCAAGAAGCTGTGTACATGAAAAGAGATCCATCTATCACCATATTTGAATTTGATACGATCAAATGAACTTTCATAAGAAATTTCAATGTCGCTAATGTTATATAGCTGAGATATAGTCATCATGTAGGAGTGGATGTTCATGCACTAACCATTTGATAATCGCACAGGGAGGTGATATACTCTAGAAAAGGTGGATAAATGGAGGGGTGGGGGGTGTACTCGAGAAGTGTAAGTAGGCCAAATGCACATGGTACCTTGGTATCACAGAGCAACACGCGGATGGGTGAGGTGAGAAGGGTAGATTTTTTTATCATGTATTGAATTGCTTCATTTGAAGTAATTTTCAATAGGTTAAAATTTCTATCTGGATTATAAAATTGGCTCTACATTGATTTGATCTTTTATGAAATTGAAATGATATCCTATTATCTACAATTCTAAAAGAATGAGAGAAAGATTGGAGTTATTAGTCAAGATATATATCCTTCCCCTATAATAAAGAGAATTTTACTATATGCACACATATATATATATATAAATCTATCACGCTCGAGATTTAATTTATAAAACTCAAAATTTTCCAAAAAAACATTGAATACACCCTGAAAATTTTATAAACTCAATAAAATGAATTTTTTCTAGAAAGTAAAAATTAAAAAAGTATAAAATAAGAAAAAAGTGAGTTATTTTATAAAATCTAAAACTCATAAAATTTAAAATAAAATATATAATTAAAAAAAAATCTAAAAATTTGAAACACTCATATTTACAAAAAGTTATTTTCAATAAAATAAAATTGAAAACCCAAACTCCCCGGCCCGAAAATAACTAAATAGAATATTCCCCACAAAAACTATAAAAAACACAAACTCCGCCCCTCCTCCCCCCTCAAAAAAAATAGAATATCACCCCTAAAACTCTGAAAACTCAAGAATGAATGAAAATCATAATTACTAGAATTGCTTTGTGGAAATTCAATTTTCTATAAAAATTTGCATTGAATCAAAATTCAATTACCATTAAAAACCCGTTATTTTTAACGGGAAAATACACCAGTTTAAAAATAATGATAATACTTTTAATAATATTTATACAATGTACATAATCATGAATTAATATATATTTCTAAATGACCGACTTTAGGAAGATTCTCTACATATTTGAGGAGGGTCGGATACATTCGGCGAAAAGGGTCATTTTTGCAACTACGAATATATTTTAATGCCTTTAGTGAGTGAAAATAATGTTCCAAAAAGTACATTCGTTCCATGGCTAAGGTATATGTATAGTATATATCTCTTCATATGTGGTAGGTACAAATGCACGGAATTTTTTTTATTCAATAAATTATTAATTATCGAAAGTTGAGATATAAATTTAACACAGTGGGTGTATATTGGCCAAGTTTAAACTCATGTAAATTTTGCATATTTTATATCAAGTAGTTATTGATTTATATCTAATTTAGTGTATATTTTTTATCATATTATAAGGAAAGAGAGAAATTTTGGGTAGAAAATGAGATTTATAAGGGTAACTCGAATATTTTAATTACTTCCGATGTAATCAATGGAACTAAAAGTAAATGTCTCATCCCAAAATTGTAAATGTTACAAATTATTTCCTGTATATTCTATATGAGTTGCTCGTTTAAAAGATAACATATTAAAATAGTTAATTTGATTGGGTATCATTATTTCACTTATATGAATAGGTATAAATCATAATGAGTTTATGTTTAGTCAAATTTATTTTTTCGGTTAATTGATTCATTGTCACTCCTATCTGAAGAGTGTCTCGTTGACAGTAATAATTGATGCAAATTAATCTAACTCATCATTATTTAAAAACTGTAAACGATTGAAAAATACATTCTAAAAATCAATAGATAATATATTGAGGTTTTGGTATACGTTCAAGAATTAATTGCTCTCATAATGTTTTTCATTATTAACTTCTACTACAATTTTACTAAGTTCTTCATTTGAAATACTTCATATTTCACTTACCAATCAGTTGGATAAATTTATTAACGATCCCTGACATTGCAGTTACAGGGGCTTGTACCCTTTTTATAAACCTTCATCGTAAAAAGACTGCATTAACGGAGTAGCTTTCTTACATCCGAGAGCAATGTCACAGAATGGTGTACGTAACTGGTTGGCTGATCGATCTTGTGAAAAAAAAATCCCTTTTCTCTTACTTATATCAATTCATATTTTTCAAGCACTGTTCTCTGTTGATTCCTATTAATATTTTCTGCATTAAATTTGATATCTTCGGGATATACTATATTATTATATTTTCCGATGATCCGCTTCGACGTGATGCTGTACTTGTTAATCTAGTAATCTTTCGAGTATCAAGTCCTCATTAATTTATTTATAGTATTTTCATTACAGACAGGCCTATCGTAAATTTCACACTCACTCGCATTTATGAAAACTGATAAAATTGCGAGGCATTTTTCTAAAAGTTTTTATAGTGGATATATATATATATATATAGAAAGGAGACCATATTTAGTGATATATATTTCACAGTAGCATCAATAAACTTCAATAATATTATTTAGATGAGGTTATTAGGACAATTTCTCCAAAAATTAAAAAACATTGCAATATATTTTCAGTTGAGCGAGCTTTCACAACAGTTCCTTTCATTTTACCTTATAGAAAATTGTTAGAAATAAAACTGGAGAAATAAAATTGTAGAAATAAAATTGCAGACATAAAATTGTAGAAACAAAATTGTAGAAACAAAATTGTAGAAACAAAATTGTAGAAACAAAATTGTAGACATAAAATTTTAGAAATAAATTTTAGAAATAAAATTGTAGAAATAAAATTATAGAAATAAATTGTAGAAATAAAATTTTAAAAATAAAATTGTGGAAATAAAATTGTAGAAACAAAATTGTAGAATTAAAAATGTAGGAATAAAATTATAGATATAAAATTGTAGAAATAAAATTGTATTTATATAAGTTCAAGTCATGTCTCACTTTAATAAGTCTGAGTTATTATTTTTGTAATATAAGCGAGGCATGTTTGAAGTTCAAAGATTTATAAATTTGTTCACGTGTCCGATCGACTTTGTAGTTATATTGGATTTAACTTTTGAGTTATTCTAATCCTATATAAAAAAAACTAAAAAAAACTCCGTGAACCAATTAATATTAATGTTTTTGAAAAGATCAGCAACATATAAGCAACATGCTCTTGTTAATCTTATTTAAAAGTGTATATCTTTTTTCAGTCATCAAATATAATAATGATAGATAGTAACAGTAACGATGTTTTTTGTATTTTCAAGTGGCGTATTCCAGTGGACAGAAGAAAACTAGAAGATGGCAAAGTCTCATTTCGCAGCGAAATTGAACTACAGAAACAAACTGAGTATGTAGCTAACTACTTATTAAATATTTTTAGATTATTTTGCAAAGAGTTTTATAGCGGAAAGGAACTTTAATTCTCTTTTAATAAAATAACATGGTAGCTACAATTCAATAATTTTTTAAAATCTTATCATCGTCAAGAACAGTTATAAAACATATTATACCACTGAAAAAATATATGCGACATTTGCATGTGTATCAGGTGAGGATTAATTTTATATCTGTATATATATCATAAAAAATAAAATATGTCTATGAAATAGCTAAATTATAGTTTATTATAGAAAGTTAATTTATCATTTTTTGAAACAGTTTATATATATATGTTTTAATATTATAATAATCAACTATTTTTCAGATGAAGGTACTATTGCTATGAAGGACTTCCTGTCGAAAAAAAACAGTTGAATTCATTCTCTAATCTTCCTCTTGGATAATAATGATCTGAAACAAACTATGTAATGAGAGAGCTGCAAAGAAGAAATCAGTATTTAAATGATACACTTCTATCAATGGTTTGAAATAAAATAAAAATATCGTTAAATGGAATAAAAATTATACATTCTTTCAAATCTTATGCCAATAATTGCTGTGTTTAATAAAACTAAAATATTAGTTAAATGTGTTTGAGAATTATGCTGTTTTCATATTATTGTGGTTACAATTCATTTTGTTTAAGAGGAACTAAAAAGAAATTAGAATTTTTAATTTTATTTGTTTATGTACAACTTAACTCGTATGGCAATCGTTTTGTTCGCTATTCCAATTAATATTTTTTGCCCTAGCTGGAAGCAATCTGGACTATTGGGCCTTTCTATTCAATGTTTTTGATACATTTCTCACTCTACGCTTATCTGATGTATGAGGGTAGTGTCTTAATTTTTTATAACTACGAGGCCATGGAGATTTAGATTCCTATCTTAGCTAGTCTTGGATCTCTTCATTTTCCTCTTATCAATGAGTGCAGTCACCGATATATCCGTGTTCCTGAATTGTAACAGATGAAGAGGTAATATTTTTACTGTATACTTTATTTGTTTGTAATATTCAAGAACGCTAATAATTCTAAGTTATCAGTAGGTTTTGTTTCAAT